>LPNX010875511.1:69088-139067 GCA_001517045.1 Pseudotsuga menziesii | reverse complement strand
GAACTGCGCCTTTTGCTGAAATACATAATGTTTCATTAATGAATTTAAATTCCAGACCTTTCAATTTATGTAGGAAACAAGCAAGATGTCCCATCAAAATTATGTCTACGTCCCAAGAAGTTTGTGCATTTCCCAACCTTTGGAGGCAACTGGTTATATATTGTATAGAACCAACCATGGGCTATGCCCGAGTAACACATAGTTAGAGTCAGAGGTGTAGAAATTACTTAAAGTGTAAGATCTTGTGTAAGAAAATAAATAAATTTGTGGTGTCCCTACTGGTTGTCACACCGTTCGCAAATCAAAACCCCTTAAATTTAACACAATAAAAGTGGAGGCTTTATTATTCTTTACAAGGGCCCTTCACTAGGTGGTGGCCTATTGTCAGTTGAAAACATAAAGAACTTCAAAATCCCGAAAATATTAACAAGAAAACCTACGAAATTCACAGTCGTTAAATAAATTATCGTTCAAAAAGGTGGAAATTTCTCGCCGTGAAAGAATTCAGAAAATAATACTTCAAAGAAAACGCCTTTCTGTTCTCCTTCAATTAAAGCTTCAATGTAACGACCATTTAAAGAAGGCAACTCCCCAAAACGGAAACCTCCTGCATTGAACCCCAGCCACAACCTGCGATAAATCCATCACCGTGTTTAAATCTCTGTGAAATCTCTTACCATTATCATTATCAATTAACAAACAAAGTAATAACTATAAAACCCCATATGCCCTTCAGCATTTCACATTGTTACATTTAATCTATATATAACAAGAAAAGAGAATTAGAATAATCCAAAATAATTTTAGTGAAATAATTAATTTGAGTAGCTGAGACGTCAAACAAAAGCAATTTACACAAGATTTTACTTATATAAGGAGAATGTCAGGAAATGAAAGTTAAGGAGTGTCACTTTTACTTTAAGAATTTAATATCTTTGGTTTTAATAACACTGCCAAAAACTTAACCCATAGATTTATTTCCCAAATTCCATGCAATTTTAAGTTAAGGAGTGTCACTTTTACTTTAAGAATTTAATATTACCATTTATTACTTTAAGAATTTAATATCTCTGGTTTTAATAACACTGCCAAAAACTTAACCCATAGATTTATTTCCCAAATTCCATGCAATTTTTTTAGCAGGGCGAATATTTTCCAAAATATCGAGATATATTTCTAATATATCCCAACACATTCAATATATCACGATATATTGAATATATTGAATATATTCAAAATGTCGCGATTTTTTAGTGGCGATATATCGCCAAGGGGAATGACTCACGTTATATCATGATATGGGAAATATATCGCCAATATATGTAACTATGGTTGAAAGCACAACCTAGAAACACAATTCACATAACAAAATCCAAATAAAATGTACCTGAAATTTAAAATTTAAAACAATGGTAATTGCGCCCACTTACAGCAGTTAATAGGAATGATAGCAATACTTTGACTGAGAAAGTTAAGCACACGAATTTAAAATAACCACAGCAAAAGGACTTAGTCAGGTTATTGGGTTTTAAACTAATCTTTACAATGTTAAAATAACTACAAACAAAGGACACATGCAGGTTACAAAAAGTCAAAAGAAAACATTTACAATATGGAGCACCATATAAAATTACCATAATAGTGTACCAAGTTACTACCAGATTAAACATACAGTTCGAATAAGAATGAATCGCTCGATTATAATCAGCAAACTTGAAAAGCATTTCAAAACACTGAAAAGTAACATAGGAGGCCAAAATGTGTTTATGCAAATGCCTTTGGTAAATCTCAAAGTAATATGCACCAAACTTACATGCATCTAGAATTCTTGAGTAAGAAGAATGAACATATTTTTTTCTTTAAAAATATATGAACTACAAATTATATGAAAATAGTCAAAAGTATTTCCTTGGGATGCTTGAACAAACACGCAACAAATATGTTGACATAAAAATACCCAGCACTTTGCAAAACATAAAAAATTTCCCTGCAAAACTCCCTTACATACAAGAGATCTCATTATTTCTAGTATTCGTCTCCAATGACAATTGCAATGAATACCAAAGGAGACAAATGTAGTTGTAATCATGTTAAAATGTTTATTTCCCAGCTAAACTGGGAAACTACCCTGGATCCTCAATCTGAGGAGTAAGTTGCCCAGCATTACCACCATCATAACCACCTCTAAAAAAATCACCACGATCACCACGACCATGTCCCCGACCCCTACCTCGCCTAGCAGAAGAATAGTAATTTTCCCCTTCAGCAGGCATTAGAAATTCATTGATGCTTTTAGACTTCAGAAGAAAAAATCCAATATTAGATATGATATGTCAAAAAAAGAATGAAAACCATAGATTGTGCTAAGCCTTTCCTCACCTTCCTGATCTTTTTTTATTTTTCTGCATCTCTTCGTTTGGATGCTTCTTTCTCTAAGCCCTGAAAGAATATGCTAAATACACTATTTTGGTAAGAAGCACAGCAACCAAAACATCACCAAAAGTTTGCATAAATACATACTAAAACCACTATATTGTCATAAGACAGACTTACCAATTTTATAAATACATCATCACTGTTTTTCTTAACTGACAGTTGTTGCATAGAATCGAATTCCTTTGCATCAACCTTTCTTTCTTCTAACTTCATTGCCATCAAAGTCTTTCGTTTCTCCTCCAACACTTTCTCATACTCATCAAGAGTCATCTCCTGTTGCACACATATATCTCATCAATAAATTGTGCATAGTGCATTATCCAGGGAAAAGAGAGATGCATCTTGCATTACATATAAAAACCCCCAAGGGGTTGCTCAGTTAGATGGATCTTCCAGGTCCAAGACATATAAGGTTGAGGTCAAGTGTTCAATTCTCTCTGGGTCCTTCAGGGTCAGGTACCCAGGTTGGTTATTGGGGATAGGCTCCAAAAATAGCCTAACAGGACGCAACCCCTTCAGATGGGACCCCTTAGATTATTTCTATGGATGTAGTGGCACGATCATCAGGCGTGAACCACATTAAAGAAAAATACATATAAAACCTTTCACTCTGTCAAACTAAAAAGTTAGCACGACAGATTGTAAGATCTGATTTTGGTGATGTAATGTCAGGAGTAAAAGTTTATGTAAGTGTCTGGGGCCGCCTGGCATGATGCAGTCCATTAAAAGGACAACAACTATGTGTATTCTCTTTTTCAATTGAATATAAAAAAATAATTCCAAGGTAAAAAAATAAAGTTGGCATGAAAAATATTTCCCAAATGATATAACACCTAGAACCAGCATGCTTTGATATTGTGAGCTATATTCTGTGGAACTAAAATCACCTAGAAATATACATAGTCATGGCAAGATAAGCTGTTAGGTGATATTCACAACTAGTTGGACGGTCTTTCAATCGAGTGAAAGCCACAACTCAATATTCTAGTATCACTTCCCTTAATGAGCAACAGAAATAATGGGCAACAAAAATTAATTATCAGAAGTATTTGCAAAGCTGCATTTTGGTTTACATTCCATGCTAAAAATATATATTAATCAAGCCCCAAAAAGAGATAGACAGTAGGTTTTCCTTCTCATAAATAAGAACCAATTTAAATGCCCTGGAGGGTTTGGCAGTCAGCCAACCCTCGAGCAGCATACCCGTGAGGGTTTGGCAGTAAGCCAACCCTCGGGCAGCCTCCGAGGCAACCCATGAGGGATGCGAGCTACCAGCAGACTACTACAATAGCTGTCGGGCAAACCCTAGGGTCACAGACAGACCCAGCAGATCCAGGCAGCAGAGATCTGCCCAAAAATTATGGGCAGGACAAAGAAAAAGATCAAGCAAGTGAGATAAAAAATTCGGGCAGCAGGCAGGAGAGAGAAAGACACGGGCAACAGACATTCTGATATTTTGGGTAGTTTCAAGCAGTCTGATTTTTTTGGGAAGGAGAGAGAAATCTCTGTTTTTCTTGTTAAAACCCTAAACTGGTAATTTTTGTAATCTCTGGAAATTGTGGGTAAAATTATCAGTATGATTTTTACTGATAAATTTTACAATTACTGTGGGTAAAATCCAGATCTGGATTTGAGGAACTTTTTGAAGAATTTTCTGAGTCATCTCATTTACGAGATGAACTATTAATGCTTTTGGGGTTTTTGTCCTTGGAAGGTTTCCATGTGAAAAATCTTGTGTCCATGTGTGTTGATGTGAAGAATGTGTTTTTACTATAATATTGAATTGTTTAAGTTGATCTGCAAAATTTTTAAGTTATATGCTAATGCTAAAATTCAACACATTCCCCTTCATGGAAGGAAATGGGATTTGGAAATGTTGAGAACATCTCCAATGTTTTTAATTGGCTTACTGCTTTAAAGGGAGTGTTATGCGATATTTTTCGCATTCCTTCTGCGAGTTGGGTCATAAAACAACACTATGACAAAAGACAGTTTGGCACCAACTCAATTATGATTAGGGGCAACTTGGATAATAAACCCAAAAATTAGCTAAAAGCAGTGAAATAAATAAAAGAAAACCTTAGCCCTATGACCACAAATACAAAACACCCCTTCTTTCAGTCAACTTCTTCATGTGTGTATCAAATATCATATAGTTATTTTCATTTTTCTTTATAGGATTTTGTACTTTTCATGATAGAGAGAGACTCGAGAAGGTTGCTACCAAACCCTTGCTACAAGAATCAATGGGGCAACTTGGATAATAAACCCAAAAATTAGCTAAAAGCAGTAAAATAAATGAAAAAAACCTCAGCCCTATGACCACAAATACAAAACACCCCTTCTTTCAGTCAATTTCTTCATGTGTGTATCAAATATCATATAGTTATTTTCATTTTGCTTTATAGGATTTTGTACTTTTCATGATAGAGAGAGACTCGAGAAGGTTGCTACCAAACCCTTGCTACAAGAATCAATCCTAGACTTAAGGTTACAAGAGATGGTTATGCAATATTTGAAGTTTGTGGTCATTGTTTTAGGGTTTCTAAGTTCTAACATCAACATAATTCATCGTTTATGAAAGCCTATGCATGGAGTGAAGCCATGCCCTTGGTTTATCAAGACAGATATCAAATCCCTCGGGCATACCTTAAGGCAAAAAAATCATAATTAAAATTTTCAATAGATGAGCATATATTATCAACACCTTGTCACTTTGGACTATATACTATTTTAATCATTTTTCCATTTTGGACTATGTACATGCTCAATTTTATTAAATAAATTGATCGTTTCTAGACTTATCACCTTAGACTTTAATTTTACTTTTTGATAGTAATGGAATCATGAAAAGTCATTGGTATATATCGTGTCTGATGTATCGTATTTAATTTTTTAAATTTCTAGATAAGTTTTGTGGGAAATTTTTTGGGGGGGTGGGGAGGGTTCATAATTAAATAGAAAAAATAGTAAATGGAAATTTAAGAAATTTGTAAAGACTTTGTGATTTTCTTTTTTGTCGATATTCCCTTTTATTAACAATGTGGATTTTTTTAGATCATATTGGTTGTGGGTTTCTCATGATCTCAATTAGCTCATCTAGGGCCAAAGCATCTCACTTCTAGACCAAAAATGGCAACCAAATGAGTTGGAAGTGTTTTAAGTTTAGGAACATGGCCAAGAATGTTTTATATATTTCCAAGAGGTTTTAATTTATAAAACATTGTTGGTACCAACCCAAATGAGGCATAGTTGCAATGTAGCTCATTCCCATTATTGGGGGACCCTGTTCCTCAAGCTCCAACATTTCAAGGAACATTCCCCTTCTTGGAAGGAAATGGGATTGAAAACGTTGAGACCATTTCCAATGTTTTTTATTGGCTTCCTACTCAAAAAGGAAATGTTATGGGATTTTTTTCACATTCCTTCGGCTAGTTGGGCCACAAAACAACACTATAACAAGACAGTTTTGGCACCAACCCAATTATGATTGGAGCAACTTGGATAATAAACCCAAAAAATAGCTAAAAGCAATAAAACAAATGAAAGAAAACCCTATCCCTATGACCACAAATACAAAACACCCCTTCTTTCGGTCATTTTCTTCATGTGTGTATCGAATGTCATATAGTTATTTTCATTTTGCTTTATAGGATTTTGTACTTTTGTAGAACTTACCCTTTAAAAAAATACGAACTCTCCTATAATTGCAAAGCTAATTTTATACGTGTTTCAACTTAAATAAATTTAGATCTTAAAATTGAATTACAAACTTGCCAATGTATTCCCCTAGAGCATTTGAAGCTCAAATGGCCTAAAATAGATCAGTTATTTTCTCCTCAAAAATAGTTCAAAATATCTTTTGTTTGGGTATGGGAAATGGTACTTAACTGTAACCTAATTCAAAGATCTAGTATCTATGCACAATCACCACTTACCTTCCTTCTTTGGCACTAACAAAGTTAGAATCACATAGACTCATGCTTTCCCTAATGAATCTCATCTATCCAAAAACTTTTTAATCCGCTTTTTCATATTCTCATTCTTTTGCACACTCAATCGATTTGCCCCTTAATGTGTAATCCGCTTTTTCATATTCTCATTCTTTTGCACACTCAATCGATTTGCCCCTTAATGTGTAATCTTTGACCATGACATCAACTCAATGTTGTTCTTAATTCCAATCTAGTAGCAAAAGAGCCAATAATTTTGAGTCGTAATATGCATGTATTCCTACAATAAATTTTGGATCTAAGCTGGCACAGTATCTCATTTATCCATAGCTAAGTTAACCATTAAGAGCAAGTAATACACCTCTTTGTCTTTTGCAACTCATTGAAACTCTTTTCTACCCAATAGCACTACCGACTAAATAGATATGCATTGCTTATCCTCTTTCCTCAAGGGCTTACAAGAGGTGCATTTTGTCTTTGACCCAAACCTCATACATATCAAGTTCTCAATAATGCAAGAATTTCTTGACAAACTACTAGTCTACGTCAATGGGAACTACGTCACAAAAGCTTTGTCTTCATGTGGGACAATACTAAACAAAAAAATGTTAAAAATCAATTGATTGAAGATTCACCAACAAGATATGACGATTTTGAAAGCATGATATTTAATAGGGATTCAAGTTAGAAAAAAAACTTTTAATAGAGGTTCAACATTTCAACAATCTTAGCACTTACCAAGTTGTCCAAGGATGCACTATCAATGATAATTTTGCACTCAATATCTTGGCAATTGCACCCAATCCTACTAAACACAATGTTTATTCTCCATTTTACTCTATGATTATTCTTTATTTATAATTACCAACATCTTCTGCAAAGTTTTCTCCTATCTCATCTTTGATTTTAAGAGCAGCAGTCTCCTCTCAACAATCAAAACAACCCAAGCATGATATTAAATAAGGATTCAAATTAAGAAAACAACCCAGGTTTAGCTTTTCAACAATCTTATCACTTACAAAATTATCCAAGGATGCACTCTTAGTGATAATCACGCACACAGTAACTTGGCAATTGCATCAAGTCCCAAATGCAATCTTCATTGTCCAATTTACTTTGTGATAATTCTTTATTTATAGTTACCAACACCTTCTACCAAGTTTTCTCCCATTTCATCTTGGATTTTAAAAGCATCAATATCCTCTACACAATCAAATGTATGGTTTCCTCCAATGGTTTCGCAAACATCCATGGGATTTATGCACTTTCACATAGCAAATATACCAAATTAGCAGCCTTCTAGAGTTTCTTCTTGGTCCTCTCTATGTCCAAGAAATCCATCTTATCCAGGAATTTTTCTCTCGAGTCCCACCTACTCTCTTAGTAAGTCTTCACCATGGGTAGACAAAAACAATTAATGTTTGTTGTTGGTTAATGTAGGAGTCCATAGTAGTTACATAACTAATATCCTTGGAATATCAATGGCACCAATGATAGATTTTCCACAAGAAATTGCCAACCTTTTTTAGGTTCAATGAGAAAATTATTAGTGATTTTCCCTCATAACCATTACAAAGTGTGGGGTTTTGTACATTAGTGCAAACTCAAAGTACATTGATTCAGTAGCAGCAAAAAATAACTATTCCAAGTTTTTGGTTTAAAACTCAGTATGATGATGTATATATAATTCTAAGGATATGGCACAGACCAATAAACTCTTAATCTAATTCACCCCTTTTAACTGAAACTTGATATCCACCCAAACATTTTGATTTTCAACATGAAGTTTAATGAAGATATGTTCCTTCATTTTAGCAAGCAATTCATCCAGCGCATTTAAGGTTATATGTCATTCTACATGCCATTTTTTACCTTATCAGTTTTTACCCTTTTTGGGTTCACTTAATTTTCTATTTTTTCTAAACAAATCTACTAAATATTCAATATACCATGAATGAAAGATGAATGGACAATAGTTTCTTGATTCCTTAGTCATCTTTAGTATTTACCAATATAGTTGTCCAGGTAGTTTCCTCTTAGCCGGTTCTGCATGCCAATATGTCTGTTTCATAGTCATCGGAGCTCCAAAAACCAAAGGTAGAAATTTAGGTATCAAGTCCAAGAATTGTTAACTCATCTTATATTGGCACAGCCAAAAGCTATTGGTGGCTTTGAGACAAGGAATCTTCAAGATAAAATGGCCTGGCCAATCATGACCAGCTTCTCAGTCTTCAGTGACAAGGCTGTGAGAAGTATAACTGAGACAATATCACACCACACTTTGACTTCATGTACTGACGAACCCGCAGCGACAATGTGGGGCTTCGAACAAAAGTAAAAAGAGTGAGAAATGACAAGGGAAAATTCTACATATATTATGAATGCTGCAATAAAGCAAGGAACCAATAAAAAGGGCAAAACCAAATATACTTATGGCAGAGAAATGCCAGGGCCACCTCATTCCAGTTCATGTTCTTGGAAAAGTTCAACCAATCAACCAAGCATTGTATGCGGACACGGAGTAATTCTAACAACTTGCTTGATGTTAAGCTACTTATAAATTATAATGATAAAAAGATGTAGTTCAAGACCTAATTTTCATATAACCCAGACAATATGCCTTGATCCTGGTATATTGCTTATCAGAGCACAACCAAACTTATATATTTATTGGTTACTTTACGTGGCTTGCTATAGCTACCAATCAATAAACTAGACTCCATTCACACTACAATTTATATTTCATTCTTGATAACAGCCTAATATATATAGATTACATATATAGCCAGCTCTTAAAAATTAAAATTAACATAAAATCAGAAGCTTTACTTGCTTGGCCTTGTAGCCAAGACGTCGAGCTTTGTCGGGCCTGCTGGGCCTGGTTACCCTCACTATACTAGGAAGCTGACGAAATTCCCAGCACCTCACTCGCTGCAAAAATCGCATTACA
Organism: Pseudotsuga menziesii; assembly: GCA_001517045.1. Classification (NCBI taxonomy): domain Eukaryota; kingdom Viridiplantae; phylum Streptophyta; class Pinopsida; order Pinales; family Pinaceae; genus Pseudotsuga; species Pseudotsuga menziesii. Next base: position 129,728 of record LPNX010875511.1, on the reverse strand, counting down.
TCTGACTGCTTCTTCTTCCATAGCTCCTCAACGTACTTATAAGCCCCTGTTCCTCAATCCACCAACATATATTTAAAAACCTTCCAGATCCAATTATAACAAAGCCAAAACCCCAAAAACAGTCCGAACAATGGCATTTTTAATATAGAAATTGAAAACCAATGGAAAGAGGAAAAAAACCACTGGATTTTTTACTAAACAGATGGCATTTTTTCATTTACAGGATGGACGACGAAGTGAACAGTGTTTAAAAACCAAACTTCAAAAATGATCTTGGCCAAGAAATCCATATGTGAAGAAGGATACACTCATCAAAAGGGTGGAAAGAGAGAGATTAAATGGCATATATTCCATGCTGCTTGTTTCAATTACTAGCTTCTGCAAATCAAAGGAAAAGTCTATGCTTTGTTACAACATGTTCTAGGAATCATCACTAAGAAGCAGAAATCATTTTCAAAACAGGACTTGCTCCCATCCATTGATTTTATGCAGCTCCCAAATTCCCAGGATTGCTATCCAAAAAATAGTAATACTATTAAGGTTAGTTGTGGGGATATCACATATTTATAAGAAATGGTTTTTCAATCCGAAGTTTTCCAAAATGGTTTTTCAATCCACTATTTCGGAGACCGATATAGAGCATGAAAGCACCATCACAAGCCTGATCGTATGCCTTTGAATGAATTTAGCAGCAGGGATGAAGAATTTGAATGGGTTGGACAGACTTGCAAAACAAGAGACAAACAGACTTTGGTTCTTTTTGGTGGTAGGAATGGCTAGTACCATCCCAGCTGCCTGAGCCTGACCTCCTCCTATTCAAACAGATGCAACTTAGTGGCCCATGGGCATGTACCAACATTTTCTCCCCACTGTGAATATAGTAGTGGAGAGGAGCTACGAGGTGCCCAATTATTTTAATGGAAGTTTTGTGGAAATTGATGAACGGCTTGCAGAGGGCAGAAATTGCGATAGAAATGAAATTGCGTACCTGTGTTTTTTTACTTTTTTGGCTCTTTGAATCAGAATTCCTGCAACTAGAAACAATGCAACTTCTCTGTGCAAACCCACGCAAACTAAAATTGACCAGTAAACGCCATTTATGCAGAAGGGAGTGGCGGTCGCCATGATAAGATGTTCAACCACCTCCAAACCGAGAAAAAAACACTGGTCTTTCATAGGATGGGCTCTCCAAATATCGCCCACGGCGCTCCAGAACCACCGAACAAGTGCGGTTCTAACAAACTCAACACTCATGGCAAAGCCCATGAACAATGAAACTTGCAGGCAAAATGGGCGGTTCTGACAAACTCAACAGTCACGGCAAAATCCATGAACAATGAAACTTGCAGGACAGAGCAGGGCAGCGACCGGAACCTTGTAGGACAGAGTAGGGCAGCGGAACTTTAAAACACGTGAAGGACCATCGGATCGCGAAGAGGACACGCGGAGGACCACCGGATCGCGAAGAGGACACGCGGAGGAGTAGGGTCGGCGGAATAGACGACGAAAGGAACAGTGTTTTTCTGAAGATGTTCGGAGAAAAACGCCTTACAGCGTAATTATTTCCGCATACGTCACATTCGCATCTTGTTTTACGACTGACCTGTGAGAACAATGGTTTCTCCTTTTTCATATCATTCCCAACTTATTATGCATCTTCAATGACTCTATATGAGAGCTGCAATATTCATATCCAACAAAACAACATTGAATTTTTTAGAATTGGGGACAGAGAAATGGAGAACGGTATTCTGTCAATGATGATGCTTATATGCTTTCTGAGCCTAGAAACAACAATTGCATCGAATATTAGCAACAACAATTGCATCAAATATTGTCACTGTAGCAACTACTAGTTATTCAATGAAGCCATATCATTCCTCACAAAGTCACAGGAAAAATGGTTTATTGCGATGGGTGGAAGCACTTCTTTTCAACCCCATCATTTTGTTTTGAAAGAAGACGAAGGCAATCTGGACAATCTGGAGCACGCTGAATTGACATCATCATCATCCATGGGGGCTTACGATAAGAGGGACGTAGAGGACCTTTTGTCCTTCAGAAAGGAAATCACATCGGATCTGGGTGGATTGCCGCTCAACTGGACCGTAGAAAAATCTGGTAACGTGTGCTCCTGGAATGGAATCTTCTGCAGAAAGCATACTAAAAGAGTGGTTGCCATAATACTGCCTAGACTGGGATTGCAAGGTAGCATACTGCCTGGACTGGGATTGCAAGGTAGCATTTCACCATCTCTTGGTAACATCTCCTTATTACGCAATCTTAATCTTTCTGATAATAATTTGAGAGGAAAAATTCCATCCGTATTGGGGCAGCTTAAGGTTTTGGTAATGCTTGACCTAAGCTTTAATTCTCTTCAGGGTTCTCTTCCAAAAGAACTGTGTAATTGTACAAAGCTTCAATGGATCAGACTTTCAGCAAACAACTTGAGAGGGGCTATACCAACAGAATACGGTCAGCTGGTCAAATTACAACATCTCTGATTGGCCAACAATAGTTTTAGTGGAAGTATTCCAACATCTTTGAGCAATTGCACTTCTCTCGAAGATATATCCATTGCAAGCAACAATCTCAGTGGAAGAATTCGGTTTGAACTGGGCTTGCTGCAGAATTTACAATACCTGTATCTAACATCAAACAAGTTGGAAAATACAATTCCTACATCTCTAGGAAACTGCTCTTCCCTTGCTTTTCTGGTTCTGGGCAACAACCCAGCACTGTCAGGGAATATACCACCTCAGTTGGGGAATTTGGGGGAGCTTACGTATTTGTCTATCTTTGGGCCAACTAATATTTCAGGTTCTATACCTTCCGAATAGGAAACTGCACCAATCTGGTATGGCTGGACTTAGGTTGGAATTATAGAATTCAAGGCTCCTTGCCTATGAGTATATTCCGGCTTCCCCTCTCCACCCTAAGTCTGATTAGAAATAACCTTACGGGTAGCATACCTGAAATTATCGGCAATTTAAGTCAGATTTCCCATCTAGATCTGGGTGCAAATAGTCTTACTGGTGCCATACCTGAGGCCATTACAAAATTGAGTCAGTTAACTTTCCTTAATCTTGGTACAAACAAACTAATTGGTAGAATACCAGAGGGGATTAAGAATTTGAGCAGTCTTGAACAACTTTATCTGGACACTAATTATTTTACAGGTGCAATTCCAAAAGATATAGGAGATCTACGTTTTCTGAAAAACTTCTTCTTGCATGTAAACAATATTTCTGGTAGTATTCACTTCAACAATTGAGTTCATCTGGAAACACTTTAGATGGAACAATCCCGAATAGCATTGGACAATGCGTGAAACTAGAAGTGTTGGATTTGTCCAATAACAAATTGAAAGGAAATTTCCTCCTTCTATAGAAGAATGTAACTTAATGAAGAATTTATTATTGCATAGTAACTATTTGTCAGGTATAATACCACCTACTTTAAGTAATTGTACCTGTAACTTAATGAAGAATTTATTATTGCATAGTAACTATTTGTCAGGTATAATACTACCTACTTTAAGTAATTGTACCTTATTATAGAGGTTGAAAGTGTCCGAGAATAACTTGAGAGGAAATCTAGATATAAGATTTCCAAATTCTACAAAAGTTTTGTCTGTTTATTCTAACAAAATTTCTGGAATTTTGCCAGTATATTTGGCTAAATGTACTCAACTTCAATTATTAGATTTAAGCAAAAATGAATTGTGAGGCCAATTTCCTAGATACCTTACATCTTTTTATGAGTTAAGAGTTTTAAGCTTGGGTTATAATAAGCTTTATGGTGGTATTCCTTCAAATATCACAAATCTCACCCAATTGCAAGTGTTGGATTTATCCAACAATAAAATTAGTGGAAGGATACCATCCAATCTTCAAGGACTTCAGGGATTTAAAATCCTCGGGTCTTCCAGCCTTGCTAGTAATACACTGTACGAGGATTCGGATATTGTCATCAAGGGGTTTGAGTATACTTTAACATATGTGTTGGCCACAAACACAATCTTGGACTTGTCTAGCAATAATTTGAAGGGAGAAATACCTCCAAGCATAGGAAATTTGAGTAGCTTGAGGATGTTGAATTTATCAAAAAATCATTTAGATGGGAAAATACCTGCATCTCTTGGTGAAATATCTATCCTGAAGCAGTTGGACTTGGCCAACAATAATTTGAGCGACACTATTCCTGAAAGAGCTTTTTGGTTTATCCATGCTAGCATTTCTAGATGTTTCATATAATAGACTCTGTGGGAAAATCCCACTGGGAACACAGTTTCAATGATACTTTATTTCAAAGAAACAAGTGTTTATGTGGTTTTCCTCTACCAGCATGCAAGCAAAAAGAAAAAGCAGCCAAGTAAAGCACAGTGAAAAGTGTCAATTCAAGATGGTTGAGTCGTGTATCAATTATTACATTGAGATTAGGCCTGGGGATTGGGTTTATGGAGTTATGGCTGTGATGCTATTCTAGAATAAAGCTAAAAATTGGATGATACCCTCTAAAACACTATCACTTTATGGCGTGTACAAGTTTCCCAAATAATATATATAGTGATTCAATTGGCCAATTGGAACACCAAATATTATATATAATCAATAATAAGTATGTAATAGTTCGTCTTTGACTAATCAAAGAGTAAAACAATATCATTTTGTGGAGTGTACTAGTTCCCAAATATTATATGGTGATTCAATTTGCCCATTGGAACACCAAATATTGTATATGTGATAATAATAAAGTAAGTAATTCTTCATCTTGTTGAATCAATCTTTGTCTTTTACAATATTCAAGTATTTATTCAATCAATCTTTGTCTTTTACAGTATTCAAGTATTTATGGTTGTGATGCTATTCTGTAATAAAGCAAAAAATTGGATGATACCCTATAAAACAATATCACTTTATGGCATGTACAAGTTTCCCAAATAATATATGGTGATTCACTTTACCCATTGGAACACCAAATATTATATATAATCAATAATAAAGTATGTAATAGTTCGTCTTTAGCAAATCAAAGAGTAAAACAGTATCATTTTATAGAGTGTACTGTTCCCCAAATATTATATGGTGATTCACTTTACCAATTGGAACACCAAATATTGTATATGTGATAATAATAAAGTAAGTAATTCTTCATCTTGCTGAATCAATCTTTGTCTTTTACCGTATTCAAGTATTTAGTCATGTTGGTTCATCAATCTTTGTAGTTTTACAGTTATCAAAATTTAAACTTTTTATATCTTTTAGTAGGTAACTACATCCAAGTAGTTATATGGAAACATCATAAATATAAAGCCACATAAAAAGTCGATAAGTCAAAATAAATAAATAAATAAAGCCACATAAAAAGTCGATAAGTCAAAATAAATAAATAAATAATACACACATTTACATTTGCAACGTCCAACTGAAAAAATCGATTTGTAATGATAAAGATGAAATATTTATATTCAACTTCAATACTATCCTTCCGTTATTACTTTCAAGTGATATGATACGGCAGTCATTCTTATTTTAAGTTACAGCTGCAATGTTTTATTCAGCGCCGACATCTGCAATGTTTTATTCAGCGCCGACATCTGGTTATCTGATGTTTGGTTATCCAGGAGCTCTGTTGTACGAGGTTGATGTATGATGTTATTTTTTCATGTTGTAGCCTGAACTTGTTTATCGGAATTTCTGCCTTTCTGTTTTCTATTCAAGGAAGACGTTATTCTTTGAATTCTTGTTTCTAAAGCTCCCATTGTCAATAATGACAATAATGTAGTGTAGTGTTTTGGTTGTTATTTATTTTATTTTATTTGGCTAACATGAGTATAGATCGGGGGTGATTGTGTTGTTATTCTCTTTGTACCTGGTTTAGATATGTTTTTGTTGTTTTTTGTTAATTTTTTTGTGAGAATAACAAGTGTTTCATTTGTGGAAAAGATGGGTAGTTGATGTAGACTTTTTTAATGATTAATTTGATAGTATTGAGAGTTATTGGTAGTGTTAAGAGTTTTGTTGTGAGGAATCTGATTAGATGGTGGTAGTGTTAAAAGTTGTGGTTAGTGATAATAGTCTTATTGTAAGGGACGTGATTGAATGTATGAAGAATTTAATATTCTTAGTAAAATGGAATAAGTTAGGTAGTGGAAAAACTAAAACCACTAATTATCTAGAAAATCAGTTACTCAATTTCACAGCAATCTAAACATCCTACAAATTCATCATTTTCCTACCACATGAGATTAAAAGAAATGAAATTAACATTTTTAGTCTAAGAATTTGTTTGAATGGATGGAATGTGGTTGTGGTAGAGGTATTTAATAGTGTTGAATGTATTTTTGCATTAAAAACAACAATGCCATCAATCCAAAATTTGAAATATGGCAAAGATTAGTCATATTGCTTGGCCAGATTTAGGTGATAGCATATAGTTGGAAAATGTCAAAATTAAATAAAATTAAAATATGGAAATAGCTATAAATTAAACAAAGGTGATCGTTCATCCCCCCAAAATTATGTTTTTTTTTAACAAATGGCTAATGGTGTGCTTTGCTTTAAGGGTGGACGTAGTTTTTAATTCAAACTTAAAAAAATAGAGTTGTGTCAATCACTTATTGTGTGAAGCTTGTTAAAGCTACTGACAATAACTAGAAGAGCAAAGTCAGGAACTACACCATTCTTGCCATGATCCTTCCACAAACCATATAGTATGGCCTTCACCGCTCTCTTGCATACATTGTTGCAAACTAGGCAATTGATTATCAATTATTTATGGAAGAACAATAATAGTGTAACACAACTACTTTAGTTGTTTTCAAAATAGTCTACTAGGCATTGAATTTAACATATTGCATTTTAGTAATTCTTGTTGTGTCTACATTTTTTGACACATCTTCAACTTATTTATGAATTGACTACTTGGCCACTATAATAATAACACCAAATAATGAGTATACTTTATATTATTATAATTTTATAAAAAATATTTACCAATCCAACAAAAAAAAGTCAAAATAGCCAACAACCAAAACATTTATTGGTAAATTATCATTATTTTTAAATTAAAGCATATTCAACATATTTAGTAGTTCTAACTTTAGTTTATCATTATTTTTAAATTAACACATATTAAACATATTTAGTAGTTTTATTTTTAAATTTAAGAAGTGTGTCACGTGATATTTAGGAATATAATTTTATTATTATTTAAGACTCTATTTAGATTATTGACAATTAAATACATTTAGTATGAATCCAAATTAGTATGTTAATTTTCATTTGTGTTTGTCATATTAAGATTTAAAAAAATTAAAAATTAAAAATCTATTAAACATATTTAATAAAAAATATTCATTATATTTAAAATAAAAGTCTTCTTCATTATTTTCAAGGGCATGGTAAGATTAAAGTTTTAGGGTACCTTACGGAGTAGCAAGTGAAACCTCACATGAGAGGTAAGTGCATCACGAAGATAATACAGTGGCAATTCAAGGAGAAGCCCATGGCTATCGGTTAGGTTTTATGTATCGCTTCATAGACTCTGCACATGCATTAGGAAGAGTCTCTCTATAGTGCACATTAGTATGAGGTTGGTGTAGCTTAAATATGCCTTTTATATGAATTCAAATTTTAAAAGAAATTTAATCTAAAATGGCTTACTGGATGTGATTGAATCTTTATGTGGTGTACTTTGTCAGAGGGCTTTTAGTGGACTTCAACTACACCATAGCTTGTTGAAAAATGCTAATGATTACACCAAAATGAGCTTAAAGCATGCTCAAAGGGCGATTTTTATGTCCATGTTCTTGAAGCACACTTTTTTGTCCATCTGCGTCGAGTAACAACTATTTCCTTTATGACGACTATGAATGCAATGGCCTCCTTTACCCTCTATTTAATGCTATCAAAAATTTGTGTCCTCTAGCCCATTCCAACTGCCAATACAATGGCCTCCTCTATTTGAATGTTCTTGCATTTGCAGTCCATTCTGACTATCAGTCCAACGGATTCCACTACCCTCTATTTATTGTTGTTTGAAATTTGTGTTTTCTAACACATTGTTGGATTCTTTCTCTCATCGAGCCATTGTTAAACCCTTCCTCTTAGTGCAAAAAAATCCCAAGATATCGACCCGATAGAACAAAACCTAGTCGGCAACATGAACGATGCAGATGCAATCTCACCCAAGATATCTCTCCTCTTGTGTAACGTGTAACTTCAAGAACCAGGTTTTTGCAGTTGGGTGGGGGAATTCCAGTTCCTTGGTCATTACCAAGGCGCTTGACCAAAGCATGAGGGTGGATTATTTATGCTACTGTGGATAGTTAGATCACAACGCAACTCTTCTTTGGAAACTTACATACCAACAACCTCATTGAAGCATCAACGTATTCAACTTATAAAAGTGTGACTGATTTGCATCCATTCATTAATCAACAAATATGTAAGAATTCATTCAAAGAAACATCTACACATGTGAATAAAAAAATTCAATATTTAGACATATACGCAAAAACTAACGTGGAAACCCATCCGAGAAAAAACCACAAAGGTGCTCTTCATCTTAAATGAGAAATGTATGCACCATTTTGCCTGTGCACTAAGCTACAAACTCTATTCTAAATATTCTTATTATCTATATAGACTCTCTCTTTTTCTCATGCTCTTTGAGCTTCTCTTCTACTCCCTCTACTTGACTCTACTAACAATCCGCACACAACCTGGATCGATTCAACTTCTCTTATCCTTCTACGCACTCAGTTGCAAACTCTTCAACTCTATGCACTCAGTAAAACTAGCAGATACACTACTACAACAACCAAAACTTATAGTAGAGAAACTATATAACATGAGCTAGTGATCGAGGAGCTAACCTGCATGCATCTTGGGTTTCTCATTTTATAGACTCGTTACAGACTCTTTACCTGTCGCTTTATCATCCGACTTTCCTCATTAAGTCAACGGGATGGATTTCATATTCTAGAAACACATGACAGTAGGTACTAATGATTTGTGTTCCAGGATGATTATTTTGTATCCTTCCAGATGGATCTCTTGTATCATGTCTTGGAGTGTCCTCATCTTCACTTTCACTTTTTAACTTGGACTTGGTCCTCACCATTGTGAATGATAATTTAGTTAGCATCCTTCTTTACCTTCTTGTAGCTAGTATTTGAATAAGAACTTGGATGATGAGTTCATAGACTCACCCTATCACAGTGCTCCCCTTCTTGCCAACATTTTCTTCTCTTTATGATAGAGTTTATACTCATTGGTTCAACCTTTGTTTTCTTCCATAGATTTCTCTTTAAAGATGCATCCTATAACTTGTTCTTCTTTATGGAGTCTTCAGTGCCATACAAACTACTTCTACACTTTATGTTTTTGCTCCCCTTTCTAAACAAACATAAAAATTCAATATGCATTAGATTCATTCATACTATACTCTTCTTCCAATGTTATTAAAATCATTCATTTTTCCATTATTTTTCATCATGGTTATGATTTTATTTACACTTCAGCTTCAACTTGTGCTTTTGTACTTCATTTGTCACATGGATGGTCTCTTGGCGAGTACTCTTGTGACTCTTCAATCTAACACTCTACTTTTTGTCTTTGAGGAAGATAGCTTTTATATTTTTCAATGTCTTTTACCAAATGATATTAATTTTTTTCCAATATTAATTGTAATTTCTGATATTTACTCCCCTTGAGTATATGATCCTCTCTAATTCTTATTTCAGGGTTCTCTCCTAGGTCATGAGAGATTTTAGAAAATATATTCTCCTCCAGTTCCACCATCATCACTAAATTCTTCTTCATCATCTTCATCTCCATCGGTGTATTATTTTACATCTTCATCTTGCTTTCCATCATGATGGATGTCATTCTTATATATAACACTATTATGCTTAACATACTTAATTGATGCTTTGAATGTTTGTTTCCTATGAATATTTGTATCCTTCCTTTCTTCTCCACATCTTTCTGTGAGGTATTCTGTGTACTGGTTTTTCATTTCATTGTCTTTTGGATTTTATCTTCCATACCTTTTCTTTGGTTTCATTATATAGTCTTTATGTACCATTTTCACAGTGTTTTGCAAAGTGTCCAACATTGTGACATATGAAAGATATAATAAGTCTTTCGTTATTTGAGATGTTAGTGTCTTATTTTCTTCTCAGATCTTGCTCTTCTTCTTTTATTCTAGATTCAAAATCCTTGTGACCAAACTTATGACATCATGTCATGCACCCATATCCTGGTATATCACAATGTATAAATTTTTTTCTTTAAACAGCTTTGATATACAACAATGTCCATGGTATGCAAAATAATTTAAAACTTCTATTTACTATCTCTTTAACTTAGTCATGGGTCATGTAACATCATTTTAACCTTCATTCTTAGGCTTAACAACCACCGCAACAATCGTTCTGCCCTTGACAGATCCCATTTGCGACCGAAAAAACCTTTTCCACACTAAACCTCTCATTTTCACACTCTCCTTTCTGCCTTCCGCTTGCAGAACTCAAGAATTGAAAACATAATGTGCGACAGAGATATTTGACCACTCTTCCACCTTCCGCCTTCCGCTTGCAGAACTTAAGAATTGGAAACATAATGTGCGATGGAGATACTTGACCACTCTTCCACCTTTCGCCTTCCACACGTCTGCTTTCCACCTTTTCGACCTCAAAACTCAGGAATCAGAAATTTAATGTTCGACGGAAACATTTAACCATCATTCTGCCTTCCGGCTTCCACACTTCTGCTTTTTCAACCTTAAAACTCAAGAATCATAACTTTAACATTCGACAAAAACGTTTAACCATCCTTCCATCTTCCACATTTCCACCTTTCCTCCTTTCATTGCGGGAATCAGAAACTTGGAAATTCGACAGAATAAAACATCGTTCTTTCGCCTCCCCCCTTCCGCTTCCTCCTTTCCTCTTTCCGTTGCGAGAATCAGAAACCTGGAAATTTGACGAAATAAAACTTCATTCTTCCGCCTTCCTCACTTCCGTCTTTCCTCTTTCCACTGTGGGAATCAACAACTTGGAAATTTGATGAAGTAAAATGTCATTCTTTCGCCTTCCACTATAGTAATCAGAAACTTGGGAATTCAGTGGATTATAACATCATTCTTCCGTCTTCCGGACTTACGCCTTCCAGAGCGTCATTCTCGTGCCTTCCTCCTTTCACACTTCCTCCTTCGGAACTCGAAGGTGTGGAAAACTACATTGTACCTTATTATTTTCTGCTCTTTTTCACTCCCGCATTTCCATTGCAGAACTCAAGGTGTGGAAAATCAACAATCTGCCCTGTTCCAATTGCTATTTTTTTGTTTTCGCCTTCCGCCTACCCCGGGAGGATTTCAAGGTGCAAAAGCGCTAAGTCAAATGCCTTCTGACTCAGTAATAGGCTTCCAGCCTTCAAGGACTTAAAAAAATGCATTGAAACATACAAGGCATATACAAAGGTAAAATGCAGGAAAATAACATAAGTAAACTTCTATTTAAGTCATCAATAAGCAGTCAACAAAATCATACATTCATAAGCAAATACATTGCAGAATTAATAATAACCAGAGAATACTTATCTTGATGATTAAGTTGTTCCACAACTAGCTATGTCGCTGCAACGTTCCACCCAACCATAAGCCAATGTGTTCATTAGTCTTTCAACACCACTTCCACCCATGAGTCGGGCATGATTTCCGCAAGGAACTAGGGAACATCAGACTCACAAATACAACCAGTTCATAACACAAAGTCAAGTCAACAGATTGGTTTCTCAAACTATCCAGCCAAACCAATACACAACTGGGTTTAACAGGATGCAGACAAACAATCCAATACACATCAAGACAATCAAGCCAACCTATAGTTGGGTTTCTCAGACTATCCAGCCAAGACTCAGCCAAATCAATTAACAGTGAGGTTTATCAAGTTCCTAAGGCAGTGGGAAGGTAGAATTGCTATCTAGTGAGATCAACCACAGAGCTATGGACACCTACACCAGATCTATCCATCTTGGTATTACACAATACCTAGACACCCAACACAAGGAAGTATTACCTTCACTTCTACACAATTCCCTCAAGACATACCTTCCCTTCTAGTGCTCTTCAGGGTGTACATAGAGGATTTTATAGCCCCTCTTAATATATCTATGGGGTTCCTCTCTTCACTAGGTTTATCATCCAATTATGGCCCTCTTCCACTCCTAAGTCTGTAATACAGTTCAGACCCAAAACAGGGTTCTCTTCACAATAAACCACAGGGAGACACAGAAACACAGGCTCCACTCTATAACACAGACAAACATGTTTGCATATCACTCCATAACACAGGAGAAATAAGGTTCGCTTGCACACAAGAGAAACACTGTGGAAACCCACTTCCGCGACCCTAGAGCAATCATGAATCCGCAAAAGCATAATGCATGAAATAATGAAGAAAAATTCCCACGAGATGGAATACTAACCAAAACATTGAGCTCAACCCATGAAAATGTCGGACTGGGCACACATTCCAGTGTTTGCTTACTTTAGAACGGAGAACACACCTTCCTAGATTGCAGACTTGCAGGTTTGATCAGAAACACAATCTGACTGCCATGCATTGCTCTTCCCAAGGCATTTACTGCCTCAACCAACTTTTGGATGAAATGAATGATTGAGGACAAAGGACAAAAAATGTAGTTGAGGGTTCATAGGTTCCCCCATTGACATCTGGTCTCACCCTATTGGCTCAGGTGGTTTGACTGACTCCCCTCCCTATCCCTTGTGGAATCATGCCCCCATCTCTTTCATGTTGCAGTCCCATAGCTGGATGTGGTGTTTTATTAATTGCATTTTTACATGGTGTTCAAAAATATACAATGTCTTACTCAACATTGTAGCCATAGGCATCAACCTTGATCACCTATACACAAACCACCAAATCGATGGCAAGGCCTTGGCCTTGAGCTCTTTGCCATGATTTAATAGAATATATACATCATGTACAATTTCAACACCATGGGTTGAAAACCGAGGTATTACACATCCATGACAATATCCATAGAATGCTCCTTTATATTTCGAGAATCTTTGATTTTTATGCTTGTAATGGTTTTTTTCATTGGCATGTCTTTTGAAATTTTTCATATTGAGAGGATGAGAAGATTTATGATGACTGGAATTCATTTCCTGGTGCCATCTTCTGCTTCCTGGTTATATATTTTGAAGCATCGTCCCAACTTTTAACTTTTTCAACATCCTTTTGAGTGATCCAGCTTGATCATTTAGTGACATGTTTTTTTATCATATCCAAGACCTATTTATCCCTCAGGAATATGTGTAAGCTGATGAATATATTAAGTGCTTCAATAATTTCATTGAGCTTCTCACTAACATTCAGTTGGTCTTTTAACTTCTTCACTTCTTCCTTGAATTCGACAACCTCTTGTTTTAAGCTCTTGACCTCTTTCATGCTAGCCATCACTTGTTGTTTTGAATTGTGCAACTCTTCCTGAAGGGTCTGGACTTCCTCTTCTTTTGAATTTAGCTCTTCTTGGTATTTTGACAATTTTCCTTTCAAATATTTGTTCCTTCTTCTACATTTTTCAATTTCCTGAAGAGCATATATGAGTTCAGCCTCTAGGTCCACCTCTCCATCCGAATTATCTTTGGAAACTTCATCTTTAATTGACTCTTCATCTTCATATTTTGAAATAGTAGGGATTACTACTACTATCTCTTTAACTAAATAAAGATTCTTCAATTTGACCCAAAGTTCCTTAGCTGAGATACATTGTCCTGTCTTCTCTCTAATGGGTTTAGGCAATCCATCATTTATGGAATCCATTGCTTTTGAGATATTTTTCTTCGAATCCTTTTGAGATGTATCCCTTATTCATTTTGGTGGGATGTAATAAGAGATCACTACATTCCATACACCAAATCCTAATGACTATAAGTATACTCTTATTCTTATGCTCCATTGTTCATAATTTTCTTTATTAAGTATTGGAGCTTTGTTGGAAGCAATCCATTTTTGTTGATCCATAGTGGTTTTAATTAAGATATTCCTTCTAGTGGTTTAGACTGTAGTGAATAATCCCACTCTAATACCAATTGTTAGAATATTGTACAATACTGAGAAGGGGAGGAGGTGAATCAGTATTTTTGACATCTTAACAATTAAAACTGTTTTTAACTATTTATTAAAACATAGAATCAAGAAGATATACAAAACACAGATTTGATCATGCAAGCCAAATTGGGAAAACCACCATGTCTTTCTATACTGCACAATTATATTTACAATAGTTTTTTCCAGCTACGATTGACAGGATGCTACAACTCCCTATTTACCAGCAATTACTAGAGGGAGGTTACGACTCCCTGGTTTTATCAGCTTCTACTGAAAGGATGCTACTACACCATGTTTACCAGTTACTACTGGAAGGAGGCCACAACCCCCTTCTTTTATCAACTTCTACTGAAAGAATGCTACGACACCCTACTTACCAACTACCACTAGAAGGAGGCTAGAACCCTCTTGCAGGCTTCTAGCTTGTCCTAGCACCACCACTAGTGGAAAATGAGAGATTAGTGACCAAAAAAATGACCAAAATCCGCATATCAATGACCACTTTTGGTTTGGCGATCGTTGGTGGCTAATTTACGGTCTTTTATTACGCGACCAAAATTAGTCATTTATAGCTTGTCAGTTGATCATTAATTTGGTCATATATTTGAATCAATGACCAAATATATGACCACATTTATGACCAAATTAATGATCACATGACAAACTAGAATTTGACCAAATTTGATCGCATAATAAAAGACCGTAAATTAGCCACCAAAACTGTTTTTGGCCATTGATATGTGAATTTTGGTCCTTTTTTTGGTCATTTATATCTCATTGTTTGGTTAGGTATGTCTCAATTTTTTATCATTTTATATGTGAATTTTGGTCATTAATCTCATTTATTGGTCACTAATTTAGTCATTTTTAGTCGTTTTATGTGTCGTTATTGTATTTTAGTAGTTTTAATGGTGTCCATTATTAATCAATATAAATTTTTAATATAATATTATGTTTAAATTAAAAAATGAATCATACATTATTTATCATCATCTAATACACATGTGAATTATGCAATGTCACATTAATTAGTTAATTACAACACTTATAAATAATATAAATTACAACCATATAAGTTTTAAACCACACAAATTATATTATATTAAATGTCAAGTATTACGATAAACATGAGTTTTCTAAAAAACTATCTTCATATAACTTTACATGAAAATCATCTAGTACATCGATGACTTTTCAAAATATTACAATGGCTAAACCATCCCACTTGTACTTGGCTGCTAAGCCACACTTAAATCCTGCGGCAGCTTCAAAACCATACTTAGATCCCCCGGCAACTTTAAAAACATGCTCTTCATACTCAATGAAAAAGTCGCAACAACAGGCTCTTCATACTCAATGACCCACTTTTTGAGCTTTCTATCTGTGCACATGCTTTTGTATCCACACTCCACGTACTTCTAAGCTTTCTAAGCTTTATATCTACGCATGTGCTTTTGTATCCACACCGCATTAGCCTCTCTCCTCATGTTGTTATAAAGCTTGCGAGTAAAGTTACCTACAAACAACATATGTTAAGCAATAGATTTTGGTGCTTGCTAAAAAGAGTAAACAAATAACTGAAAAATGTACATAGTAATCTCATAAGATTTAACATGGCAAAAAGAAACAATACCAACAAACAACAGGTTTACTCAAAATGCATAAACATTTAGAACCAGCAGACCTACAAATACATGAACATGAAATATCTCTTCATAAGGCCTGAAGATCAATGACAACATTGCGCAAAGCAAGAAATTCTTTTCGAGCAATATATGAACGGGCTTTGCACTGAATAATTTTTTCCGAATTTCCCAATACCTCAGTTCTTCTAACATATAATTCAGCCATTTGACCCACTCTGAGGAAAAACTTGGTTGTTTTCCTATCTGAATAGTAAAGGCAATTTTAGGTTGTTTTTATTAGCATTTTAACTGAATAAAACAACCTTAGAACTTCCAGCTTCTCGAGGAAGAATATAAATCATGATCCCCGACTCATTACATCTTTGGATGTTGAGAACACCATTTGTTAAAGAATGCTCATAATAATCTGCATAGGCCACTACTTTGGTCCAACGAAACAAGTGACAAGCAACCTGCACTTGGCAAAGAACAGAGGAATTAGCTAATCAATAAATATGTAAATATATATACATAAATACATACAAATGTGTATTTCAGTAATGTGTTCAAATATAGGTGACAATGCTTGTCTTTAAGGCTAAATGCATTAACTTCAATATCTACATATGGTTATCCGATTTATGGTTGAACGCAATATTAATATGACAAAGTTTTCAAATGATTTTAGCATGCTCCCAGCAATCAAAAAATGTGTTTCTTCTATGCCCTTGCAAATGATAGTGACAACAACATATACATCAATAAACAAGTTAGAATCTTGATTTTAATTCAATGTACCAATCTAAATCACCGTGACAATGATTAGAAATTTTTTTAAGGTATATGACTATCAGAAAGTGTATTGTGTAGTTATCCCAATGTATGCCTTATATATATCAGAGCTAAAGATATGATTGAGATTAGTGTTTAGAACATGACATGCTTTGTGTCAATGATAATGATGTCTTTCTCATATAAATGGTTGTCAAACAAGAAAACTTTCAACAATAGGAAATTGTGAATGTAGTTATCATAAATGTCATCTTCAGCAATCCTAAAAAGCTCAGAAAAGACTATACCAGAAATAATGTCAATAGTGTGTAACGAAATCAAGATCTTCCCTCTATAATGTTTATTTGAGTGAAAGTTGGAAACCTACTATTTTGGCCATCTGTTCTGATCAAGCTTTTACTGGAATTATTTTTGAAGCATTTTAACCAGGAAATATTCCTTATTCTTTATTATTGTGCCCTAGTGCAAAAGTTATGTGTAGTGTCTCTTATTTTGATACAATGCACATTTTGTTCCTGTAGAATAGACAAGTTTTGGGCATCAATTCTTGCTTTTTCCAAACTTTGCAGTTTTTTCATTTCTATGTTTCCTAGACATTTTAGCTTGCAGTGTGTTGGTGTGTTTTTACCTTGCAACATAGGAACTTCTATGTCTGGCTTGCATTTTATGCACATTAATCTAATTGAGAAGTTGATCTATAACCATTGAATCTAATTACATTGGGTTTGACAGGAGAAGAAGGAACTACAGAGAGAGGAACATGAGAAAGCTAAAAATATAAGTCATAGAAGAATAGCTCTGTTGTTGGATCCAGCTGGTGGAAAGGTGGGGTTACTGAAGTTATAAACTTGTCTCATGTTCATTATCTCTAGCATATTTAAGTGGGGTGTATTTACCAAATTAAAAAGGTATAAATTTGTAAGTCCAAAAGGAAGGCCATGCTGAAGTAGATGGAATTGTAAGATTTTTCTAAGATTGAATCAAACTTTGAATAAGCTATTAGATTAGATATTCTAGAAAGACTCAATTCATGCAGAGTAGCTATTATCTCTATTCTTAAATTTTTCCTTTTAGAATGAAAAGAAATAATGGTCAAAAATTAATTGAGAAGCTTATTAATGTAGAGTGAGACATTTTAAGAACTCCTTGACAATAGTTTTTGGTGGTGAATAATCTAGATTCTGGTGCCTTGATATGTCAACAATTGTAGCTCTCCACTTGATTTCTCAAAGCTAGGAGGGTATTCCTAGAGTCTTTTAAAACTATATGTGAGCATTTGCTATCCATATGTCTTGTTGTATTTGTTATTTTTCTAGCCTTTGCCAGTGCTATTGCTCAATTACAACTTAATGAAAATATGTTTCATTGATGACTGTCTTTCTTTTCCTAATTTAAGATCCTTCCATTTTATTCCTAATAAAAAATAATATTATTTATATATCATTGTCTGAGCAAGTGATAGCATGTTTAGCATAGGAAACTGGGATTCCCATCTATCCCTCAATTCCTTCAGAAGGTTCACAAGCAAGAAAACCTAGAGTATGGTAGTACTCTACCTATCAATACCAACATATTCATATTGTTAATAACATCCTGTTGGAAACACAACCATACAGAAACAGTAATCCCTTAATCATGATTCCTAACAATAGGCTCTGTGCTGAAACTTTTGTTCACAAATTATAAAATTCCTTTCCATGCTAATAGAGTTTGTGTCCTTCGAAGGATCCCTTGGCTACTGATTTGTTGCCCCACATCCACAATTCCTTTTGTGTAAGGTGCTGAAGTGCTTCATCAACCTTGGACTCAAAATGTGTAACCTTAGTTGAAAATCCTATTTTTCATATTGTTGGTATCTCCTTGAATCTGATGGAGGCATGTGTAATGAATATAATTACAGTATTAAACATATTTAATCAGTAGGGACCTCCTCTCAATGGTCACATCCCTTCTTCCATACGTGTTTCAATGACTATCCATAGGATGTTATTTCCAATCAAAAGGAGGTGAAATGTATTTACCCAGCACAAGGTATGTTGCAGCCAAGGGAATAGCCAGAATGACTGTCCCAAACAAGGTGATTTTCAGCCCTCAATTAGTAGAAAACTAGGACTGTCAAACTATAATAATTACCAACCAAACAATGACTGTCCAAAATGATAAATTCCAGCTCTTATAGTGACTATGCCTTGATGTTATCTTAGACTTTCAATAGGTAAGTATGTTTGTATTTTCAGAGGGGTTGGGAGTTTCCTTTAGGTTGCGTTTTAAGTAGTGACATTAGGGAAAGATAAGGAAGGGTGTTAAGGTAACAATTTGATATACTATTAGGGAATTATTTCAAGGTTGTTTCAGGATTAGGTTGAGATAGGTTTCTCACACCAAGAATGGTTTATCAAACACCTTCATGTAATCATACACGTGACTATCATCCTCTGCTATATTGTTGTTGGGACAATATGGCTTGATATAAACACAATATCCATCACTCTGATACCAAAGGTAAATTCTCCTCAATCATTTGATCAATTACGTCTGATTTCATTTTGAAATAGTGTGGATAAAATTTAAATTCATTTCCAGCATCATTGAAACTAGAATCAAACCCCATCTTTCTAAACATATCTCGAGAGAAAAGATGGGTTTCCTATTTAAGAGGGACATTCAAGATGCCATAGGGACAGCCCAGATAGTCCTTCACTTTTCCAAGGAAACAAACAGACTTTGATTACAAAGATAGACCTGTCCAAAGCATTTGAGAAAGTTAACTGGCTCTATCTTAGACTCCTAATTCTTCAAGTGGGGTTTCAATGGTGTTTCATTAAGATGGATGGAGCGCTGGTTTTCCTTAGCCACTTTTTCTATTCTAGTTAATGGCTCAGCTTCACACTTTTTTATTGCCTCCAAAAGCCTTAGGAAAGGTTGTCCCCTCTCCACTATTATTCCTTCTAGTCATTGAAGCGCTTTGTAAAATGATACATGCAAAGGCCTCTAATGGGCTACAAGTGAGTCATTTGGAGCACTGAGCTTTATTTTTTGAATCAAGTTTTTGTAAGCAGATTCTATAGGTAGATCAGTCATGTTCTGGCAATGAGAAATCGAGTTGAGGGTTTTGTTATTTGTTTTGATGCATGTGCCAGAGCTCTGTTAGAAATCTTTGTAGTCTGTTTGTCACTAATTATCCTCACTAGATAGTCTATTTGTCACTAATTATCCTTACTGGAAAGGAAGTGGGTTTAACATGAAAATACCCTATAAATGCAAGTTTTTATGCATGATTGAAGACGTTGATTCTAAAAATCAGAGAGCAGATAAAAGAAGATTCTTACAATTCAATGATATTTTGTAGGTCGCTGATCTTGGATGGAACTGTACCATTTAAAGAGTTTCTGTCAAGCCTCCTGTATCCATACATAGCAAATAAAGTAAGACAAACTTTGTTTTACATTTAAATCATTTTACTTGGTATCTAAAGCTATGCGTAATCTAAAAAACAATGCATCAGTATAAGGTGTGATGGAAAATTTGATACTCACAAGGCCTGGAAGGTTTGTACAAGTCCAAGAGTAGAGGGGATCTCTCTAGTAAAGTTATTGCTATGAGGCAGTCTGGCATATAAAAAAATATGAACAATCATTGATCTCTCTAACCTATATTCACCATTCCAAACTTAGAAAGATACATATATGTTTCACTTACACGTGAAGTAGTATCATACTCGAGTTGAAAAGATTGGGTGGAATGGAACCTGTAAGCTTGTTTTGGTTGAAATGGCTTGAATAACGGGAAACAATAAGAAATTCATCAGTAATTTCTCCATTCATGGGGACTAAATAAACCAAAAACATTCCATATTTCTTACAAGTGTTGTGCAACAATGAGTCTGTCTAATCCAGGTTGGCTTGCATTGGAGACTAGGAGAGTTCCAGTAAGTTGGTTTTCCGCAAGATCTAGCCAGTTGACCTTAACTAAATTACCCAATGAGGGAAGAATTGGACCGCTGAGGTTATTGGAATTCAAATCCTTGATAGAACAAAATATAACATGAAGATTTATTAATGGTACACTGATAATCTTACAAAAATTCAAGATTAACCAGGTTTCCCAATTCATCTGGGATGTTTCCACTAAAATTACATGATCAGAACCTGAGCAGTCCACAAAATTACTATTAGGTTGAATTCCAAGCATGATATATATCAATATTACACAGAATTTCAATCTAAAGTTATGCCACTGCTTCAAAACATAATTTAATCTAAATTTGTGCCACTGCTTCAAAACGTATGATGAGTTAGGGTTAGCATATACTCACAAGTTTTTCAGTTTAGTCAAGTTTCTCAAGGTCTGTGGAAGGCTTCCAATCAACTGTGGGTTGTATGACAAATCCTTATGGTACCCAAGGAATATATTCATGGATTAACTTATCAATACCTTAATCTATAATAGATATTGTCAATACTCATTCATTAATATAATCTATATACTTATAGTGTTTGAAGTTCAGTAAGATGACCGATATTGACTGGAATATGTTCCTTAAGTCCCTTGGAAGGTAGTTGTCTGAACAATGATTATTGATTTTAAAACAAAGAGTCAAAACCAACATAAAGTTTTAATAAAAAATACAGACTTATTTGAGTTCTTAATCAAAATCACATACTTGTTGAATTATTCAGTAAGGTACTCAAGTCATTAATACAAAATTGCCCAAGCAGTTATATGAAGATTTGTAGCCAAGCACATACACAATGATATAGAAACTCAAAACCAACTAACTCTAATATGGATCATTATTCAAAATTATAGACAAGGTTATCAACCAAGATAACTACTTCTTATAAATTCAACCCCTGAAATATAAAATTAATGTAAAACAAAATCCCAAACATAAAGATATCTCGAAATTATAGTGACAATATATCTTGAAATTGCATTAATAACATAAAAGCCAAGGAGGGAATACTGATAGTGAATTTATCTGGCCAGATCTTGTACAGGTGACTCCATCCCAACGAGACATGCAGGGATCAGATCCTTTCCAAGTTCCCAGAACCGTGTTTCCCCATTCTGTTTTCAGTGCATTGAGGATACTAACTGTGGCAGGAAACCGAAATAAACATAAGATAGTTTGGAGCTTTGATTAAGGTGTGTGATATCACAACCAAAATTTTCATTGTACAGAAAATAAAAATAATGAAAACTGGATATGAGAAAGAATCCATGGATTGCTAAGTAGGATCGGCTCATGAGCTTACTGTCGTTGACATTCGTGAAGCCTAAAACTCCAAGGTATATGGAAAGAAGAAATACAGTAACACACTAAAAACATAGAGACATAATATAATGGCATATTTTCTACATTATATGAAACACACTAAAAAGAGAGTAACAAACTTTAAATAAGCACAGGTTGGCTAGTTTGACTTTTACCTCATTGTTCAACACAATCATTTATTGTGTGGGTAGTATCTTCTTTCATAAGTACAATCATACAAGTATCTACTAATGCATCATAACCATGTAAAACCTTTCCAAAATTTGCAAACCAACGAATTGTTGCACCTATGTATGTAGTTATGTTTGAAAAGCATTTGTTTGAGGAATTTTGTTTAAAACATTGCTTGACATAGTCACCCCTTTTAAAAATCAACTTTCCAGCTGTTGGACACTATTTACCATAGAAAGTTTGATTTGTAGGTCTGCAGCTACCCAAAATGTAACAAGATCTGATGATTAGGATGGTAATGATTAGGTAGGTCACTTATCAATACAAGTCCAATTGGAAAAACAAATAGAATAGACATTTCTTTACATTTAGATGTAATCCAAAATTCCTATAGTTGAAATTTTTTTAAATGAAATGTTGCAAGAAAAAAATAAAAAATATTTTTACATGAAAAATTGCAGGAAAATAGGGCACAAATCCAACTAGAAAAGCAGAGAGAATAAACATGAATCTAGATTCAGATGTAATTAAAAATTAAAAATATTTTTACATGGAATGTTTCAACAGAATGATCCAAAAATACAAATGGAATAACAATGGACATGGACAATACTCTAGATTCAAATACAATTCAATTTTACCATGCAAACTGAAATGTAATTCCAGGTCATTGAGCCTGCTGGTAGTGGATTTGTATACTATTTTTCATGCCTTGGACACTTGTATGGTTTATCTTTTCACCAAGGTTCTAAATGAGACTTGTTCATGGGAATTTTTGTTCTTAATTCACCCATTTTTTGGCATTATTGTAGTGGCTTCTTAAGCAACCAATTTTTTCTTGTAGAATGGTATGTACATTTTTATGCTATTGGTAGCTAAAGGAGGAATTTTATTAAAACGAAAACAAAATCCATTCTAGAATATTTTCAAGGTTACCAAGAAGCATGTAAACATGCTACTTACATTCCAAGAAAGAACTCACTAAAGTGTGTATTCTATATCTAGTTAGGAGAAAATATGCAGCACCTAAAAGCTTTATAATGAACCTACATCTACAGGCCTCTTAAAATAAATTCATAAAAATTCTTTCAGGATGATACTTACAATGCATCAATGTTAACCTAAATTTGTACCAATTCCTTTCAAAAGATGGATTGTATCAACGTGTATTAGCAAATGTTTGGACTGCATCAATGTGCATGGGCCACTCCATCAAGCTACAATGAGAATCTAATCCAAACAAGGCAAACTGTTCCAACCTCAAGAAGGGAGATATCAAAACTTCCATGTGATGTCCATGTACTTCGGAATTGGAAACAAGGCATAAAGATCCTGAATCAATCAAGATAAGACATACCAACCTCTAAAAGTGAGATATGGGGAATGTGCAATACCATTGAAGGTCCATTGCAATTTCTTCTAATAAAATTGTATGCGGCATAAATGCAAAGAGTTTTGAAAAAATACAAACCTTTTTTTTCTTTAACATAATTTTTTTTTCCAAAGGTATCCGAGAGGATGGTTTATACAAAATGCTTTTTGATCCAATGAATCAGGGTTCTTTGGTGCATAACAATGATGACTAATTCAAGATTTGGCATAAGAGGTTTGGTCACCTACACTATAGAGAATTACATCTCTTTAAGGACATGGTGCATAAATTGTTGGACGACAAGATAGAAAATACAAGTTGCACTCAACAAGCATGCCAATATTATTTATTTTCCCTAGTAATGAGCACAGATCAAGAAGGATTATTTATCTGATTAATTCAGATGTGTGTGGACCAATGTCATCAATCTCAATGACAAGTAACATTTATTATGTTTCCTTTTTTGATGACTCCTCTAGAAAAGCCTACATATATTTTAAGAAGACAAATGATGAAGTGTACAGTAGGTTCCAAGTGTTCAAAGCTCTTGTGGAGAGTTGGAAACGTAAGAATATTAAGGTATTAAGACAAATAAAACCCTCACAGAATCAGTGTAAAAGAGAAAAGAAATAAGGAGGAGTAGACGAGGATATTAGTGCCTTATCCATGGGGCCTAGGAAACAATTTATTACATTGTGTCTAAGCATGCAAGACACAACACTCCTATGGGAATGAGCTTCAAGTGTTTAGCATCTCCAATCCGAGACAATTACCTATTAAACACTTCCAAACAGGGGTTTTTAGTGATAACAATCATTTTTATGCAAAATAACTGTAAATAAACTTGAACCACTTTAACTCCAAAGAATGTCTGAGAATCCAGACTAGATGCAAAGTAGACTCAGACACACATTTGCTAGAAACTAAAGTAAAGATATTACAAAACATATCTTACACAATAGACATGATCACATGCAATCAAAGACACTTGTAGTAACATTTCAATTCATAAGTGTCAAAAGTTCAAACCAATGTATGCCTTCCATAGTTGGGGTTATTTCTGTTTTGATTTAGTTTACACAAATTTTGAGTGTCACGAACCAAGTGACGTAGGTGTCAGCTAATACAGAAGACTGACCTAAGCATATATATATAATATATCAGATGGTAAAAGACACGACTATTTAGAACATATCATTGATTGAAATTTAAAAATACAATAGATGGTGGGAAAGAAAGAAATTACTAATTTTCAGGTCATATTCAAGCCAATTGGAGAAGATACCTTGAGATTTTTCATAGTCCCGTTGACCCATTCTTTCCCCCCCATATCGCTCATTGCTGCCTATTGGATAAAGGGGCATGGTTGCATTAACATGCAATGCAAATCCTAATATCAATAAAATTGAGAAGGAGTCAAGCACAAACCTGAAACCCAAAACAGAATGATGAATTTCTACACAATTATTCATCCTATGCTTAAATGTGAGAATTCTCAGTAAACATCATATCTATAAAACTTGCAGGAATACAAAAAAAAACTAAAAGAACAATCCCATAGATCCTGAGGACAAACTCAATCTCAAATCTACCACCCATAAAATAAAAAGAGCAAAAGCTAAACCTTATCAAATTTGGAAGTATATTGGAAACAAAACTGAAGCCAAAGAGCCAAATTTGAATGTAGGCACTATCACAAAGTCTGCAAAATTGAGCAATTATTGACATACATTACCTCCACCCCCTCGATCTCAATATTTATTTTCTTCCCAGCTCTAATGCAGAACTCTGCTACATGTTTGTGAGGACCAAAATCTACATCTTTGGGCCTGCTAAGTCCCCCATACTGTATAGGCACATTCTCTGGAGATATAAATATGCAAGTAAAACCAAAGGTTAAATAAGCTTCTAGGAATATTCCATTGAATATATCCTTCATTCTTTCCTATATCAAAGTCTTCAATTGAGGTTAAGCACATTTTCACTGCATCAGAGAAGGAATTTTGCATACTTGTACAAGGTCTCTGTGACTTTTCCTTCACGTTCTATGACGAATTTGCTCTTAGTACGCTAAATCAGGAATGGGATCGACATGGAGTACAATGCACTGAAATACCATGGGACATTAGTGAATACCTGGAAAATAGAGAAAACACAAATTAAGAGGTGATTTGTCAATTTGATAAAACTGAGTCTAGTATACTCTCCTTTTTAGTACTTAACAGATGTCAAAAACCCAAGCTTGAAACTGAATATAGAAAAAGACTTAATTGCATATGAAATACTTGACAATTAGCAGGAGTGGAGAAATCCTTAAAAATTGTACTTGAAATTACCATTCTGAATCCTGACAGAGGTAACGACAGTCAGAAGCGACAACCCAAAAGTAGTATGATGCAGGATCTGTAATCTAGAAATGGTGAGATAGGAATTCAAATCCTAGAAAGGTAAAATAGTCCATTAATATACTTCACAGAGTGATTTCATTCTCTTCAAAGTTTTGGGATAAGATGGAAAGGAAGGGTTTCCTCCATGATTTTCTTGAGAAAAACCTAATTCCCTCACTGCATTTTGTAACAATTGGGGATATCTTAACCTAAAGGGTTAACTCACTATGTTGTCACCAACATTGCTGGGCATTTATTTAGTTTCATACCAGCAGGTACCCCACTCAACCCCTTTATGTGAGGCGCACCAGTCTAGACCAAAGGTTTACTACGGAATGAGGATGCTATCCACAAATGTGGGGAAGCATCCCTTAGGTTTTCCCATAAGATTTTCCTTGGGAAAAAACAGTGGGGGCTATCTTGACCATGAAAAACAATACTCCTAGTGGCAGATTGTGATCAAACAAATATCTCAATGTATATGTTCCTCCATCTTTGAACCATGCAAATCTGGATGAAAAGGACAATAACGCTAAACTTAAAAGATCAGAAAAGTGGTTTACTGAGATAAAAAAAGCTATGATTTAGTGGGATCATAAAACAAAATAGGAAATGCATATAGAACAAGGAAAACTTGAGAGGAGTGTTCTTCACTTATTGAAACACCACACAAATACATGTTAGCTCCTCTAGTTTCCAACATTTCATATACTCTCTTAATCATTACGATAAGTAAAACTAATAATTGGAGGAAAATATGCATTTCGATCCATATTTAAGAAGAATTTTAGCGATCAGAACATGTAATA
The DNA here is from genome assembly GCA_001517045.1 of Pseudotsuga menziesii. Classification (NCBI taxonomy): domain Eukaryota; kingdom Viridiplantae; phylum Streptophyta; class Pinopsida; order Pinales; family Pinaceae; genus Pseudotsuga; species Pseudotsuga menziesii. The sequence continues at coordinate 103,145 of LPNX010875511.1, read as the reverse complement.
AACAAGAAAAAATAATTAATTCCTTTAAAATTTTGCAATGTAGTTTATAACTTTATACTAACAGTTTTTTAAGGTTTTTGGGATGTTTCTTTTGGGCTTATAGGTGGATGGGTAAAAATTAGGTTGACCTTACTATATATTTATTGTATGGATAATTAGCCGAATTTCATATAGCTCTCAAATTTTCGTTCAGCCAAGGCCAATACGATCGAATCTTGCCACTAAGTTTTTCTTAATAAACATATTTTCAAGTAAAATCAAAGGAGATAGGAACTGACTGAAAACTAGTAGCTTCTCCTGGTTCAACTCACAAAAAGACATGTTAAGGATGAACTTAGTATTCACTCCACCATTGGGATCTGCAGTAGAACGAGCACTGCTACTATGAGAATCTAACGAGCCTGAAGAATTATCTCCTTTTCCTACAACTATCTTCTGCAGTGAAGGGTGTATGGACATTGTAGAAAATGTTGTGTTTGTACTAAGGTTAGACCCTGTGATACATTTTATACTCTCATGTAATTCCTTTTGAGACTCATTGAGTCTTAGGATGACAGCAAACCCTGTAACGCTAATAAAATATTTGAGAATATCACCTTTCTAATAGTGTACAAATGATGAAACCACTTCTTGAAGATCACATATAGAAAAGGATTTCATTTCTTTACTTCCATTCTACCGACAATTCTCAAGTTCACTGCAAAATATCATTTCATCCGGACCAATGAAATGTTTCCTATTTGTCACTTTATTTTTCAATTTTTTTTTCAAGAAAATAATTGTAGTGTTATATTCCATGTATAGTAAAAGTTACATTCAGAAAATGCTGAAGCATTGCTAGCAAGAGTATTTAAATAACTCACCATATGTCTATCATATATTAGTTAGATTAATACATTCAGAAATATATAGGGACTGGATCCCAATTAGACAAAAGGGAACAGCTAAATATTGCCATCCATATGTCCTCCAAAACCCAAAATACCCCCAAAAGATAAACCATTCAGCTAATTACAATCATTTCTATCGAAAGTTATGAAAGGAAGGCAGAATTCCTTTCCACTCTATGCTCTTCCAGCAGATAAAGACCACGCTGGGCATGTCTAGTATATTTTGACAACTGATCAACTCTCAATTTGTGCTCAATATAAACATGAAGGAAAGAGATTTCCTGAAATAGTCCAGCAACTTCCAGGATTTGATCGAGTAATGGGTGCAGAAGCAAATTTTTGAAATCTGAAAACTATCCTTACCCATTCTATCACCAGCTTCGAGTCCCCAAAAACTTGGAGCTTGACCATTCTTATCAATAGCCAATTTCAAAAGAAGTTTTAGGGTATGCAACTCTTCCCACTTATTACTACTAGTACCAAATGTTCTTTGAAAGAATAACTCAGAAAGGAGAAAGGAAAACGATATCCCCTCCATCACTAGGCCCTAGGACTAGCCCCATTGAAACCCCCCCAAGGAATATATTGGTCTATGTCCATATTTCATATTTGCTTGGGTGGCTTCTCTCTTGGAGTTTGCAGGATTCCCTCATAGGAAACCACCCTAGGGTAGTAGGTCAAATTCATGAAAAAAGTGTGGTTTCTTGTGATCCAGATTGTCTAAGAAACTATGATTGATAGTGCTCTATGGTTTTCCAATAGTGAATCTTCCATCCACTTCTTAGATCTCTCAAGTCCAAGCTAGGGTGGAACCATTCCAAGGACATGAAATACTAGCCAAAGAGGAGGCATATTTCCATACTTATTTAGCAAATAAACAGTGTGAGACGATGTGTTGGAGGGATTACTCACTTGATTTACATAGAATGAAATACCCTGAACCTGACCAAACTCATCTTTGTAAAATATCCCAAGTAGAACTTTAGAAGCTTTATTACTCAGAGCCAACCATAAAAAGAGCTTGGCCTAGAGGAGCTTCAATTTTCCAAATTGGTTTACACCACTAACAATCTCTTGAGGCTCTGCTAAGAACATGGCCTTGTAAACTGTACTTGCTGTATACACCGCTTTCGGGTTATGATACCATACAATTCCACCAAATATTAAGGGTAGATTCAAGCTCTAACATAAATATAAACATAATTCATATGCACAAATTATGTTGCACACGGATGCACCACCCCATAAAAACCCATACATGTTGTTCCTAGCATTTCAATGACTTGGAGGCACCTAGGAAACATTCTCTTTGTGCCAGGGACTTCATTGAGGATGTAGGGGCATGTTGGCCGCACCCAAGACATTCCAGGCAGAGTTCAGGGCAGACTTCAGAGGCTTTCTGGGTATTTCTGTTCCGTTTTGAAAAAGGACACTAATGGTTCGACAATATGATATATCCAAGCTTAATAATCTATTTGAATTTTGTATTTTGATTTCATAATTTAAATTTCTGATTTCGTAAGTATAATACTATAAACTGTAATTTGAATTTCCCTCCTTGGGCACAATTGTAAATATGGCCTCTTATACATATAAGATTGTAAATATGGCCTTTTGTACATATAAGAAGTATCTCTTACAAAAAAAACTATAAATTGTAGGAAACTGTTTGAGGGAACGATGTGGAACTTCCAAATTGGTCAATTGCATCATGTAAGAGTATGGCATATTGCTCTAAGAGATAGATGTTTGAAACGTTTGATTCCCTCCCTTTGGTTTCACTAGTTGGGTATGGATAATAAACCTAAACCCTTATATATTTCTGGTACTGTGTTACTCACGACTTAAATAATGATATTTTGAGGCTAGTTTATGATTTTCACTTGGTAGAAAAGCCACAGATCACACCCAGATTTGAAACATGAGGTTGTTTGAGGGCTAAGTGCCCATAATTACATCTATTGTTGGTTTATGGTGTGAATTGTGCCCAGAATCTCCCAAAAACCACTCAGACTTTGACATATTTCTTCCTTTGTTACTTCATACACTCAAAATTAACCCAACATATGTCAAACACCAATATTCTCCATGAACAACATTCAAACAATAATATTCACCAAGGGTTCATAGTGTTGTTTAGAAGGTTGATATACTCCGACATGAGGAAATAAGTTGTAAAAAGGGTTCAAATAGATCTAAATACTTACTACTGTTGACAAATCTACCATGGACAATAAACCTAAACTCTTATATATTATTGGGACTGCATTACCCATGACTCAAATAGTGATATTTTGAGGCTACTTTATAACTTCAGTTTGGAAGAAAAGAATCAGATAATGCCCATATTTAAAACAGGAGGTTGTTTCAGGGATAAGTGCCCATAAATAAATCTATTGTTAATTTATGGTGGGAATTATGCCCAGAACCTCCCAAAAACCAACCAGAATTTGACATATTGCTTCCTTTGTTGCTTTGCATACTCAAAATTAACCCAACATACTTCAAACACCAATATTATCCATGAACACCATTCAAACATCAATATTCGCCTATATATCCCCCATTGGAACATACATTATCATTTCATATAATTTCAGTATGTTATAAAAAGAACAACATCATACAAGAGAAACACCTAAAAACACTGCATAACCTTGAGAAGCAATAATTTGACATTCATGAAGCATACATCAGATTAAAATGAAAAAATGTAGAATCATTACTCAATAAACAAGGAGATAAAATCTCAAAATATGCCTCATTTGCAATCATTTACCACACAAATTTCCAAAACATTACAAAAAATACCAAAATAAAATATTTCTCCCATTTCACAATGCCCACTAAAGGTTGCATTATGACAGAGCCATTAGTTAATCCAACACAACTTATATTCTACAGTATCATGTAAAACGTAGATGGATATGCATAGTTACCTATGTTCCAGCGATTCCCATAGCAATACATATGTCAACTAAGTTCAAATTTGGAGCATCATTTACACCATCACCCATTATTGCAACTACTTCCCCATCGTCATTTAACATTCAGACTATTTCCTGCTTATTCCTAGGTTCATATCGGGAACACACAACTACCAGGTCCTCTTAAAATTTCTTGACATTTGGCCTCATTAAGAGCCATAAACTCTCTTCCTATGATGCTTTTGTTATGAGTATCTTCTTTTGGCACACAAACCCCAATATCACTGACAAATGGCTTATGTTGTATTCTTGACATCCGTTGTAATAACCAACACATGAATTCCAGCTTCTCTGAAATCATTAATTACTTTATGAACCTATTGATGTGGAGGGTCCTGATAAGATCCCAAGGAAAACTTCAATATGATTTTCAATACAAGTTCCAACATACAAAATATAATCAAAAGGCTTTAAAGTCTTAAAAAAAGAACAATAGTAAACTATTACCCTTATTTCTACAAACCCAACAAAGCTCAAATAACTTTAAATTAGTGAGTAATTAACATGGTCAAGCAAAATGTTGTGAGCATGATCTTCTTCTCCATCATATGTGGAGAAATTGCCAGGATCTTCTTTATATGCAAAACCTAAAAAAATATAGTGTTCATTAATTCATCACTTCATTTTTTATAATACACACCATCAACTAAAATCCACATCAAATTGAACAACAACTCCATCTCATAGTTGAATCTGAGAGTAGAAATTGCCAGGATCTTCTTTATATGCAAAACCTAAAAAACATAGTGTTCATTAATTCATCACTTCATTTTTTTTATAATACACACCATCAACTAAAATCCACATCAAATTGAACAACAACTCCATCTCATAGTTGAATGTAAGAGATTCTTTCTAGTAAACTCTCAACCACACCCTACAAAAGCATAGAAGTATTATAAAGTCAGAGTTAGCCCTGAACCATTGGCTTATGATAGAATGTATTCTAAAGTGATTCATTAAGTAGCACAGCTTGTCTTAAAATGAGGAGAAAAGAAAATGGCCACCCAAAAAGTTAGAAACAAGACTGGTTCCCTATAAAATATTTATATGCATAAAATACTAAAATTATATATATATATATATATAAACTAAGGAATCATTGGGTACAAGAGAAAGAGGACTAGTTCCCTATAAAATATTTGGATGCAGAAAATACAAGAGGAAGGGTGGGTATTCCAAGCATGGATTCTAATTAATATATGGACACAAAATTTAATATGCCAGTATAATAGGACACCTGGTATTACACATTAAATCATTTCCTTCAAATCCTCGAGTGATCTCTCCACATTACTCTCTTGCTAGACGCTGAAGCTAGCATTGACTATCAAAATCAGGAAAATAACTAGCAACTTGACAAAATAAGTGGTATCCATTTCACCTCCTTTATTAACATTAATCCAAGCAAGAAAAAATGAAACAACAATGACCATGAGTAAAATTCTTACCAGGATGTCATTAAATTGATCCATGATGAGCTTCCAAACATAGGGAACAGGATCATTTTAGAGTTCATTCTTCTTCATCTATGGCCCAAGCGGGTTAAATTTTTCGATTGAAGTTCATTAGGGTAGGGCTTTGCAGTTTTTATCCTTTTCTATATATTCTCATGGCAATTTATAGCCTATTAAACATAGTTCTCCATGGTTAAACCTGCAACATATTTGATCTTTAAGCCTCCACAAAATATTTCACCATCGCGCCAAAATAATCCTTTATCTTTAACCTCCTTTATTTTTTAAAAGTCGCTCAAAGAATCTTTCTTCACAAAGAATTGAACACCAAAAATGCACTTCAATTGAATAAAATTTCAAAGAATCGTTTCGGATTCAAGCCGTTAAGCCATTCAATTCTTGAAAAATCTTGAGCAACGTTGGATCCAAAAGACTACTGCAGTGATAGGAGAGGAAGATTATGAAAAAGGGATCAGCCCCGACTTGTTAACCCTGGAAATAACCAATGCTTCCAAACCCTCAGTTAGTTTGGAACATGTAAAGAAGAATTGTATGGTAATAGAAAACAAATTTATTTAAATTATTTCTTTTCTTTTGTTGAATCTCTTCTTAAATAAGTGAAGTGAAGAATCATATGATAATAAAAAAATGCTTAATTTTTATTTATTTTATTTATTTTGGTTAATTCTCTTCTTAAATAGGTGAATTCCAAGATTTATTTTTATTAATAGTTGAAGGTTCAATCACGTCAAGGAGAAATCCATATAAAAATAGAAAACATTGATACCATAATAGTCCCGCATCACCTATGCATTTGACACCATGAGGTGAATTCCAAGATTTATTTTTATTAATAGTTGAAGGTTCAATCATGTCAAGGAGAAATCCATATAAAAATAGAAAAAATTGACACCATAATAGTCCCGTATTACCTATGCATTTGACACCATGAGGTCAATAGGGTAGTGGGTTTGCTGTGTGTGATTAGAAGAGCCAACTCTTAGTCCTTCATTGGTTTGATGGTACTAAACCTTGAATTGGTGTTCTCCTTCATGGTGTATCTAAGCTCAAATGGAAATGCCATCCCGATCAAGGCATGGATATTTAAATACTCATGTTCAAACCTTGGGGAGGACTCTTAACTAAACTTGCATGGGCCCAATCAATATGGGATCGACAGAGAAGTGGGTGCATTGTGTGTGATTGGACGCATTGGATCTTCATTCGAATATGGGGTGTGATAGTATTAAACCTTGAATTGGCATTCCCCTGAGAATTTCAAGATTAACGTGGAAGTTCGTATATGAATAACCCACTGAATTCGTGAGGGCCTTATGTGTGGTAAAATGTGTAATCTAAAAATTCTACAATTTGGGTTGGAATAGGTAGAATTGTTTGGCATGGTTTTGAAAAAAAATGATCATAATTTTTAAAAATCCATCTTACAATTATCATTTTTTGGAATTTTTGGTTCTCTGGGAGTTTATGAGGGTGTCAAATCCATTAAAGGCAATATCAACAAATTAATCGGGAGGCACAAAATAGGCATATTTCACCTAATGAGATGCAAAAGACTCTTACTTAACGAAACTTCAACTGAGTGTTGAAAGGGTCAAACGATGACGATTTTGGCCAAATGAAATATGATCATAATATGTTCAATAAGTTGAACACAATGGTATAAAATTCAAGACATGATGACACTTTTAACAAAAAATGACCAATATCCTATACATGACACTAACTCGACTATCATGATGATGTAAAAGACACAACTTGGCAAAATTGTCGAAGGGGTTATACAAAACTGTAAATGGAGAAATGAGATACAGATGTGATAAGCATATCTCCCTAAACATGATTGTGCAGGAGGAATGATTTTATAAAAAAATTCACTAGGTTCTCCTCAGATGTCATTTTTCAACACTTTAGAAACATGTCGATATAGCCAAGACCTAACCTATATTATTTAAGGGGTCCCAAGGGTCTCTATCTTGATGAGAATAACAAAGGATATAATTAACATATAGCTGGGTTGCATTAATTCAATTTTATTAATACAGGGACGTGTAAACATATATTATATATATCTTAGAATTTTGTAAAATGTACAAATTCATTGTCAAATTTGTAATTTTTTTCATTTCCGGAGTGACAACTAAAAATGACCAAATAAATGACCAATTGTTATGTAGTCATTTTTAGTTTTGATATCCTGTGACCAAATTTGGTCATTTATCTTGGTCGTTTTAGTTGGTTTTTATCCCGTGACCAAAAGTGGTCATTTATCTTGGTCTTTTTTAGCTAACTCACTTAAATTTGTTAATTTTGGTCATTTATCCCTTGAAAAAAATTGTGGTGACCAAAATTTTTGGTCTCCTGGTCACTAATCTCTCATTTTCCACTAGTGCACCCTACCTCCCTATTATGTTTTTATAACTTCAATGATATCTTCTGTTCTCCGTGCTATGCTACAAATCATCATATCAAACCCCACAAAGATACTTTGTTCTTGTTTTACCCTCACTGGCCTCTTTACTGCTTCAAATATTCATATAGAATGTACAAAGACACTATGTTCTTCTTTTACATTGTCTTACTTCTATGCTGCATCAATTCTTCATATTCAAAACAAAACATACGCTTTTGGGTTCTTTTTTTCTTTCTTTGTTTTTGCTTTAGATCTTCATGTTTCTATTCTATGTACTTTTCTTAAATTTACTTTAGTATGAACTACAAATACTCTCTGTTCTTCTCTGGTCTTCATGTTGCTTCTGATCTTCATATTGAACCCACATAAAACCTGCTTCTTCGAGAAATAAATTCTATTTTATATGTTCATCATATTCCAATGAACCATCATGTCCTTTCACTAATTATCTGTCCTTTTAATCTTATGGAGTCATGCTTTTTTTCCAATCGCACCTTTTCATTTTGGAACATTGTGCCTCTTCATAGTCATGATTATCTTTCAATACATCAAACATGCCCTTTCACTAAGAAAACATACTATGTTTTTAATTAATTCATTCATGTATCTAACTTGCTTACATTATTCATGTAGCTTTTGTTTATAAATACACTTCAATTTTATGTTATGTTATAAAAATAAAAACTATGTTTATATCTATCAGCCACACCCCTTTTTAAATAATGTACTCTGATTATTGGTTAATTCCTTTCATGAATGGTGTATATATATATAAACCATTGATACACAGTCAATTTCTAGTAGGCCAGAATTCCTCTTTAACATCTTTAAAAGGCTCTTAGATACTTCTTCCGCAATCTCGATTCCATGATTTTATGTTTCCGCAACTGGTCTTTTGCAATATTCAGGTTTCCACAATTTTGTCATTCCGTAGATTTGATGAGCCATCGATTTCTTGTGGGTTCTTTCCTGACCATTGATCTTCAAATTTGTGGATTGCAAATTGCGGATTGTGGAGACACCTTTTCACTTTTCCAGAAATTAGCTTCCGCAAATCGTTTTCCACAACTCTCTAGGGAATCGATTTCTTACGGGTTATTTCCGGTCCGTTGATCTTTGCGTTTGCGGATTGCAGAGCCACCTTTTCACTTTTCTAGAAATTAGCTTCTGCAAAGCTCTGCTACAAATCGTTTTCTGCAACACTCTGGGCCGTCGATTTCTTGCGGGTTGTAGATTGCGGATCATAGAACCAAACGTTTCCAGAAATTGGCTTCTGCAATTTTCCTCCCGCAACTTCTTTTTCACAACTCTTCTAAGCCGTCGATTTTTTGCGGGTTCTTTCCTGACCGTTGATCTTCGAGTTGCAGATTGTGGATAGTGGAACCACACTTTTACAGAAATTGGCTTCTACAATTTTTAGCCTCATTTGTTTAATGAAGGAGATCTGGTTCTAACCTATGATTAGAAACATGATAAACTTGGGAAGGGGAAGCTTGAATCCATGTGGTACGGTCCCCATATCATAAGTAAATCCTTAGAAAAACAGTCCTACGAGCTTGTTGATTATGATAGGATACCTTTCAATCATCCTTGCAATGGGTTGTACCTTAAAAGGTACTATTCCTAGTATATTTTTGCATCAGTTCCTTGTATATATGTACATTTTTTACCTTTTTAGTGTGGTTTTGAGTTCTTGTCCAAATACTTCTTGTTTCATGTTTTGATTCTGCAGATCAAATGGACTACTATGGTTTTGTTGATGGTTCTTTTCGTCATACCTTGAATCTTGCTTCAACCACCTGGGTGTAGTATTCCCAAGCTCATGACCTAGTTAGTCCAAGAGCAGTTTGTATAGGTCTAGCCACCAAAAATATCACCAAGTATCACGTACTGATAGGTTTGTTAACTGAAGCTGCATCTCGTGACATTGATCATTTGGTAGTTTTTATGGACTCTCAGGTAGTGCTTTCTCATTTAAGACATGTTTATGCCATTCAAAACCCAGTGCTTCTTCGGTTGTTTCAAAGGGTACGTTTGTTAGAAATGTCTTTTGCATCTATTACTTATCAACATATTCTGAGATCTTGTAACATGGTTGCAGTTCATTTGCCAATTATATGTTAGATTGGTATATTGTTTATTCATGACATTGATACTTAAAATTACATGGTCCATTGTATATAAACAGTAAAAATACATAAAAATCATGTAAATAACATTCCATTATTAAATACGGGTAGACCACCAATAAATAAGTTTGTGTGTGTGTATATATATAAATTGTTTACAAAAACTATGGTCTCAACACCCCTATTGAAGCACGCTGGCTTTTAAGACTACAAAATCACAAAATTATTGAAGCTAGGTATCTTTCACTGTGTACATCATGTATAACCCTAGTGGTGCTCATGGTAGCACATGATGGTTCTTGCCACTCTACATAGGAAGTGCCCAAAACGACCCAATACTCCCATGGTATGCCTTTGATACGTCCTAGGGAGGTCATCCACTGATATGTCTGGGATATCCAAAGTGAGCCAGCTGAGTCTATACTCTAGCTCTGCCATCTCATCGTTTTCACAGTGTATAAAGTGGGCTCCCAATCTCCTGTCTATGGGATATGCACTCCCAGGTCATGTTGATCCCACATATACATTACAAAATTAGGTCTCATTAACATACATAAAAATTATAAAACATAAAATATAAAAACATGAATTTCGTAGTGTTTCACTCACCAATGTCACCCCACTAATCGTCTACTGGTAGGGCCAAGTCTGGATCTCCTATGAAGTCGATACCAGCATACGTATAGTCCTCAATAATAAAGAGTTGGTCATTGAGCAATCAGAAGAATGTGGTCCCATACTTTATCTTCGATCTATTGCCTCCATGGCGGGTCATAACCTCCACCCACCTAAACATCGGTGGGTCTCTTGCCTCAACTCAGTGAAGGACACCTGTGGGAAAACCACCAACTCTTTCTATACTGCAAACTTATATTTACAATATTAGTTGTCAGCTACAGATGGCATGATGCTACAACACCCTATTTACCATCAACTCCTAGAGGGAGGCTACGACCCACTGGTTTTATCAGCTTCCACTTAAAGGATTCTACTACAACCTATTTACCAACTACTACTAGAAGGAGGCTACAACCCCCTGGTTTTTTCAGTTGCTACTGAAAGGATGCTATGACACCCTATCTAGCCACGCCCCTTTTTAAATAAATACTTATAAATAATATATTGTGATTATTGTTTAATTCCTTTCACATATGGTGCAGGAATATATATAAACCATTGATACACAACCAGTTTCTAGTAGGCCAAAAATCCTCTTTAATAGTTTTAAAATGCTCTCATATCCTTCTTTTGCAACTTGGATTCCCTGATTTTTTGTTTCCGCAATGGGTCTTCTACAATCTTTAGATTTCTACAATTTTATCATTTCGTAGATTACCTGAGCCGTTGATTTATTGAGGGTTCTTTCGTGGTCGCCGACCTTCAAATTTGCGGATTGCGGAGCTACCTTTTCACCTTTCCAGAAATTATATTCCACAAATTGTTTTCCGCAACTATTTGGGTCATCATTTCTTGCGAGTTCTTTCATGACCATTGATCCTCGAATTTGTAGATTGTCGATTACGGAGCCACCTTTTCAATTTTCCAGAAATCAGCTTCCGCAAATCTCTCCTGCAAATCCTTTTCCACAACTCTTTGGGACATCGATTTATTTCGAGTTCTTTCTTGAAAGTTGATCTTCGGGTTGTGGATTGCGAATTAAGGAACAACACTTTTCCAGAAATTGGCTTTCGTAATTTTTCTCCCACGATTTATTTTTTGAAACTCTTCCGAGTCGTCAAATTCTTGTGGGTTCTTTCATCGCCGTTAATCTTCGGGTTGTGGTTTGCGGATTATAGAACCACACTTTTCCAAAAATTTGCTATTGCAATCATTCCTCCTGCAGCTTCTTTTCCACAACTCTTTTGAGTCATCGATTTCTTGTGGATTTTGTTATGATTGTCGATCTGAGATTAGATGCGGATTGCAGATTCCAGATATGCCTTCATAATTTTCCCGAAAATGAGATTCCGTAATTTCCTCTTGCAAATCTATTTCTGCAACTCCTGATCAGAATTGACAATTTGTTGCGCAACGCTTCCTAGCCATTGATATCTGATTGACTACGGAACTTCATTCCTGTATACCTTTCTTTTGTGGAATTTATCCACAACCATTGATTTGCTTAATTCCACACTATAACAGTCGAATTCATCCATGAGTAATCAATTTAATATGTGAGTGAACACACTTTCACCTTCGGGTATTCTTCAGAAATTTCTAACACTATTGAAGATTCATACACACAAGAAATTGCATCATGCTTCTGATTATGAAATAAGACAAAGGATTTATAAATACTCACGCAGATATCATTTCTTTGTTCTTCATTTCATTAACAACTGTTACATACACTCTATGCAACTTCACTACATAGGACACATCATCATACATGCCATGTCATCACTCTCTTTCTTATTCTTGATCTCTCACTGAGTTTGTCCTACCATCATGTCTTGTGTTATTCGTTTGTCATTACTGAACTTGTTTGGCATCAATGACAACGACATTCAACATAACAAAATTAATATTTAACCCTATAAGTGTCCATTCTATATCCAATCATCATATGATTTTCAAAGATAACGAGTTTGAATTGCCAACTCTTCATCTAAAGTTCATTTCTTACAACTCGGTATATTCATACAATGAATAAGCAAGTAGCTTGCCACTGCATGCAGGGTTTTTCAAAGAATTCGATTATTATATGGTATATTGAATTTGTCTTTGACCTACTTATTTGTGATGTGATAATTTATATAACTATTTGTGTTATCCTAAAAGGGATTCTTATAATTGTCTCTTCATTCCTTTCCTTGCAAATACTTTTAGTTGATTTCCTTAAGGTATATCTCCAGGTCTACATCAACTCAGTTTTAATTCTCTTTTTCAACCTTCTTTACCTTCCAACCCTTATCCACATATTATTGCACCTTCTTAGAGCAATTACTAATTATATACATTTTGAATAAAAATATAATCATAAACCAAAATGGTAAACACATCAATCCACACTACATTCATTATGCTAGCAAAAATGAGTACTCATGTGTTTGAAAAAATAAGTTTATCCCTTCAATAAAGAAGCACATAACTTATTTAATGGACACACATTTTACTTGTTTATGATGGACACTATTAATGGAATGGAATTTATACCATTACCAATGCAAACACACTCCTAGTTTATACACTATCCAATTAACTTTAAAGTTCATTGCTTTATTGTTATGATGATTTCAAAATATGTTCATTATGATTAATAAACTTAAATTTTTTTATTTTTTTATTTTATTAGTCATTGTAAACATTTGTAATTCTACAATTTGACCCAAAGTTCCTTAGTTGAGATACATTGTCCGATCTTCTCTTTGAAGGGTTGAGGTAATCCATTAAGTATGGCCTCCATTTATTTTGAGTTATTTTTCTTTGACTCCTTTTGAGATGTAGTCCTTATTCTTTTTGGTGGGATGTAATCAGAGATCACTGCATTCCATACACCACATCTTAATGGTGGTAAGTATACTCTCATTCTTATGCTCCATTGTTCATAATTTTCTTCATTAAGTATTAGAGCTTTGTTGGAAGCAATCCCTTTTTGTTGATCCATGGTGGTTTTAATTAGGATATTCTTTCTAGTGGTTTAGACTGTAGTGAAAGATCTTGCTATGATACCAATTGTTAGAATATTGTACAATACTGAGAGAGGGGGGGGGTGAATCAATATTGTTGACATCTTAAAAATTAAAACCACTTTTAACTATTTATTAAAACATAGAATCAACAAGATACAAAAAACACATATGTTATTGTGGAAGCCCAATTGGGAAAACCACCAACTCTTTCTATACTACAAAATTATATTTACAATAGTTTTTGTCATCTACGACTGACAGTATTCTACAACACCCTATTTACCACCAACTACTGGAGGGAGGCCATGGTACCCTAGTTTTATTAGTCGTTACTGAAAGGATGCTACTACACCCTATCTACCAGCTACTACTGAAAGGAGACTATAACCCCCTAGTTTTATCAGCTGCTACTGAAAGGACTCTATGACACCCTATTTACTAGCTACAACTAGAAGGAGGCTGCAACCCCCTTGCGGCAATGTAGCCTTCCCTAGCACCACACTACCTCCCTAATATTATTTTATAACTTCAATGATATCTTTTGTTCTCTGTCTTCTGCTACAAATCCTCATATCAAACCCCACAGAGATACCTTGTTCTTCTTTTACCCTCACTGGCCTCTTTACTACTTCAAATATTCATATAGAATGTACAAAGACACTATGTTCTTCTTTTACATTCTCTGACTTCTATACTGCATCAATTCTTCATATTCAAAACGTAGCATACACTTTTGGGTTCTTATTTTTCTTTCTCTATTTCTTCTTTAGATCTTCATATTTTTATTATGTGTACTTTTCTTAAAGTTACTTCAATTTGACCTATAGAGACTCTCTATTCTTCTCTGGTCTTCATGTTGCTTCATATCTTCATATTGAACGCACAGAAAACCTCCTTCTTCCAGAAATAATTTATGTTTTATATGCCCATCATATTCCATGAAGCATTGTGTCCTTTCACTAATTAACTCTCCTTTTAATCTTATATAGTCATGTCTTTTTACCAAACACACCTTTTCATTTTGGAACATCGTGCCTCTTCATAGTCATAATATTTCAATACGTCAAACACACCCTTTCACTAATAAAAGATACTATCTTTTTAATTAATTATTCATGTAGCTAACTTCCTTACATTATTCGTGTAGCTTCTGTTTATAAATACACTTCAGTTTTATGCTCTGTTATGGAAATAAAAACTCAGCTTATGTCAATCAGCCACGTCCCTTTTTAACTAATGCCTCATAAATAATGTACCCTGATTATTGGTTAATTCCTTTCACAGATGATGTAGGAATATATATAAACCATTTCATATACACAGTTAATTTCTACTAGGTCAAAATCCTCTTTAACAGTTTTAAAGCACTCTTAGAGCCTTCTTCCGCAACCTGGATTCCATGATGTTATGTTTCCACAACAGGTCTTCTGCAAACTTCATGTTTCCACAATTTTATCATTTTGCAGCTTTTTTGAGCCATTGATTTCTTGTGGGTTTTTTCGGGTCGTTGATCTTCGAATTTGCGAATTGTGGATTGCGGAGCCACCTTTTCACTTTTCTAGAAATTAGCTTCTGCAAATTGTTTTCTGCAACTCTCTAGGCTGTCGATTTCTTACGGGTTCTTTCGTGACCATTGATCTTCGAATTTGTGTATTGCAAATTGTAGAGCCACCTTTTCACTTTTCCAGAAATAATTTTTCGCAAACCTCTCGTGCAAATTGTTTTCCGCAACTCTCTGGGCCGTTGATTTCTTATGGGTTCTTTCCTGACCATCGATCTTCGGGTTGCAGATTGCGGATTGCAGAACCACACTTTTCCAGAAATTGTTTTTTACAATTTTCCTCCCGCAACTTCTTTTTCACAACTCTTCCGAGCCCTCGATTTCTTGCAGGTTCTTTCTTGACCGTTGATTTTCGAGTTGCGGAATGTGGAACCACACATTTCTAGAAATTGGCTTCTGCAATTTTCCTCCCGCAACTTCTTTTCCACAACTCTTCTAAACCGTCAATTTCCTGTGGATTTTTTTTTATCATCGATCTGAGATTAGATGCACATTGTGTATTGCAGATACGCCTTCACACTTTTCCCAAAAATGGGCTTCTGTAATTTCCTCCCGTAAATCTATTTCCGCAACTCTTGAGAACCGTTGATCTGTTGCGGAATGCTTCCTATCCGTTGATCTCTGATTAATTGTGGAACTTCATTCTCGTATACCTTTCTTTTGTGGAATTCATCCACACCCGTTGATCTACTTAATTTTGCACTGTAATAGTCGAATTGATCCATGAGCAATCAATTTAATATGTGAGTGAACACACTTCTGCCTTCGATAATTCTTAAGACATTTCTAACAGTATTGAAGATTCATACACATGAGAAATTTGATCATGCTTTTGGATTTGAAAGACGGCAAAGGATTTACAAATACTCACACATATATAGTTTCTATGTTCTTCATTTCATTAAAGACTGTTACATACACTCTATCCAACTTCAACACACATGCCACATCATCATGCATGCCATGTCATCACTCTATTTGTTATTTTTTATCTCTCACTGAGTTTGTCCTGCCATCATGTCTTCGGTTATTTATTTGTCATTATTGAACTCCTTTGACATCAATGACAACCACATTCAACATAATATAATTAAGATTTAACCCTAAAAGTGTCCATTCTATATCCAATCACCATATGATTTTCAAAGGTAATGAGTTTGAATTGTCAACTTTTCATCTAAAGTTCATTTCTTACAACTCATTAAATTCATACAATGTATAAGCAAGTAGCTTGCCATTCCATGCATGGTTTTTCAAGGAATTCGATTATGATATGCTATATTGAATTTGTTTTTTATCTGCTTATTTGTGATGTGATAATTTATATAACTGTTTGTGTTGTCCTAAAAGGGCTTCTTATAGTTGTCTCTTCATTCCTTTTCCCACAAATACTTTTAGTTGATTTCCTTAACATATAACTCCATGTCTACACCAACATACTTTTAATTCTCTTTTTCATCCTTCTTTACCTTTCAACCCTCCAACTTATCAACCTATTATTCCACCTTCTTGAAGCAATTACTAGTTATATTTATATACATTTTTATGTTGATAGGCATATATATGTTAGAATTTTTGGGTGGACTACCATTTATGTTTTTTCATCTACCGACTAGAATGAGACAATTGTATTGTCCAGATTGATTCTATAGGCGTCATCCAAGATTAAACAAGAATGAGAAAAGTGTACTATAGATATTGATTCTATAGTGGTTATCCAAAATTTATAATTAATTATTTAAAAAAAATTAAAAATAGCTTAATTAACATGTGATGACTACACTTAGTGATAGTTGTAAAAATTAAAATTAATCTTCAACTATTAGATTATTAGATACATTTATGAGCTTACAATATATTATTATATACAACTATTAGCTTAACCCAAATGATTCTACAACTATTAGCTTAACTTCAACTCTATATTGGATAACTATTAACTTAAATATTATATACAACTATTAGCTTAACTCCAATAATTCTAGAACTATTAGCTTAAATTCAACTCTAATAGCTTAAGACTTAGTCGAACTACATTTGGAATCTATGAGTCTAGCTAATGTGCACTTGTGTAAAAATAGAACTCCTAATAAAATAGTTCAAAGTCCTAATAAACTCCTCCAAATTCCTAGTAAACTCCAAATAAATATTAATTAGGTTTTGGAGTCTTTTTAAAGGAGGTTAGGAAACAAATTAATAATTGCTTTTACAGTAGCATTACAACTTAATCAAGCGAAAATGAATACTGATGAGGCTGTAATATAGTCACTGAAAGAAAAACTGGTGTGATGTAGAGCAAGAATTTTGTTGTGCGGAATCAGAACGAAATATCCATAACTCTTCCCTCCATATCCCACCTTGGTCTCACTCTATTTTTTCTTGATAGCGAATTCTTATGTGGATGGGATTGATCATCTTATATTTGCGCATACCCAACTTCTAGAAGAATACTTAATCGTTCTTATTCACTGTTGTAAAACTAATGGAAGAAATTGAATTATTTTGACATCTGCATGAAGGGATTGGAATTGTGTTTTTACTTGTCAAAGCTCATGTATTTATTTGCGAACCTAAATTGTCTTTATTTGGAAGGGATAATCTATAATGTGCGGTTTTTTCTGCAATCTGTTATCATTATGATATTGCTTTCATTGTGATATTCAAAACAACAAGCCAAACTATACAGTGTGACACACCTTATGCTGGTTACCTGAACAATTTCAACGCAGAGAATAATTTAGTGTATGTAGAACATATATACCACAAGATAGGTTATATTTACTTGATGTATTTTGTGTCTAAAAACAAAATTTTAAAATCTAGAATCACACCAATTTTTTGTATCAGATCCTTTAATCTTGAAAGCGTGAGCATATTAATGATTACAAATCCTTAAAGGTTACCTTATCCATGTGTGAAACCTAAAATCTATGACTATTTCTGTAGAGTTGTTTCCATTGATTAATCCTTAGGATGATTAACGCAACACAGTTGAAGGTATAGTAACCTCGATTCAAAAGGGATACACCCCTCTTAATCCATCAACCCTTATTTTGGGCTCCCATTGGAACCTAACCCTCATTGTGATTTCTATGGACATCAACCCGATTCTATATTGAGTATATGGATCACTTGAGACACATGCCCATTAATTGAGGCTTAATAACTAATGAAACTCCCAGACAATTGTAACTTTTGATCCTTCGCACTTCTCGCGTTTTTCCACTGTCACCCCACTAATCATCTACTTGTAGGCCCAAGTCTCGATCTCCTATGAAGTCGGTACCAGCATATGTATAGTCCTTGATCATAAAGAGCTGGTCATCGAGCCTTCAGAAGAATGTGGTCTCGTACTTGACCTTGGATCCAATGCCTCCATGGTGGGCCATAACCTCCACCCACCTAAAGATGGGTGGGTCTCTTGCCTCAACTTAGTGAAGGCCACCTATGGGAAAACCACCAACTCTTTCTATACTGCAAACTTATATTTACAATATTTTTTGTTAGCTACGAATGACATGATGCTACAACACCCTATTTACCAGCAACTCCTAGAGGGAGGCTATGACCCCTGGTTTTATCAGCTTCCACCTAAAGGATTCTACTACACCCTATTTACCAACTATTACTAGAACGAGGCTACATCCCCCTGGTTTTATCAGCTGCTACTGAAAGGATGCTATGACACCCTATTTATGCATGCCCCTTTTAAAATAAATACTTACAAATAATATACTATAATTATTGTATAATTCCTTTCACATATGGTGTAGGAATATATATAAACCATTGATACACATGGCAATTTCTAGTAGGCCAAAAATCCTCTTTAACAACTTTAAAATGCTCTCAGATCCTTCTTCTGCAACCTAGATTCCATTATTTTCTGTTTCTGCAATGGGTCTTCTACAATCTTTATATTTCCATAATTTTATCGTTTCATAGATTATCTGAGCTGTTGATTTATTGAGGGTTCTTTCCTGACCATTGAACTTTGAATTTGCGGATTGCAGAGCTACCTTTTCACCTTTCTAGAATTTAGCTTCTGCAAATTGTTTTCCACAACTCTTTGGGTCATCATTTCTTGCGGATTCTTTCATGACCATTGATCTTCGAATTTGTGGATTGACGATTGCGGAGCCACCTTTTCAATTTTCTAGAAATCAGCTTCCGCAAATCTCTCCTGCAAATCATTTTCCGCAACTCTCTGGGACGTCGATTTATTGCGAGTTCTTCCTGAACGTTGATCTTCGGGTTGTGGATTACGAATTAAGGAACAACACTTTTCCAGAAATTGGCTTCCGTAATTTTTCTCCCACAATTTATTTTTCGAAACTCTTCCGAGTCATCAATTTCTTGTGGTTTATTTCCTCACTGTTAATCTTCAGGTTTCGGTTTGCGGATTACAGAACCACACTTTTCCAGAAATTTGCTTCTGCAATTTTCCTCCCACAGATTCTTTTCCACAACTCTTTTGAGTCATCGATTTCTTGCAGGATTTTTTATGATCATCAATCTGAGATTAGATGTGGATTGCAATTTCCAGATACACCTTCACAGTTTTCCTGAAAATGAGATTCCGCAATTTCCTCTTGTAAATATATTTTTGCAACTCCTGAGAATCGTCAATTTGTTCCGCAACACTTCCTAGCCATTGATATCTGATTAACTATAGAACTTCATTCCCATATAACTTTCTTTTGTGGAATTCATCCACAGTCATTGATCTGCTTAATTTCGAACTGTAACGGTCGAATTCATCCAAGAGTAATCAATTTAATATGTGAGTGAACACACCTTCGCCTTCCGGGATTCTTCAAGCATTTCTAACAGTATTGAAGATTCATACACACAGGAAATTTCATCATGCTTTTGGTTATGAAAGAAGAAAAAAGATTTATAAATACTCACTGTACACATCAAGACATTCAAGCCAACCTACAGTTAGGTTTCTCATACTATCCAGCCAAGACTCATCCAAATCAACTAACACTGAGGTTTATCAGGCTGTTAAAGCAGTGGGAAGGTATAATTGCTAGCTAGTGAGATAAACCACAGAGTTAAGGACACCTACACTAGATCTATCCATCTTGGAATTCCACAATACCTACACACCCAACATAAGGAATTATTTCCTTCACTGCTACACAGTTCCCTTGGGACATACCTTCCCTTCTAGTGCTCTTCAGGGTGTGCAAAGAGAATTTTCTAGCCCCTCTTGATCTGTCTGTGAGGTTCCTCTCTTCACTAGGTTTATCATCCAATTATGGGCCTCTTCCACTCCTAATTATTTCATACAGTTCAAACCCAAACCAGGGTTCTCATCACAACAAACCATAGGGAGACACATAAAATAAGGCTCCACTATATAACACAGACAAACATGTTTGCATAACACTCCATAACACAGGAGAAACAAGGTTCAGTTGCACATAGGAGAAACACTATGGAAACCCACTTCTATGACTCTAGAGCAATCATGAATCCACAATAGCATAATGCATGAAATAATGAATAAAAATTCCCATGAGATGGAATATTAACCAAAACATTCAGCGCAACCCATGAAAATGATGGACGGGGCATGCATTCGAGGGTTTGCTTGCTTCAAAAGAAAGAACGCACCTTCCTAGATGTCGACTTGCAGGTTTGCTTAGAAACACAATCAGGCTGCCATGCCTTCCTCTTCCCAAGGAATTTACTGCCTCAACCAACTTCTGGAAGAAATGAATGATTGAGGACAAAGGACAAAAAAGGTAGTTGAGAGTTCATGGGTTCCCCCATTGACATCTGGTCTCACCCTATTGGCTCAGGTGGTTTGACTATCTCCCCTCCCTATCCCTTGTGGAATCATGCCCCCATCTCTTTCACGTTGTAGTCCCATGGCTGGATGTGGTATTTTATTAATTGCATTTTTACATGGTGTTAAAAAATATACAGTGTCTTACTCAACGTTGTATCCATAGGAATCGACCCTGATCACCTATACACAAAACACCAAATTGATGGTAGGGCCTTGGCCTTGAGCTCCTTGCCATGATTTAATACAATATATATATCATGTACAATTTCAATACCATGGGGTGAAAACCGAGGTATTACACATCCATGAAAATATCCATATAATACATGGGGGATTCACTTGTTGACCAATATCCTAGCACGTTAGTTCATATTGTGGGTTTTAAATTTCTTAAAAATCACACCAATATATTGCAGGTATTGGGGGGGATGAGGGGTTTAAAGTGGGGGGGTTAGGGAGGTTTATAAGGATTAGGGTATAAAAAGGGGTGGTGAGGACATTTTAGATATTGGGAGGGGGTTTCAACAAAAAAAGTTTGGACCAATATCTACATAAATTAAGGGTTTTCTTTAATACTCCATGATTGCACGTGCTATGTGAGAGGTTCACTAAGTGAAGCCCCCATGATAGAATACTCATTTATATTTGGAGAATCTTTGATTTTTATGCTTGTAATGGTTTTTTTCATTGGCATGCCTTCTGAAATTTTTCATCTTAGGAGAATGAGAAGATTTATGATGACTGGAATTCATTCCCTTATGATTCTTCTGCTTCCTAGATATATATTTTGAAGCATTGTCCCAACTTTTAACGTTTTCAACATCCTTTTGAGTGACCCAGCTTGATCATTTA
This sequence comes from Pseudotsuga menziesii, assembly GCA_001517045.1. Classification (NCBI taxonomy): domain Eukaryota; kingdom Viridiplantae; phylum Streptophyta; class Pinopsida; order Pinales; family Pinaceae; genus Pseudotsuga; species Pseudotsuga menziesii. Next base: position 81,403 of record LPNX010875511.1, on the reverse strand, counting down.
ATGACATATTTTTGATCAGATACAAGACCTATTTTATCCCTGGGGAATATTTGTAAGCTAATGACTTTATTAAGTGCTTCGATACTTCCCTTGAGATTCTCACTAACATTCAGCTAGTCTTTTAACTTCTTCACTTCTTCCTTGAATTCGACAAACTCTTGTTTTAAGCTCTCGACCTCTTTCATGCTAGCCATCAATTGTTGTTTTGAATTCTACAACTCTTCTTAGAGGGTATTGACTTTCTCTTCTTTTGAATTTATCTCTTCTTGGTATTTTTACAATTTTCCTTTCAAATATTTGTTCCTTCTTGTACATTTTTCAATTTCCTAAAGAGCATATATGAGTTCAGCCGCTAGGTCCACCTCTCCATCCTAATTATCTTTGGAACCTTCATCTTTACTTGATTCTTCATATTCATATTTTGAAACAGTAGGGATTGCTACTACTATCTCTTTAACTAACTAAATCTTCTTCAATTTGACCCAGAGTTCCTTAGTTGAGATACATTGTCTTGTCTTCTCTTTGATGGGTTGAGGTAATTCATCAAGTATGGACTCCATTGCTTTTGAGTGATTTTTCTTCGACTTCTTTTGAGATGTAGCCCTTATTCATTTTGGTGGGATGTAATCAGAGATCACTACATTCCCTACACCAAATCCTAATGACTGTAAGTATACTCTCATTCTTATGCTCCATTGTTTATAACTTTCTTCATTACGTATTGGAGCTTTGTTGGAAGCAATCCTTTTTGTTGATATGATAGTGGTTTTAATTAGGATCTTCCTTCTAGTGGTTTAGACTATAGTGAACGATCCCTCTCTTATACCAATTGTTAGAATATTGTACAATATTGAGAAGGGGTGGGGGTGAATCAGTATTGTTGACATCTTAACAATTACAACCATTTTAAACTATTTATTAAAATGTAGAATCAAGAAGATACACAAAACACAGATTTTATCGTGGAAGGGAAATTAGGAAAACCACCACCTCTTTCTATACTACAAAATTATATTTACAATAGTTTTTTCCATCTACGAATGATAGGATGCTACAACACCCTATTTACCAGCAACTACTAGAGGGAGGCTACGACCCCCTGGTTTTATCAGCTTCTACTGAAAGGATGTTACTACACCCTATTTACGAGCTACTACTAGAAGGAGGCCACAACCCCCTGCTTTTAGCAACTGCTTCTGAAAGAACTCTATGACACCCTACTTACCAACTACCACTAGAAGGAGGCTAGAACCCCCTTGCAGGCATGTAGCCTGCCCTAGCACCACCCTACTTCCCTAATATATTTTTATAACTTCAATGATATCTTATGTTCTCTGTCCTATGCTACAAATCGTCATATCGACCCCACATAGATACTTTGTTCTTCTTTTACCCTCACTGGCCTCTTTATTACTTCAAATATTCATATAGAATGTACAAAGACACTATGTTCTTCTTTTACATTGTCTGAATTCTATGCTGCATCAATTCTTCATATTCAAAACGCAACATACGCTTGAGGGTTCTTTTTTTCTTTCTATGTTTTTACTTTAGATATTGATATTTCTATTCTATCTACTTTCCTTAAATTTGCTTCAGTATGAACTACAAATACTCTATGTTCTTCTTTGGTCTTCATGATCCTTGAGATCTTCATATTGAACCCACATAAAAACCTCCTTCTTCAAGAAATAAATTATGTTTTATATGTTCATCATATTCCAATGAACCATGGTGTCCTTTCACTAATTAACTGTCCTTTTAATCTTATGCTACCATGCCTTTTTTCCAATCACACCTTTGCATTTCAGAACATCGTGCCTCTTCACAGTCATGATCTTTCAACACATCCGAAGCATGCCCTTTCACTAAGAAAACGTACTATGTTTTTAATTAATTCATTAATGTAGCTAACTTCCTTACATTATTCATGTAGCTTTTGTTTATAAATACACTTCAATTTTATGTTATATTATAAAAATAAAAACTCTGTTTATATCTATCAGCCACACCCCTTTTTAAATAATGTACTATGGTTATTAGTTAATTCCTTTCACGGATGGTGTATGCATATATATATATATATATATATATATATAAACCATTGATACGTAGTTGATTTCTAGTAGGCCAAAATTCCTCTTTAACAACTTTAAAATGCAAGTTAGATCCTTCTTCCGCAATATCGATTCCAGGATTTTATGTTTCCATGACCAGTCTTCTACAATATTCAGGTTTCCACAATTTTATCATTCCGTAGATTTGATGATCCGTCGATTTCTTGTGGGTTCTTTCCTGACCATTGATCTTTGAATTCGCGAATTGCGGATGGCACCTTTTCACTTTTCCAGAAATTCGCTTCTACAAATCGTTTTCAACAACTTTCTAGGCCATCAATTTCTTATGGGTTCTTTTCCAGATTGTTGATCTTTGAATTTGCGGATTGTGGATTACAGAGCCACCTTTTCAATTTTCTAGAAATCAGCTTCCGCAAAGCTCTGCTAAAAATCGTTTTCTGCAACACTTTGGGCCGTTAATTTCTTGCGGGTTCTTTCCTGACCGTCGGTCTTCGGGTTGCAGATTGCGGATCACAGAACCAAACGTTTCCAGAAATTGGCTTCTGCAATTTTCCTCCCACAACTTCTTTATCACAACTCTTCTGAGCCGTCGATTTTTTGTGGGTTCTTTCTTGACCGTTGATCTTCAAGTTGCAGATTGCGGATAGTGGAACCACACTTTTACAGAAATTGGCTTCTACAATTTTTAGCCTCATGTTTTCAATGAAGGAGATCTTTTTCTGACCTATGATCATAAACAGGATAAACTTGGGAATGGGTAGCTTGAATCCATGTGGTACGGTCCCCATATCATAAGTAAAGCCTTAGAAAAATGGGCGTACGATCTTGTTGATTATGGTGAGATACCTTTCAATGAACCTCGCAATGGGTTGTATGTGAAAAGGTACTATTCCTAGTATATTTTTGCATCAGTTCCTTGTATATATGTACATTTTTTACCTTTTTAGTGTGTTTTTGTTATTTAAATATGGTTTTGAGTTCTTGTCCAAATACTTCTTATCCCATGTTTTGATTCTGGAGATCATATGGACTACTATGGTTTTGTTGATGGTGCTTTTCATCATACCTTGAATCTTGCTTCAACCTCCTGGGTGTAGTATTTCCAAGCTCATGACCTAGTTAGTCCAGGAGTTGTTTGTATAGGTCTACCCACAAAAAATATCGCCGAGTATCATGTAGTGATAGGTTTGTTAACTGAAGCCGCATCTCATGACATTGATCATTTGGTAGTTTTTATGGACTCTCAGGTAGTGCTTTCTCATTTAAGCCATGTTTATGCCATTCAAAACCCAGTGCTTCTTTGATTGTTTCGAAGGGTACGTTTGTTAGAAATGTCGTTTGCATCTATTACTTATAAACATATTTTGAGATCTTGTAACACAGTTGCAAATTCATTCGCCAATTATATGTTAGGCTGGTATATTGCTTATTCATGTCATTGATAAGTAAAATTACATGGTCCATTGTATATAAGCAGTAAAAATACATAAAACTCATGTAAATAACATTCCATTATTAAATACAGGTAGACCACCAATAGATAAGTTCGTGTGTGTGTGTAAATTGTTTACAAAAACTATGGTCTCAACACCCCGACCGAAGCACGTTGGCTTTCAAGACTACAAAGTCACAAAATTACTCAAGCTAAGTAGCTTTCAGTGTGTACATCATGTATAACCCTAGTGGTGCTCATGGTAGCACATGATGGTTCTCGCCACTCTGCATAGCAAGCACCCAAAACGACCCGATACTCCCATGGTATGCCTCTAATACGTCCTAGGGAGGTCATCCACTGATATGTTTTGGATATCCAAAGTGAGCCAGTTGAGGTTATGCTCTAGCTCTATCATCTCATCGTATTCGTGGTGTACAAAGTGGGACCCCACTCTCCTGTCTATGCGAGATGCACTCCCAGGTCATGTCGATCCCACATCTGCATGACAAAATTAGGTCTCATTAACATGCATAAAAATTATAAAACATAAAATATAAAACATGAATTTCTTATTGTTTGACTCACCAATGTCACCCCACTAATCATCTACTGTTGGGGCCAAGTTTGGATCTCCTTTGAAGTCGGTACCAACATACCTATAGTCCTTAATCATAAAGAGCTGGTCATCGAGCCATTAGAAGAATGTGGTACCGTACTTAACCTTGGATTCCATGCCTCCATGGCGGGCCATAACCTCCACCCACCTCAACATGGGTGGGTCTCTTGCTTCACCTCAGTGAAGGCCACCTGTGGGAAACCCACTAACTCTTTTTATACTGCAAACTTATATTTACAATATTTTTTGTTAGCTACGAATGACATGATGATACAACACCCTATTTACCAACAACTCCTAGAGGGAGGCTATGACCTCCTAGTTTTATCAGCTTCCACTGAAAGGATTATGCTACACCCTATTTACCAACTACTATTGAAAGGAGGCTACAACCCCTTGGTTTTATCAGCTACTACTGAAAGGATGCTACGACACCCTATTTAGCCATGCCCCTTTTTAAATAAATACTTATAAATAATATACTGTGATCATGGTTTAATTCCTTTCACATATGGTGTAGGAATATATAATAACCATTAATACACAACCAATTTCTAGTAGGCCAAAAATCCTCTTTAACAACTTGAAAACGCTCTTAGATCCTTCTTCTGCAACCTGGATTCCATGATTTTCTGTTTCCGCAACGGGTCTTCCACAATCTTTAGATTTCCGCAATTTTATCGTTTCACAGATTATCTAAGCCGTCGATTTATTGAGGGTTCTTTCTTGACCGTTGACCTTTGAATTTGCGGATTGTGGAGCTACCTTTTCACCTTTCCAGAAATTAGCTTCCGCAAATTGTTTCCCGCAACTCTTTGGGTCATCATTTCTTGCGGGTTCTTTCATGAACGTTGATCTTTGAATTTTTGGATTGCCGATTATAGAGCCACCTTTTCAATTTTCCATAAATCAGCTTCTTCAAATCTCTTTTGCAAATCCTTTTTCTGCAATTCTCTGGGTCGTTGATTTATTGCAGGTTCTTTCCTGAACGTTCATCTTCGGGTTGTGGATTGCGAAATAAGGAACAACACTTTTCTAGAAATTGGATTTTGTAATTTTTCTCCTGCGACTTCTTTTTCGAAACTCTTCTAAGTCGTCAATTTCTTGTGGGTTCTTTCCTCACCATTCATCTTCGTGTTGCATTTTGCAGATTACGGAACCACACTTTTCTAGAAATTTGCTTCCATAATTTTCCTCCCTCGGCTTCTTTTCCACAACTCTTTTGAGCCTTCGATTTATTACGGATTTTTTTATGATTATCGATCTGATATTAGATGCGGATTGCAGATTGCAGATACGCCTTCACAGTTTTTCCAAAAATGATATTTCGCAATTTCCTCCTGCAAATCTATTTCTGCAACTCCTGAGAACCGTCGATCTGTTACGGAACGCTTCCTAGCCATTGATATCTGATTAACTATAGAACTTCATTCCCGTATATGCATTTATTTTTTGGAATTCATCCACAACCATTAATATGCTTAATTTCGCACAGTAATGGTTGAATTAATCCATGAGTAATCAATTTAATATGCGAGTGAACACACTTCCGCATTCAAGGATTCTTCAAACATTTCTAACAATATTGAAGATTCATACACACATGAATTTTCATCATGCTTCTGGTTATGAAAGAAGACAAAGGATTTATAAATACTCACGTAGATATAGTTTATTTGTTCTTCATTTCATTAATGACTGTTACATACACTCTATGCAACTTCACTACACAGGCCACATCATCATACATGCCATGTCATCACTCTCTTTGTTATTCTTTATCTCTCACTGAGTTTGTCCTACCATCATGTCTTGTGTTACTCGTTTGTGAGTACTGAACTTGTTTGACATCAATGACAACCACATTCAACATAATAGAATTAATATTTAACCCTAGAATTGTCCATTCTATATCCAATCATCATATGATTTTCAAAGATAATGAGTTTGAATTGCCAATGCTTCATCTAAAGTTCATTTCTTACAATTCGTTATATTCATACAATGAATAAGCAAGTAGTTTTCCATTGCATGTATGGTTTTTCAAATAATTTGATTATGATATGGTATATTGAATTTGTCTTTGACCTGCTTATTTGTGATGTGATAATTTATATAACTATTTGTGTTGTCCTAAAAGGGATTCTTATAATTGTCTCTTCATTCCTTTCCCTGCAAACACTTTTAGCTGATTTCCTTAAGGTATAACTCCAGATCAACTCGATTTTAATTCTCTTTTTCAACCTTGTTTACCTTCCAACCCTTATCAACATATTATGGCACCTTCTTATAGCAATTACTAGTTATATACATTTTGAATGAAAAAATAATCATAAACCAAAATGGTAAAAATCCGCACTACATTCATTATGCTAGCAAAAATGAGTACTCATATGTTTGAAAAAATAAGTTTATCCCTTTAATAAAGAAGCACATAACTTATTTAACGGACACACATTTTACTTGTTTACAGTGGACACTATTAATGGAGTGGAAGTTATACCATTACCTATGCAAACACACTCCGACTTTATACACTATCCAATTAACATAAAGTTTATTATTCAAATTTTACTGGTTTACGATGGACACTATTAATGGAATGGGAGTATAGTTTCCTATGGAAACACACTTCTAGTTTATACACTATCCAATTAACCCAAAGCTCATTTTTTTATACCTGCCTCAGCAGGTATATTGTAATCGATTGCATGTCAAACTCTTTTGACTTTGGTATTAGTTGGTGTCTATTGAGGCAGTTATAAAGAATTAAAATCTGTTTTGCAAAGTATGACTTAGGGATTTGTAAAATAATTTTTTTAATTTTGTTAAAAAACTATTTTTGTAAACAGCTGATTGGTGGATAGAAGATGATGTAAACTTTGGAATTTGGTATCTGGATTTGAGTTGACATGTGGCAACATGACATCGTAATAATAAAATTAAAAAAATAAAAATTATATGCCATTGCCATCTGTTTTGGTTTTTTTCAGACCTCGGGAGTACATGAGTAATTGGACTTCGTTGCTTAGAAAAGTTGTACATGAATGTATACATAAGCACTGTTGGTTGAGCCACCCCAAGAATTAACAGAGGATGAACTCCAATAAAAGAATGAACGATGCCACATATTGCAGTGGATGACAACGTCTGAACTGCAGTAAAGCATCCATCTGTGGCACGTTTTGCTTATTAATTTAAATACGATATATTACTGAAGCATCTGGCAAGATGCTAACATAGAACATCAGGAGTTCATTGTATTGAGGTTTTTCCGATCATTTTCCAAATTTTCTTTCTAACTCAATGACCTTCTAAAGTGATTATCAAACTTTGTAACGAAATATCACTATATCCACGCTTATAATCTTTCATGGCATTCCTACGTTTCTCTAATAAAAATAACGAAGATCTACCGACAATGAAGGTTGGTGAGTTAATACCAAATTTGCTACTACTTCTAGTCGTGATTACAAAGACAAACTCAAATCAGAGAGAGTCATAAAACAGATGAACTAACTTGTGTTTCTGTCCAGTTGTTCTCCAAAAGAAATTACTGGAATAGCAGAAGCAAAGAATATGTATGTTGTGGGAGCAAGGATCCTGTTCAAGCACCATTATTGCAACACTTTTTTTTAGATTAAATAAGAAAATTGCTCGCATGAAGTGCAGCCGGGAGATGATGGTTAAATAACTATATCTAGGAAATGAATTTAAGATTGTAGTTGTTTTTACATAACAAAGAGAAACTTTAAAAAAAAAATCCAAGTACTGTAGAATTTAGCAGTAATCAAAGAAAGAACCAGGAGATATTTATGCTCACAATAGAAAATGCCAGACTCTTTGTCGTCAATTCTATAATAAATTTCCATTACAAATATAATTAGCCCATGCTGAAGTAAATACCTGAATCCTGCATTTAAACCACCAGTCCAGTCTTGCTTGAAGCATAGCAGCCTTCCCTTCAGATCATTCTTGATTCCTTGGAAAGGCACAAAAGTCTCCTCCATGAGAAAGCGACCATTGAAAAGTTGCACAGCAGTGCTGGATAATCTCCCTTTGCTAAACTTTTGAACGAGGAGCACAAGGGAGACTGCGCTTTGTATTTACAGGGCTTAATGTCCGAAAAATGAATGGTAATTTATAGATATCCACTGTTCATAGTGACAGATCTGAACCTTCAGGATTGCTAATGCAAAGGAAAAAAGAACAGAGCTATGGAAGTCGAGCATTTGTGACGACAGGGATAACTTGCCATGAGGTATTTACTTCAACAGAATCTATCTTCAAATTTGATAATTTGAGACAAAAAGATGCAATGCTGATCATTTGAGCTTTAAAAAGGATTCAAGAAAAGAAAAAGTAAAACTTCGTTCCAGCTTTAGCTGAAAACAATTGCGTGGAAATCTGAGGGAGTTAACGTGAGCCGATCAGAATATTGAACTATATATTTGACGACAGAGAATAGGATTTCTAAATGCTTGACAAGTTTAGACAAGAACTGTACTAGCGCAGATTCTAGCAGAACGGTACTGAATTATTACTATACATCAAAGAAAACTTTACAGGGCTTCGATTAAAGAATTTCATGGAGAAAATACTCGCTGATGCATTTCTCTTTATGAGATATGCAGCATTAACTACGGCAAAGCTAAAGAATACGCCATGCTGTTGATATGAAATTTATGAAATTCAAGCTAGTAGCATACGAAGCCTTGTTACATAATAAAAGGACTCGGCAAATTGCTGGAGCACGATGATTTTGTCCCTAAATATGACATATAATATGACAAAACGGAAAGAAACAGTTGGATTACATGTTATGTTTCGACGCAATAAAACTAAAATACTGTTACAATCGAAAAGCTATCCACAGATCCAAAAGATTTCTTTTCGACGAGGACTTCAGAGTCACGAATGAGCAAGGAAACTCTGTTCGCAAAATTATTTATAGACGAAAAGTCGCAGAGGTGGAGATTCTGACGATTAAATAATTAAATGTGTGACCTGCTGCTTTAGACATCCAACTTGTCTGTCTATTCACGTGAAGCAAGCATCTGAAAAGCAGAAACTGCAGGATATTCAGAATTAATGTAGAGATATAATTGTTGTTTGAATTAAAGTTCGAAAATGACAGAATATAGTTCGGCATTTTACAGTTTGTCCGCGGTCAAAATTGTTGCACCGCCATTTCCATTTCATAAGCTTTGTAGCGGCAGTAGCCATGGCGGTTTTCTTGGCATATTTTCGACCTGTAAAGACCGCCGAGCAAAATGGGCTCAGTAATGGAGGGTCCGTTGAACAGGCTCGGTTACTATATGCGGTCCGTTGAGAGGCCCCCGCATTGGGAATCTTAGCCAAATTTAGTAAGTGAAGTGCGCGTTATATAGCAGCGCACTGCAATAGATATACTTAAACAGAAACAAATAGCCATGATTAGTATTACTTTACGAATTTAAAACACTCTTTCTCGTCCTTCAACTACAGCCCATTGCCACTAAATTATAATTTTTCTAATAACACTCTTTCTCGTCCTTCAACTATAGCCCATTGCCACTAAATTATAATTTTTATTAGAAAAGTATGACTAAAACGCATGTATAAATGCTTAAAGAATGAATGAATTATGATGAAAAGCCTGAAAAGCCCGAGTGAACTTTGATGGAATCCTTAAGTCTCATCGTAAAGTAAACACCCAAACACGATTGAGAGATTCAATGGTTAACAAAAGGAATCCTGAGTGCATTTCATTTTCAAATCTCAGTGTGCTGTGATTGAACACAAAAGTTTATTTAAACCCGTTAGTAATAATGAGCAACTATTATATACGTTGACTATGTTTATAAAATTTTTAAAGTATTTTTGTTTTTTTCAACCAAAGGCAAATTTTGCTTGTAACATTATCTATTCACATGTATATGGTGTTGATTGATATACAGCTGATTTATTTTTTTATTCTTTTTATATTGATTTCCAACCACAAAATATTCAAATAACATTAATTATATTTCAATGGGCTTCTTTAATTTCATTTCTTTATTTAAACTTTACTATTTATTTCTCTTCTTTCCCTTAGAAAAGGACATAGACAAAGAATTATTAACCAAAGTCTATGTCCCTCTCAATAACACTCCAAATTAGACAAAGTTGCAAGCATGGGCATCATTGCATTCATTCTCTTGGGCTTTGTAAGTTAAGGATTTCAACATTTATTCTTATGGGCTTTGGGCTTTGTTATTTAGGCATTTCTACATTATTCGAGACTATGTTACATAACTCTACATCTATTAGATTTGTTTTTTTTCTTATTGTTACTTTTGGGTAAGCTTTCTTCAAATGACTTATTGTTAGACAAATTGGACACCTAAAAGTAAAGTTTTTATAATCTAATTTTTAGATTTACGGATATTATCACATTGTATAATGAATTTATTATGTAATCCTATACTTATAAATGTTATCCTCCAATCACATTTTTTTTCCAAGGAAAAAACATAATTTTATTAATATGTAACAAAATTACATTTTGTAGAAGGCATGTTTCCAAGCCTTTTCAAAATACATACTGCTTTTCAGTCCATACAATTTGTCCCATGTGTGGTCCCAAAAGTCTTATATAAATAATGTTGCAAACATATCACCAAAATGTTTTTGAAAAAAAGAACAAGATCCATGATCAAAGAAAAATCAAAACATATTAGATAGCCAATATGTATGTACATGCTGAAATACTGTAATAAGCTTGAACTATGGAGGTTCCACCAAAGGATTACTTCTTCAAAATTGTTGCACAGTTCCACCAAATTTTGTCTAATAAAGAAGGGTCAATCCATCTATGAACGGTCGATGATAGAATTCAAAAAATGTTCCATTTTGATGCTCTGCAATCTTCCATTGTCATGTGGAATGTTCAACCTTTTCTTAGAGAGTTGATCAGCTTTAGCATTCCTTTCCATGTAAACATGACAACATGAGAATAAATCAATCAAACTAAACAAACTAATAACTAACAATATTAGTGTTTCATAATTTCTTTATTAAAATTATAAAAGCAAACACATGCTTACTTTTTTTTCCACAAAAAGGCCTTTTTCTTGCTATTATATTAATCAAAGAAAAATTTTACATGAGCAAATCATCCTTAGAGTCTTCTTTCTTCTTACATATCAAGAAAAAAAAACTATAGAACTATTCCATTTCAAAAGATATACCAAAATATGAAATGCTTCCAAAAGCAGCTAAACATCTAAAGCTTCCCATCCATCAATTAGACCAAGTATATGAGGCCTATCTATCCTTGATATGTTGATTTTCCTTCCAAAAATTATTGAAGCCGAAGATGACCATATTTAAGAGAAGTGGCACTTTTTGAGAATATATCATCCCTGGAATTAAAACTTCTAGAAATATGTATGAATGTAATCTGCTTGAAAGTTCTTTTTAAATCTAGAAATTTCCGACATCAATGTTTGATTAACAACACCCATAGATTATAATTCCCATTCATCGATTCAAGTAATACTTTGAAATTACCGCAAATAATGATATAATATATACCAATAAGAGCAGCATGCTAAAGTAACCCATATAAACTTAACAACTCAGCCTTGGTATTGGTTCTCTATCCTACACCCAAACATAAGGAAAAATAGCGATCCTTATTTTAAAAAACAACCATGTCGCAACCACAAGAGGAGTTATTGGAGGCACCATCAAAATAACCTTCGGCACAAGAAGCAGTAAAATTTGTCAGAAAATACCTTTTGGTCTTCCTTAGAGGAATAATATTCAAAAAATATTTAAAAATATTAATGCCATTGATCCCACAAAGAAGAGCATTGGGACTGATATCTTGAAATACAGCTTCATTCCTCAAAATCCAGAGAGACCAGGAGATGAATATTGGAAGTAGATTGAAGGAATGAACAATATGGAACCAATCTGAAAAAGAGGTCTCCATATTATCAGCACCCTAATCTAAATTGAAGCCCAAAAAGTCCCTTGCAACTAACCAAACCTGTTTTTAAAAAAAAACAATTTACAAAAATATGTAAGACTATTTCTTCTTCTTGTCTACAAAGACAAAAACCTTGGGCCTTTCCATCCCCTCTTCATGATATTATGCCAAGTTAAGATCTTATCCTTGAGGCATAAGCACCAAAAACATTTCAATTCTTGAGGTAATT
>LPNX010875511.1:48115-67483 GCA_001517045.1 Pseudotsuga menziesii | reverse complement strand
ATATTTTTATAGCAAAATTATCCTATTGCTATATATTTTCAATCTCTTCTTAGGAGGCAGGTACTAAGCAACTTTGTTGCTTATTCCACTTGTTTATTGTTATGATGATTTCAAAAGATGTGCATGATGATTAATAAACTTAAATTTTTTAATTTAACTTTATTAGTCATGGTAAACATTTGTATTTCTCATTAATTTATTGAAATTACATCTTAGTTGGTCCATGTTTTAGAAAGAAAGATAATGCGGAGGCCACACATTTAACATCTAAAAGCCTTCTTTCCTGTGCTTGTAGAGAGCGATAACTAAATACTTGTTTTTGTTTTGTGAAAATTTGAATTAAATATTATAAGCTAAAAATAATATTTTTTACTAATCAATGCTAATTATCTATTAATAAAAATCAATTTTGTTACAAAATTTGATTTTTTCGTTGTGAGTATTATTATTAACTAAATTATATATATTTTTTCAAATAAAATTTTATTGATAAATGACAAGAAAAAATGCTTCTTTAGTCAACTTGTGAGTTTAAAATATAAATTATTATTAAGTAAAAATTATTATTAAAAAAAATTAAGTATAAAATTTTGAAGCTCACTATTTCCAATTTTCATGTTTGGGTTCTTTTGAAAAACTAATCTTACACCATTTTCTTAAAGTATAATTCTATATAATGTTGGGTTAGATTTTTCATGATAAATATTGTGTTTGGTTTTTGGGTAAATGTAGGTTAGATGTATGGATACTTTTGTAACATACCTAGAACTGAAAAATACATATTTATTATTTATTTAAAAAAAAAACATTATGTTAAAATTATTGTAAAGTTTTATGGCCAAGTTGGTCAAGTATGCCTATAATTGGAGAATTATTTGTTTTAATAATTAAAAATAATAGACACATATCCAAGGGAGAATGTTAAATGAGTGTTCACTAACCTTCTAGGAGGAATGAACAACTGTAGAAGGTTGGTTGACAAATGGCAACACTAACATTTCACTTTCTAGCTGTTGTAGGAAGCATAATCCCTAAAATTGTGGTCATGTTCCTTGAGAGGGGGGAACTGAGCTGGTGGCTCATTTAATTCCAAAACTAATCCAAAGACCTAAGCAATCTTATAAATACCATGAAATTGAGCAGGAGGCTCACTACTCATTTTGATTTCCAAGTGAATGAACCTTGTGACTGCTGCAAACTAAAAAGTTAGGCACACAAGGAATTTGATGAGGGGATAGCTAAAGTGGAATTGCCGAGTTAAGTCTGCTATTGGGTGCTAACTGGTAGCAAGTTTGTTGTGTGGCTATATCTAGTGATTTTCATCCTAGTGGTTTAGTGAACAGGCTTCGGGGTCCTAAGCAAGTAATATTGGCTGCTTCAAGAGAAGGTTGGGTGGAACAGTCTCCTTTGAGTGTTTGTCCCCTTCTGCATATTACCCAGGTTCTAACTGTTATTTAATTCTAAATATGTACTTTTATTTAAAAGAATGCTCAATAGTTGAAATTAGGAAAATTGAATATGTTATGAATTTTATTTCTGAAATTTGTTTGGAAACTGTTCGACTTATTTCAAAGTTAAGAGTTAAATTTACTATTCTGATTATGCTGTTAAGAACATCATGTAGTGTATGTTTTCCTTCTTCCTTGTATCTTGGGTACATTACTTATATTATATTTATCTCAATTTATCTTACTGCTATTATCCATAATAATGTTGTTAATCTAGGTCTTAAAAGAAAACAACACCATTATTCAGAAAATGCTAAGAAACCATGACATAACCATTATAAGGGATAAAGTATTTACAGAATAAACTTAATAGGGATAAGTACTTAGAGAGTTTCGTAATCTAATTACATATCTCTCTTATTTTAATAACCATTACTTTCAATCTTAAAAATACAGTTTGACATTATACATGCAATGTACAAATCATAAGCCTTATTAAAAACAACTTAGAAACATCAAAACTATATTATAATCAAGAACACAGATTTTAGGCTTAAGATTTGTGCATAGTATAGTTATGATTTTCTCCATTTTATAACAGAGTTTATGCCTCCTGAATCCTAGCTACGGTCAGATTAAACAAGGTTATTAAGATAAAATATAAAAAAAATCCCTATAGTCTTCATTACTTTGAAATATGTAATCAAACCCTAGATGTCATAGGTTTAAACAAATTTTAAAATTTAAGTAATAAATAAGTTAGATCAAATTTTTGGGTAAGAGTTCTTCTCCATAATACAAACGACATGCCTAGGCTATTAATCTAAATACCAAATGGAGATAATCAATGGGCCGTAGCACTAGTTACAGGATACACACCGAAATGGTATTGTCTTTTGTAGTATAAATACTTACAAAAAAGATTACAAACAACCTTAGGGATTATTTCTCTTTGTTTTAAATATCAGTATTATTCATTACTGAAAACATAAAACCCAGTTGACAGGATGAAGGCCTCATGACCATAATAATTTATAATTTTATAAAGAACTCACGACCATTTAGGGCCTTATAAGAAAAAGAACAATGGAAACTATAAGAACTAATTCTACAACTGATTTATACATCGCAAGTAGTCCTGCAAGCTTAAACCAAGTCTTAACCCTAATCAATATAGAGTATTTTAAATAGTTTTCACAACATTTTTTTAGAATCTCATTAGCTGCAGGGTACAACTTCAAAATAAAACCTACTGCTATAACCAAATTATAACTACGATAATGCAAAACCCTTTTGGGCATGAGTACAAATAGTGATATCTATAGACATGGGCTCAATGAACTTCTTGTTTAATATAAACCTTCTACATAACCAGAAAACAAACAAAGGCCTAACGAACACATTACAATGTTTTCTAAAACCTGTAAAATCAAGTTAGGTGTAAAACCCTCGCGGTTTCCTTCCAAAATATAAACCAATGCTTGATTCGAATAACAATTGATACCACTGATAGTGGCCTTATGGCCCCTTTTTCCCAATTTCAACCACGATATTAAGGGCCTCACAACCTCATATTTTAAAAACATTCACAAACTGTAAAAAAAGACCGAAAGCCAAATATATCACATCTATTATCAAAGTATACATAGTCGCATGGATAAACAAAAGAATGAAGTTACAGTTTTATTGAATTTAAAACATGGCATTATGTAAATCCCTCATGGGTTCTTACAGAGCTAAGAGAAAAACGTTACATTAACTAACAAGTAGCAAAACTGCTTTAGTTACATGTTAAAATGTTTTATGGAAGTGGCATAGTCGCAATGACTCCACAGGCGACGTAAAAACCCCTTTACATTATCAAGTTCATAGCATTACCAAAGGATCTTTATCACTTTCTCATAGAAGAAAAGGTGCAAGAATAAAACCCCAATGCTTTGATAAATGCATAACATGTCATGGAGATTCAACCACAAAGCCACGAGAGCTATGGACAAGTCTAACCCGACTGTAAGGTTTGTTAACGCAGCATCCAACCGAGAACTTGTAGCCATAGAGCATGCATCTAGAACCCTCCTTCACATACAAACTTGGAGGTTAACAATGTAGTTTATGAATTCAATCTATAACATAAGAAAAATTAATTATCACAAAGTTCAAGAGACAAAGTTACCTAGTTATGTGAGTTCTTTATCCACAACGAAAACAATGCCACAATTGAAGCCTCACAAATAGAAAGGTAAGGAGGAAGAGAATCGAGGACTGAGCAACTTGGATCCTCCAACTATGGAAAATACCCACAAAAACTACATAGAAGAACAACCAAAGAACTCGCAAAGTTCCATAGTGTGAAACTCAATAGAACAAGGCTTCATGGAAAAGATCTCCAATTTTTCGAAAAAAAAAAATTAAAGCCTTAGGATTTTGTTTAATCCTTCTGACCGCCAGTTGTGGAAGTAAAGGCACCCACATCGCTTGTCTCAGGGAGAATTCAATATGGAGCTCATACCTTTACTGACGGTCACGTCGACTTTGCCCAGTCATCTTACTTTGCATTCGAATGCCCATTTTTACACTTTTGTATAGTGCCTTATAAATTCCAGATCGATCTTTGGAACCGAGTACAGTCTATAGTGGCAGGGTGACATTAGTTTAGGATTTTGTTTAGGTTTGGGTTTCAAACCTTGGTATCCCAACTTTTCTTCATAGGATTTGCAAACACTTTGGAGTTAAGATTTTTAGTAAAACTAAGGGTGTGGTCTCGTTCACCTGCACAACCGAAATGAATGCTCATGCATTAGACTTAAAGGCCATGTAATACTATGACCTTTCCCTTTCGCAGCTCATAGGTAGGACAAAAATAAAAGAACGAAAAAAGTTTTACGACTTTGCAACTAACAGAGTTTTAAAAACATTTTTGACTCAAAATAATACTGACCAGAATGTATGACGTTATATCAACAAAATTTCGTAAAATGAGGCATGCTATTGAAAAACACTAAACATAGGCACATGAGTTTGCAGAGTATTAGTAAATCCATTATCCTTACAATAGAGTAAGTATGAACTATAACCTCTCTTGGAGTTATTTTCTAAGAACTTTTAAAGTTACATGCAGTAAATAGAAAAAATATTATTTATGAAATTTATGGATGTTACATATGGTATCAGAGCGAGTTTCTGAACACTAGGCCTGATTGGCTCACTCACACGCAAAGGGAGGAATGGGGTCTAAAGGACATCTTTTTATTCTCAAAATCCTTGGCTGCTAAGGGAGGATGGAGGTTAGTGAAGTCCAGTAGTCTGTGGTCTAGGGTGATAAAGCAAAAATACCTGCCTGATGTGAACCTCTTAGACTGGATAAGAAATCACAGGAAATCACATTTAGGAGGTTCGGTGATTTGGAAGGCGATTGTAAAGTCCTTTCATCTGATTGAGAATAATCTTGCTTGGGATGTGGGAAATGGGGAAAATGTTTTGATTGGGAGGGACCCATGGCTGGGCAGCACCAACCAACATCTTCTCCCAGTTGATATCATTGAGGAATTAGACCATCGAGGGATCACTACCCTTAACCAACTAGCTGATCCAAGGCCAGCTGAACCATGGGTTCAATCTTGGAGAAGGGATAACTCTTTAGGATTGAGGGCCAAGGAGACTGTTTATGTCGAGACCTACATAAGGGAGCTGGTTCGGGCACATATTATTCTCACAGAACAAGAAGATTCGCTGGTTTGGGAGGCTGCTCCTGGGGGTGACTATACACCAAAGGCTGGGTATTTACTTCTTAGTGCTGGGGTGGAACAAAGGGAAGTGGCCTAGTGGTGGAGCCCCCTGTGGAGGCTTAAATGTATAGCTAAAACCAAGTTGTTTATGTGGTGTGTCCTAAACAACAAGGTTCCTACCTGGGACGTGCTCCAGAAGCGGTCTTTCAAGGGCCCAGCTAGTGTGTACTTTGCAAAAGGGAGCTGGAATCAAACTATCACTTATTTGTTACATGCTGCTACTCAATTGAAGTTTGGAGGGTGGTATCCACTATGACAGGCACTCCTTGCCAGTGGGAAGGGGATACAATGGGGGAAGCTTGGGATTCATGGTGGCATAGGACAACTAAAAAACTTTAAAAATGTTACCACTGTTGGTAATTTGGGGGATTTGGCTTGCACGGAACAAGGCCATTTTCAAGGATATTCCAAGTACCCCAGCTATCACAGGGGCTCAGTCTGTGGGGTTTTACAACTCATTCCCGGTTCATATAAGGGTTGCAAGAGAGCGAAGGACTTTAGAGGTGGAGATAGACAGAACTTCTCCATGGGCTTTCTTTGACGGGGCAACTCAAAACAATATATGTGGAGGAGGAGCAGTTCTTTATTTAACAGAGTTCCACTTCTTCATTTTGTCTATGGGCCTAGGGGGGGGGGGCACAAATAATTCTGTTGAGTTAATGAGTCTCAAATTACTCTTGATGTTTGCAATTGAAAAAGGATGCACGGAACTAAACTTTCTGGGTGATTCATTGAATGTTATAAACTGGATCAATCATACTCAAGACTGTAGGCATTTGAGGCTTGCTCATATTCTCTTTTCTATCTGGCAGCTCCTTTCACGTTTTAACTCCTACTCATGCCGGCATGTATACAGGGAAAACAACATGGAAGCGGACAAAGCTTCCAAGGAAGGGCTCCGGCTAGCAGAGGGTACATGGATGGTGAAATAATTCACTAATGGCAGACTGCAGGCTTTTTACCACAGGCCGTTTATAGAACAACTATGATTTTTGACAGGTTGGTCGACAGGTTTTTTGACTTAAAACTACAGATGTTTAACAGGCAGAACTCTATCTTATGTTTTTATGATAACATATATCATTGTCATGATAACGAGAGGATCAAAGGTAACGATCATCTCTCTTATGTAAAATGCATACTCGTATGCATTTCCAGTCTTCACCGCAGAAGGACTTGGCACAATGTAAACTGTTTATTTTGTTTTTTTGTATATCAGACTTCATGTACTGCTAGTAATTGACAGTGAAATGAATACTTTTTGGACAAGTAGCTGCGTATGCTTACCATGTTTATTTTACAGAAGACCTTACAGGCCCTTCAAAAGAACCAGCTTATGGTTGAATGGATTCACGCTTCAGTGAATATTCAGAATGTAATTTTGATCTCGAAAGATGAATAAAATTATGCTTTTTTTCCTTGGAAAAAAAAATTTATTTATGTACAAAAATATAAAATTTGTTTTGCAGGAAAATGAAAGGTGTTGAAGCATCTGCTGAAAATGGGTCTCAACAATACAATCCAAATAACATTTATGTAGAATTGAATAATTCACCTGCAGAGTTACTACAAACAGTTAAGGAGTAAAAAGATGAAGTGCAAACTGTAAAAATGGATAATGAAAGAATTCTAGAAATGAATCAAATGTTATTAGGAAAAATGCATAACAGAGGAAAAGATAAAAGAAATGTTTATGAAACTAATTCTGAAACAACGACCTACAAACATAAAGGAAAGAAAGCAAAATATTCTCATAGTGAATCTTCTTTAGAGGTTAATTCAAGGTCACACAAGGGAAGGTATAAATACAAAAGTGACAGTAGTGAAGGTGACCATAAACCTATGAGGAGGAAGTACAAACCCTATGAAGAAATTTCTGGCGAATTTAAAAAAATAAATCCTCCCATGTTTAACGGAGAAGTAGAAAAATGTTAAGAAGCCAAAGCATGGATGCCAGGAATGAAGAAATATTTCTAGATCTATAAATATTATGAAAGACTAAAATCTCGGATGGCTATTTACAACTTGACTGAAAAAGTTGACATCTTGTGGCAATACATAAAACGAGTAAAAAATCTTAAGGAGAAGTACTTAACCTGGAGAGTTTTTAAAAAAGTATTTTAAAAGGAAGTTTTTATATGAATAGTACTAGGAGGAAAGAGCTAAAGAATTCTATGAACTAAAATTGGGTTCAATGACAATGTAAGAGTTAAGTAGCAAATTTTTAAGTCTATTAAGATATGTACCTTACATAATTGATGAAAAGCCTAAAATACAAATATTTTTAAGCTGTCTTCCCACTAGATTCAAGGATATGATTGAGTTTGATAACCTGAAGACTCTTGAGGAAGCTATGAGAAATGTTGTTTTCTGTTATGAATAGAGTAAGAAGAGAGAAAGTTTACTTGACTGGAAGAATAAGAAGACAAGTCACTGTCACCAGAAAATAAGAGGGTTTAAGTCAAATAAGAGTTTTGAGAATAATTCTCAGAATTTCTCTAAGAATAACTATCAGAGAGCAGATTTTAAAAATAAAGTACCAAATAATACTACAAAACCAAAAGGCAGAGATATTCCTAACAAATATGTTAAAAATAATGAACATAAGGAACCTGTGAAGTGCTAGAAATGTCAAGGATTGCATTAGGCCAAGTACTGCCTGAACAAAAAAGTGAAATTCAACAACGTGCATACCATCCAGGAAGAGGAAACAATTGGAGATGTGGAAAATGAAATTCCTAGAATAAATCAAGCTTTGGAGAACTGATAGGTGGACCATCAGACTTCCATGTTGGAAGTGCAAGGTATGATACAAAACCAGTCCGTTTCTATCCTGATTGATCTAGGTGTTAGTTTGAGTTATGTGTCACCTAACATAGTGGAAAAGTGCAGTATATCATTGAAAAAGTTTGAAAAATATTGGCTGGTCTAGTTACCTACAGGAACTAAAAGGAAAGTGGTTAATTATGTTGAAAACTATAATTTGCTTATGAGTCGGTTTGATACTCAAGTCAAATTAAATGTGTTACCATTATGATCTTATGATGTTCTAACATGTATGGATTAGATGGAAATACACCAAGTGATATTAAATTGTTTTTAGAATTTTTTTACTTATTTAAATGATAAAGGAGAAAGGATTTTTGTCAAAGGAATACCTAGGAAGGTCTCTGTTAGACAGATATCAGCCTTCCGGATGAAAAAGGATGTAAAGTTTTTTCTATACACATAATAAATAATGAACAAATTGATAAGAAAGATAAGTAAAATTTCGATGACATTCCAATCCTACAGGATTTCTCGGATGTTTTCTCGGAAGAAATTCCAGGACTACCTCCAAAGAGAGATTTTGATTTTACAATCGATTTAGTATCGGGACCTCTACCAAATTCAGAAGCTCCTTATCGAATGAACATTTTAGAAATTAACAAATTAAAATTACAATTTCAAGAATTAATAGACAAAAACTATGTAAGACCAAGTGTATCCCATTGGGGAGCACCTGTCCTTTTTGTTAAGAAGAAAGACAATACATTACGTCTATGTATAGACTACCATCAATTGAATAAAATGACAATTGAAAATAGGTATCCTATTCCCCGCATCGATGATCTATTTGATCAGATACACGAAGTGACAATATTTTCAAAAATAGACTTGAGATCTCGATATCATCAAGTCGAAATTAAAGACAAGGATATCTTTAAGACTTCTTTCAGAACTAGATACAGGCACTATGAGTTTGTGGTTATTCCCTTTGGGATAAATAACGCTCCAACAACTTTCATGTGCTTAATGAACAGTGTCGAAAATTGAAAATCCTATAACATCATTAGAGAAAAAGGGAAAGAAATTTGTCTCGGATAAAAAATGCGAAAAAAGTTTCAATAAATTGAAATGATTATTAACCACTGCACCCATTCTAAAAATAACAGATCCAGAAAAATATTTCATCGTATGCACTGATGCATGCAGCGGAGGTTTGGGTGGAGTACTGACACAAGAATGCCATGTAATCATGTATGAATCAAGGAAGTTAAAAACTCGCAAAAATAATTACGCAACTTATGATTTAGAGCTGGCTTCCATAATCCATGTTTTAAAAATGTAGCGCAATCACCTAATTGGAAAAATATTTTTGCTAATTTCTGATAACATAAGCTTAAAATATCTGTTTGATCAACAAAATATAAACGCAAGGCAAGCTAGATGGTTAGATTTCCTTAGCGAGTATGATTTCACTAGTGGAAAATGAGAGATTAGTGACAAAAAAAATGACCAAAATCTGCATATAAATGGCCACTTTTAGTTTGTAAATCGTTGGTGGCTAATTTACGGTCTTTTATTACGCAACCAAAATTGGTGATTTTATTTTGGTCATTTATAGCATATTAGTTGGTCATTAATTTGGTCATATATTTGATCATTAATTTGGTCATATAATTGAATCAATGACCAAATATATGACCAAATTAATGACGACATGACAAACTAGAATATGACCAAATTTGGTCACGTAATAAAAGATCGTAAATTAGCCACCAAAACTGCTTTTTGGTCATTGATATGGAAATTTTGGTCGTTTTTTGGTCATTTATATCTCATTGTTTGGTCACATATCTCCCAATTTTTTGTCATTTTATATGTGAATTTTGGTCATTAATCTCATTTATTGGTCACTAATTTAGTCATTTTTAATCATTTTATTTGTGGTTATTATATTTTAGTAGTTTTAATGTTGTCCATTATTAATCAATATAAATTTT
The DNA here is from genome assembly GCA_001517045.1 of Pseudotsuga menziesii. Taxonomy (NCBI): domain Eukaryota; kingdom Viridiplantae; phylum Streptophyta; class Pinopsida; order Pinales; family Pinaceae; genus Pseudotsuga; species Pseudotsuga menziesii. Next base: position 57,484 of record LPNX010875511.1, on the reverse strand, counting down.
TAATATGATATTATGTTTAAACTAAAAAAAGAATCATAAATGATTTATTATCATCTAATACACATGTGAACTATGCATGTCACATTAATTAGTTAATTACAACACTCATAAAAAATATAAAGTACAACCATATAAGTTTTAAACCACACAAATGATATTATATGAAATGTCAAGTATTATAATAAATATAAGTTTTCTAAAAACTATCTTCATATAAATTTACATGAAAATCATCTAGTACATCAATGACTTTTCAAAATATTACAATGGCTAAACCAACCCACTTGTACTTGGCTGCTAAACCATACTTAGATCCCGCGACAACTTCAAAACCATACTTAGCATTTTGAAACTGTTATACTGAAATCTCATCACCCTCATGTTATGAGATAGGTATCCCCTTGTCTGCTCCAATCCCTCAAAGTTTTCCCTAGAGAAATGAAGGAATAAATTAACCCCTTGCAATTTTCCCTCTTTTGAGCTGGTAACGCTCTTTCCCCATTGATAAAAAGCGTTACCCAAGAAACAAAGAGACATCACCGCTCCTAATGCATGAGCAAAGAGGGGTGCCACCACTTCTAGCCCTACTGTAAGAAGCGATGCCCCCTTATCACCACTTGTTTGCTTCATTGGAAGAGTGGTGCTCAAGTTTTGAAGGAAAAAAAGATAAGCTTCGTGAGGATTCTCGAAGCTGACCTCCGTGGAGCCTCATCCCTATGGTTTAGGACCAGCTGGAGCTTGAGATCCTCCCTTTTAGGATCTAATCTCCACCTCACCCATGAGATCCTCACCCATACCTATCCTCCCATGCCTTTAAATACTAGCTCACCCCCCATGGGCAAAGGGAGGAAGAATTGTGTTTCATACCCCAACTCTGTCAAAATCATTCTTGAGTCTTTGGAGGCAAGGTGAAGTTAGAGGTAGGGAGCCATTGGAAGGAACTCTCTACACCAAGGCATGAAGGTTGTAGACTCTCCAATCATTTATTAATAAAGAATGTCTTTTCTTTCCCATATTTACTATTTTATATGTATGTATTGCTTGATTCCTTGGTCACAACCATAGATATAGTTGATTATATTGTATGCTATCATGTTTCTCTTGTTGTTTCCCATATTTTACAAATTCTTCTACAGAGATAGTGAGGACAACCTTTGAGAGAAGTATCATCGCATCTCATTCATGTGATTAACCAGATCTAGGGAGAGTCTAGCATTCCGTGTTTGTGTTTTGTTCTAGACCTGAACCATTCAGCTCTAGGGAACCAACTCTTGTCTGTAAGAGGTGTGTATTTTCGGCTAACAAAATTGGTGACTCCACTGGGGATCTAAATCAAATTCTGGATCATTGGTAAGTTGAAACCTCACCTTCATTTTCAATTTCTAAATCTACTTTTCCATTCATAGATTTTTAGATCTACTTTGAATTTGATTGTTTTTCCTCTGTCTGCATTTAGATATTCATATTTTTGGTTCACTTGGTTTTCTAGTGATTGTTTGGGTTCATTTTTTAGTCTGTACCTTCCTTTTTTGTTGCTTTTTTATTTTTCAAATTGCCATCTCAGGAAACACTCTTGAGCTATGTTATAAGTGTGGTTCTGGAGCTATCACTGCTCTTCCTTTGTGTTAAAGAAGTGGTGCCACCGTCGTTTCTCTGTGTCCAAGAAGCGGTGCTGGACCTGGTAATGCCCTGGTGTGAACTTGCTATAAGCGATGCTACCACTCTGTTCCTATGTGCAAGAAGTCGTACTCAGGCTGGTAACTCCCTGTTCAACACTTGTAGAAGCGGTGCCAGGTATTCTTCTTAGGCCTATTTGGTGTTTGATTCTTAAATTCTTGTTATTAGTATTTGGATCCATGCTTTAGATAGTTACAGTTGTTTTTGAACTCTACAATTCATTTTTTAACAGAAAACTCAATAAATAAAAAAAGAAACAAAGCTATTCTCAAGAATTCATAGTTATTCTTAAGAATTTTAATTGATGTTGGTATTTTAAAGCTTCATAGTTGGCTTTGAATAGAACTTGGTTTTGTTAGATCTCTGGTTTCTGTCTTCTTTGATAGAACAAGAAAAGATTCATTTTAGTTTTTCTTCATTACGGTTATACATGATTTTTGTATGTTTTTTTCTTTTTTCATAAAGTTGTGGAAAAGTCCATATGAAAGTTATTGTATAATATTATGATTAGTTCATTCTATCTTTAGTTGAAAATCTGAACATTTTTATATAAAAGTTGTAATTATCTTTTCTTGCTTTTCATTAGAGATCTCACTTCTTTTTTAGTTCAAAAGAGAATATTTTGTTTGTTTCAGTTAGGAAAAGACCATATAAGCAAGTGTCTTTTATTTTTTGGGATTTATTCTATGTTTCAAATGAATTGAACCTCTCTCTCCCTTCCTTAGGTAGGGCATACCTTTACAGTGAAAGTGAAAATTTTGCATAGTCATACTGCATGGTTTTACTTTTATGTCCTCACCTCATGCATTCACCTAACCATTCAAGATAAAATTAAGCGCTAGCTTAGGTTTAAAATTTTAAGCAATTTGTGTGATATGTTAGTGACGTGTTTGGGCGTCGTAAAATGTAGGAGCTGTAATTAATTTGTCTGCACTACAACCCGGGACTCGTGCGGTTCTTCCACGTACCGTCGGTATATCGAATGACCTTTCACGTACCCTTGAGGTATATAGAAAGGTACTTCACATACTCGATTGTATATAGGAAGGCCCCTTGTGAACGATTGTGCATTAGATAGCACTATTACCGATTTGAGCTCCTACGTACCTTGTGTATATCGGGAGGCACTTTTAGGAATCCTAAGACCATCCAATTTAACCCTTTGGCTATCTTGGCATCACACTAGTTGTGATGGTTTGACAATCCCATGAGGTTCCAGACCTTTGATCCACTCCTCTCACATATTTTGCTTGCTTCTTTAGTTTGAGTAGTGCTTATTGTCTGTACAGTTAGGAATTTTTTAGAAGAAAGATATAGTTTTGTTACGTATTATGGCTTTGCCTTCCAGGACTACCAACCAAGAGACTCCTTTACCAAGCATGTCTTTTGTGTTCCCTTCATATGGGGATGTTGGTCCTCCTCTCATGGCTATGTTAAGCCTTCCTGGATTGACTATTGGATTGCCTATTTAATTATTCTTTAGTCCAGTTATCCCATGTATACCAGTTTCTTCTGACCCAAATCCTTCATCACAAGAGCATCAACCTCATGTTGATTCCTCTCCTTCTTCACCAGATGTGTCTTCTCCCATTTCTCCCTCTTCACCTGTTGAAAGTTGTTGTACTAGTATTCAGGTGGATAAGAAGAAGAAGAAAAGGAAGATTGATAAGAAGAAAAACAAACAAAAAACCAAGTCTCAACCAATTAGTCCTCCCAGTACGGAGAGTGTTGATCTGCACACCCCAAGAACGCATAATCCAAAATTCCCTTGTAGGGTTTGCAAGGGTGAGCACCTTATGAAATATTGTCATGGTCTGGCCCTAGTTTTAGAAGAGTGGTATAAGGTTTCCCGACAACTGATGTCATCAGCCTTTGCTCATCATGCTGATGATCCCCCCTCAACCAGTGACTCTATAGTTACGATTCGAAAGGGTAAAGTCAGAAATCCTTGCTTGCTTTGTAAGGACATGCACTTTACTTACCTTTGTCCTCACATGGATGAAGCTTCTAAGTTGTTGGAACATATTATTGTTTCTTGTTAACGGCTTCCAACATGTTATTGTAAGTTGTCACTTGACATCCCATTGGTTGATAAAGTGGTCGATCCAGTTCTAACATCGGTTGATCCCCCTCTTCCTTTGAAGAGTGAAGTTGAAGTGGTCAACTCAGTTTCATCCGTAGTTGATCCCACTCTTCCTTTGAAGGGTGAAGTTAAAGTGGTTGATTCAGTTTCATCTGAGGTCGATCCCACTATTCCTTCTAAGAGTGAATTCCAAGTGGTTAATCCGGATTCATCCGTGATCGATCCCATCCTTCCTTTGAAGAGTGAAGTTAAAGTGGTCGAGTCAATGTCATCTCCACCCGATCCCACTCTTTCATCAATGAGTGTTAAGACTGAAGTAGTCGCTTTGACCAAATTTTCATCTTGTTCTTCTCTTCCAGTAGAGAATGAACTGCAACCTGCTAAAGTTTTCATGCTTCATTCTGATTGTTCTCGACAAGAGGAAATTTTGTTTGTTTCGACAGAACCCTCTCCGAGTAGTGAGGGTATTTCCTTTGATTGGAGTAACCTAACAGAGTCTCATCTTCATTCGAGTGTTCCTTTCCAGATAGTTGTGAATATTACTGCTAGGAGGATACTTCGCACTATTGTTGACGAAGGAGCTTCTGTTAGTATTATATCCTCAATTGCTTGGAAAGATTTAGTTTCTCCTCAGCTTGTGCCAGCCACCGATCAGATACTGGCTTGTAATCGAAGACCTACTGCACCTTTAGGGACCCTTCCTTATTTTCCTATTACATTAGGAGGGAAAATTGTCTGTACTGATGTTATGGCTGTCCAAGGTCCTTTAGATTTCAATATGCTCCTTGGATGTGATTATGTTTACACCGTGAAGGATGTAGTGTCCACACTCTTTAGAGTTATGTGTTTTCCCCATGATGGGAAGATTGTGACCATTGATCAACTTTCATTTGTTACACCTGACCATCGCGTGACTCCTAGTAATCAGACTGCCCTAAATGTGTCACATGTTCTTATGGTTCCTTCCCCTTATTCTAGTTAGATTATTCCCATCATAGGTAAAATGGGGGGCATGGCTCTAGTCTATGGACATCATAATGGATCTAAGCCACTTTATTTTATGTAATGGGTTGAACCTACCAACCTATGGATATCATGTTGGGTAGGAGCAGGTTCTGTGATCATAGTTCCCATTCTGTGTCAATCTCATTAAAAAATGAAACAAATTTCTATGAGCAAAGTTCCCATTCTATGTCAAGCTCGTTAACAAATGAAATGGATCTCCTCAAGAATAGTTTACCTTTTGGTTTCAATCTTGCATAAAAATTAAGCCATTCTTGAGCAAAGTTCCCACTCTGTGTCAATCTCGTTAAAAAAAGAAACAGATGCCTTTGAGCAAAGTTCTCATTCTGTGTCAAGCTCATTAAAAAATGAAACAGATGCCTGTGAGCAAAGTTCCCATTATGTGTCAAGCTCGTTAAAAAATGAAACAGTTGCCTATGAGCAAAGTTCCCATTCTATGTCAAGCTCGTTAAAAAATGAAATGGATCTCCTTAAGCATAGTTTACCTTTTGGTTTCAAGTTTGCATAAAAATGAAACCATTCCTGAGCATAGTTCATTTTATATTTCAAGCTCGTTAAAAAATGAAGTAGGTTTCCTTAAGCATAGTTTACCTTTTGGTTTCAAGCTTGCATAAAAATGAAACCATGTTCCAAGCATAATTATCTTCTGTTTCAAGCTTTTGTAAAAATGAAACGGATCCCCTTCACTTGAGTTGAGTCTTCCTGTTAGTGTTAGAACTTGAACCTTCTTTTCACTGACCCGATTCTCGTTCTTCCTACCTCCATGGTGAACATTTTCACATTAGTAACCATATTTTTAAGTTGGGTATGGAAGAAGAATCGTCAGAAGAAACAAAGCTTCGGGGGCATGTCGAGCCCCTAGCAACCATGTTAGGGGTAAACTTCACTAGCAATCATTTTGGGGGCAAGATTCCAACCTATGTATATCATGTTAATGGGATTTTTCAAGCATAGTTTACCCATTGGTTTTGATCTTGCATAAAAATGAAACCAATCTTCGAGCATTCTTTCAACTAATCTTTGAGCCCGTTAAAAATAGTAAGATGGTGTTGAGCTTACTTTTCATTTTTCGCGCTCTGGTTAAAACATGAAAAGTGGTTTGAGCTTAGTTTATTACTTTTTTGTGCTCTAGATTCAAACATGAAAAAGGTTAATAGAGTCCTCTTAAAGCTCTTTTCAAACTCTTAAAATGTGAAAAGATAGTTGAGTACTTGTCTTCTTCATACTTGTAAAATTATTGGAATAGTCGTCTCTCCAACTATAGGTTATCTCTTTTTCAGTTCGGATGAACTATTTACGAAAAAGGAGCACTCCATCCAATCATGACTGGAAGAGTTCTCTAAGGTATTATTTTATACTTTTTCAGGCCTTAGGGACTAAGTCATATGAAAAAGGACCCTTTGGAGTTTTCTTTAGTTTTTTCAGACTCTCTAAACATGAACTACACCGAGATTTCTTCATTGGAATCGTTAAATTAAACATTGAAAGACCCTTTTTGGGAACGAACCCCTCCTTTCGCAGATTCGTAAAACATATGAGTTTGGACTCATCACTTGATGAGCTACAATGAGTGTTTGTTACCCTCTTTGAACTCGTAAAAATGAAAAGCGGCACTCATCAATCATGATGGGAAAATTAAGGGAAGGGAAATGCATTTCATTTTCAATAAATGGTAGTTATTAGTCACCTTTGAACATGTCACTTGTCTGCATTTCATTCAGTCAATTGGGAATTCAGCCTGTTTTTGAGTCAATCCACTTTCATGAGTCATGCCACTCCTTTGAGTCTCTCAAAGATTGTATTGTCCATTGTCGCATTGTGTTCTGCCTTGTCAAGTCAATGCTGCCAAGTCTTCGATCATGCCGCCTTATGTTCAAAAGGAAAAATATTTTGAGAGTTTACACTTGCAGTCAAATTAACTTTTTTGAGTCAGTCCTATGGTTACATTATCTACAACATTCCAAAACTTTGTTCCAAGTTTCGTGTTGTCAATGTGGGATTCATCACGGCCCTCCTTCGACAAGACTATTCCCGTTGACATCAACTCATTATCCAGGAATTAGACTTAGAAACAAGTTTAGTACCTTGAGATATGTATGCATCAATGACAGATTCTCTCGATTTCAACATAGGTTCACATCATTTACCTTTGATTGAAATATTCAACTAAGTGTTCGACGTCAGATCATCTATCCACACTTAGGATATTGTACTAGGGTAACTTGAGAATCATTGATATTAATGGTGATCTCCCTCGCACTTGTTAACGGTTCACATCATTGACTGGTAATCAAGTGGTTTCTACCATGTTTGACTTCAGATCATTGTAATCACATGGTTAGAATCGTACTTTGTGGCAGACGAGACGAAGACCCTGGGTATTTGTTAAAAGCATTCATAGCTTTCTCCCCAGGTTGCGATGGAGTATATTGTATGGATTCTTAGCATGGATCCACATTTGTATGTTCGTGGTTGTGCTCAGATTTGTGTTTGTATGACATAGATCTACATTGTATGTCTGGTATCTATGTCCAAATTTGAGTCTTCTTCGCATGGATCTACGTTGTATTTTAGTAGCCATGAATTTTTTGTATCTCACATGGATATGCATTGTATTGGTTGGCAGCCATGTTGTGAGTCATTTGGGACATGTATCAAAATATGCTGCAGAAAGTTGGTGATGTTTGAGAAGTTCCAACCCTTGGACCTCTGCCTCAACACTATACCTTGTTCTTTCAAAGTATATTTCCTATCATTTACCTCTAGCCATTATACTTTGGGGGGCATCTCTGTTATACCGAAATATCGTCACCCTCATGTTATGAGATAGGTATCCCCTTTTCTACTCCAATCCCTCAAAGTTTTCCCTAGAGAAATGAAGGAATAAATTAACCCCTTGCAATTTTCCCTTTTTTGAGCTGGTAACACTCTTTCCCCATTGACAAAAAGCGTTACCCAAGAATAAAATAGCCAACACCACTCCTAATACATGATCAAATAGGGGTGCCACTGCTTCTAGCCCTACTGCAAGAAGCGGTGCCCCCTTATCACTGCTTGTTTGCTTCATTGGAAGTTCGGTGCTCAAGTTTTGAAGGAAAAAAAGATAAGCTTCGAGAGGATTCTAGAAGGTGACCTCCATGGAGCCTCATCCCTATGGTTTAGGACCAGCTGGAGCTCAAGATACTCCCTTTTAGGATCTAATATCCACCTCACCCATGAGATCCTCAACCATACCTATCCTCCCATGCCTTTAAATATTGGCTCACCCCCCATGGGCAAAGGGAGGAAGAATTGTGTTTCATACCCCAACTCTGTCAAAATCATTCTTGAGTCTTTGGAGGCAAGCTGAAGTTAGAGGCAAGGAGCCATTGGAAGGAACTCTCAACACCAAGGCATGAAGGTCGTAGTCTCTCCAATAGCTTATTAATAAAGAATGTCTTTTATTTCCCATATTTACTGTTTTATATGTATGTATTGCTTGATTCCTTGGTCATAGGCATAGATCTAGTTGATTATATTGTATGCTATCATGTTTCTCTTGTTGTTTTCCATATTTTAGAGATTCTTCTATGGAGATAGTGAGGACAACCTTTGAGACAAGTATCATGGCATCTCATTCATGTGATTAACCAAATCTAGGGAGAGTCTAGCATTTCGTGTTTTTTTTTTGTTCTAGACATGAACCATTCAGATCTAGGGAACCATCTCTTCATACTCAATGGAAAATCCTCAGAAACAAGCTCTTCACATGCAATGGCCCACTTTCTGAGCTTTCTATTTGCCCATGTGCTTCTGTATCCACACTGCACATGCTTCTGATCTTTCTGAGATTTATATCTTTTCACATGCTTCTGCATCCACACTGCATCAGCCTCCTTCCTCATGCTGTTGTAAATATTGTGAGTAAGGTTACCTACAGACAACACATGTTAAGCAATAAATCTTGATTCTTACTAAAAAAAGAAAACAAATAACTGAAAAATGTACATAGTAATTTCACAAGATTTAACATGGAAAAAAGAAACAATTCCAACTGTTGGGCAAAATAACTCCCTATTCATTTATTTCATAGCCAAAGCATTTATTTATAAATTTACAAATGCTGGTTCAGTTTCATCTTCTGCCCAGCCTTTTCAGATTCCTACATAACTATTGATTTTCCTTTATTTATTTACAAAATATAATCCTGACGGATTATATTCCAACAATCCCCCCCTTAATCCAAAGGGGTGTTAGTAAGTCCGAGCATGTTTCTGAATCTTTCAAACTTTTCTCGTCCAAGCGCTTTGGTGAAGATGTCTGCAACTTGATCATTTGTGGAACAATGTCGAAGATGGACTGTCTTGGCCTCTACATGATGTCGAATCAAATGATACTTTGTGTTGATGTGTTTGGTTTGATCATGGAATCTAGGATTCTTAGCTAGCTTAATTGCAGAAGTATTGTGGATCAATAATGGAGTGGAGTTCTCTTGTTTTTCTTGCAAATATTCAAGTATCTTCCTGAGCCATACTATTTCTTTCGTTGCTTCAGCTACAGCCACATATTCTGCTTCTGTTGTTGAATCTGTCGGAACTAACTATTTA
>LPNX010875511.1:4107-45765 GCA_001517045.1 Pseudotsuga menziesii | reverse complement strand
GCAGAATCAGAAGATTTACTAGCATCTTGGTTTTTATTGTCATCTTTCTTCTAGTTATGTCTGTCTTTGATGGAGTCCCACGAAGCCCAACACTGATCTGTTGTGTGTCCAGTCTTTCCAGAATGCTTGCACTGCAAATCTAATCTTTTGCTGGAGTTGTTTCTGCCTCCTCTACCTCTGAAGTTTCTTCTTCCTCTGCCTTTCTTTCCAGTGAGAGTGGCACCAACTACAGATGCTATAGATTGCATCTTCTGCAACTGCTAGTGTAATTTACAATAATGACCTTAATATGACAAAGAGTATGAGATAATAGAAAAAACAATAACCTTGCAGGTCTACAACCTCTGTCAAGGTGATTTACAATCTTAATATGTTGTCAATAAGTTCATTAGCAAATTTTTAGCACTAGAAGAACTGCTCAGCAATACACCAAAGGAAATACCATTGTTGTGAACTGTCACAAAATATAGGGTTTTGAATAGCACCAATCAACGATCTCAGCTATATGAAAGAACCAGGTCTAAGTCTCTGCTACTTTTTACAAGCTTTACAACAATGCTAATGCAAAGGAGAAATACAACAGGTCTTCAATGCAATTGTTTCACATAGACTTTATTCTTCAAGGCAGGTCGCAACTCCAGCAGCTTGATGCAGTACTTCTAGTTGCAGCAGCAGAATAATTGCATAGTGGCAATATTCCCAATTGCACGAGCAGTCTCAATGCAATCAACACCAACAAAACAACATATATCTTCCATAAGATTCTTCAATGTATGATATATATCAGTCACAATATAGCAAGAGTCTTCAATATATATCAGTCACAATATATATTAGTCACAATATATTTTGTAGTCACGGTCCATTTCAACCAACAAAAAAAAGGTTTACCTCCGCGTGAATGTATGAGAGCATGAGTTTCATAAATCACTTTCCATATTCTTCACACATTCCAACAAGAATCTTAGTGATGGGGGAGAGCATCGATTCTCTCCTTCACGCAAATGAAAAGGAATGAGCCTTCAAACTCCAATCATCGTTCTTCAACGAACTTGTAGTAGCAAGACTCATCATAGCTTCACTCTTCAACATACTCTTAGCTTTGAGTATTAATATTTTTCCTTGGCAGGTCACGGCATCAACACATAGCTTCAAATCGAAAGGAGGAAACCCAGCAATTATTTCTCCAACGCAGTCACAATTCACGCAGATGTATGATGACATGAATCTCCAAAGTTATACATTCTCCTGTAGGTTATCTACACGCTCACCGCACCAGTGGTTCAACGCAGTCTTCAACGCACGCAGCAGTCTCCAACGCACGCAGCAGTCTCCACCGTGTTCACTCAGAGCAGTCTTCAACGCACGCAGCAGTCTAGGGTAAATTTAGGGTTTTTTTGTATTCTCATCATCTTCAAAGCGAGTGCAACAGAAACAATAGTCCCTCATGAAATTGCGTCTCATACCATATGGATTCTACCCAAATTTGAATAAAAACACATGTCTTCTATGACAACCGGGCTATGGGTGGAGATAAAAGGTCACGATTTCAGTACTGGCACAAAGAGAGAATCATAGCTATAGTATTTTCAAGAGGATTCTCACAATAGCTTGAGAATGTTATTTCACAACAACAGAATGATGAATGGAACGATAAGAAGAGAGAGTGTGGTTATATATTAGGGTTAGGTATAGCTCTGATACTCAGTCTTCTGAGTAATACTTCAATTTTCTGGCAAAGAACAATAAAAAAATTTGTAGCAGAGGGAGCCCACAACTCCAGTCTTCACTTACACTGATTAGGGTTCTCCACACAGAGGTTGAAATGAATGGCAGACCCCAATGCTAACGTAGAGATGAGAGGCAGACTGTTATTTTTCCTAGAACGTCTACTAAGTGGGAATCTTGCAAGTGGATGCACGGAATTATTGGCACCCAGGCTGTAGGAAAACGCATGCAAATACAGACTGATGGGGCAGGAAGCTCTGAAACGAATTGACAAAGGGCAGAATGGAGGTCTGGCAGGCAGAATGGCAGACATGCAGGCAGGAGTTATGACAGGAAGCTCCGATACCACTGTTGGGTAAAATAAATCCCGATTCATTTATTTCATAGTCAAAGCATTTATTTATACATTTACAAATGCTGGTTCAGTTTCATCTTCTTCCCAGCCTTTTCAGCTTCCTACATAACTATTCATTTTCCTTTATTTATTTACAAAATATAATCCCGACGAATTATATTCCAACACCAACAAACAACACGTGTACTCAAAATGCATAAAAATTTAGAACCAGCACATCTACAAATACATGAACATGAAATACTTCTCCATAGGTCCTGAAGATCAATGGAAGCATTGCAAAAATAAATAAATTCTTTCTTAGCAATATATGAATGAACTTTGCAATAAATAATTTTTTCCAAATTTTCCAATACCTTAATTGTTCTAACATATAATTCATACATTTGACCCGCTCTGAGGAAAACCTTGGTTTTCCCTATTTGAATAGTAAAGGCAATTTTAGGTTTTTTTTATTAGCATTTTAACTGAATAGAACAACCTTAGAACTTCCAGCTTCTTGGAGAATCATATTGTTACGGAGAGAAACTTCCTATGGCTTGGGGTGTACCACAGCAGACAGCTAGACACGAGAAATCAATCCTTTCCCAAGATGCAAGAGAAACCAAACATCTAACACCAAGGGACCTTGAATCATACCTTATTCCAGACGGTTGAAGTAGATCCCCATTGAGCTTTTTCCAATCCTACTTGCACTAGCAATTTACTCTCAACAACAAAAAATAAGACAAGCATGCTATATAAGATGGTGTGAGATCTACTCTAGCATATATAATCAACAATGTATAAGCAATTAAACATATACATGGATTCAATATTCATTCAAATGCACATTATTGGATAGGAAAAGATATTTCTATTAATCAAATCAGAGATTACACAAGTGACAACCTCTGTCGGCACGTCTGCGAACCAGAGAAACCGAGTACTCCACTTGGGCCTCCGCCACATCAATCCTCCATATCTCAATAGCAAGCTCAAAAGTAGAGGAAATCTTTGGAAGGATACAAAGTGCTCCAAAGGGACAAAGGGGTGCAGACTCAAGTATATGCAAGCCATGGCAACAATGGAGTATAGTTTCGGTTCTCTTCAATTCCTCCTCTTCAATGTATCCAAGGGGTTCCTTATATAGCACTCCAAAGGGGTAATGGAGGGTCAGATCCGAGCGATATCAAGGTATATGGAAGGCCAAGAGTGAAGTGATTCAGGAACATATGAATGGAAACTCCAAAAATATTTGGATTTATGCACACATCCCGATGTATGTTGGTTTGAGGTAAAAATCCATGTGTGCATGCGAGTATGGGATTAAAAGTCGCTTACAACAATAAACACGTGTTTTTAGGGATGAAATTAGAAATATCGAAGTATAATATCAATCCATGGTGTCTAAAGATTCTGCAGAAGTACAGGGAAGGCCATCAACATGTGATTAACCATGTGTGGTAAAATCAACTATAACAGATGGCCCCTAATGTGTGAGGTCAGATGGGTAACATGATGGACAAAATACATTATAAAATCCATCCCAGAAGTGGAGTGATGAAGAACCAAGAGGAAGAACTAGCCATCCATCAGTATAGTACAATAATCAAACTCTGCATATGACTATAAATAGATATAGAAGTCCTGGATACATAAGAGTACAATGGCCATGAATAGGCATGATATACAAAATGTGATATGCGTGGTCATCGCCATGTATAATATATAATAGATCAGAATATCCATGATGAAGATATACAATGGATCAATATCTCCATAGAAGCTGAAGATATACAATGGATCACTGAAGATATTTGACATGCACTGGAATCAAATCACGAGAGCTGAAATCTCATGAACACTTGCACGATCAAGGAGGTAGCATATGTGGAATGCCACCATGCTGGAAACTCTTCTACACAAACCGCTACAAGTACATGTCCTACTATGCGAATAAGGGTGTCAAGGTCGAACATAATAGTCCATCATCTGATTACTGGTCATTGATGTATATCGTTAACAGGCGCGAGATCACCCACCGATAATGAAAATGGGAATCAAGGTACTAGAGTGCAATCTAACAAGTGTGAGTAGATGTGTTGAGGTCGAACACTTGGAATAATCCATCGATAAGGGGACATTGATGTATTCCCAAAACTGTTGATGGAGAGAGAACCTACCACTGATGACTGTAAGTCTCAAGGAACTCAAATGAATCTAGACTCCTATCCTGGAATAAATGATATGAAGTCGATGGGATGGAGTCCGTTGGAAGGAGGGACTAAAGGCATCCCCCATAAACCAACACGAGGTACTCAGCAACACTGTATAATGTGGAATAACTTGAACAATATGTGCATGAACCAGTAATAGTACCAAGAATGGCCGACATGCAAAGTCAAGACAACTGAGGAATGGTGACTGAAGGTAGGCAGCATGGACTTGATATGCAAACTGGGACATTTCTGTGACACATGAGGAATCAACAGATGCTCCATAGGGACTATATGCTTAACCAGTCGATGGAGATAAAATCAGAGTAATGGGTACAACTCCTAAATTCAAAATAATAACCTAACCAACGGATGTAATATACAGTGCTCTACTCGAAGGCGACATGACTTGACTGCTGCCAAAGATAACATCTTTTTCCGTCCAAATTTTTGGTTTTTTTAATCTTTTTTGGACTTTTTCAGATATTTTGAAAAGCCTGAAAAAGTATAAAAGTGATTTATAGTTACAAATCTAGGAGGAGATGAGTGTGAGGGGACAAACAAACTAGTTCCAAGCAGCGAAACATACCTATGCTCAATGCAAGGAAACATGTGCAGGATAACGACACTCGGGGGAAAGTCCCGTCCCAGTAAAAAATGGGGAAGCAAGTTGGAAAAGATATGTAAATAGGCTCTACTTGGAATCAATGTAGCCCATGCGACCACCACAGAATCGCATTGAACTGGGTGATTCTTCTATACGATTTTAATGGCCAAAATCCTAGCACCAATACATACCGCGTGGTCATTGATATTATCAATGCAGTTGTCAAAACCCCAAATTTTCATAAAAATTTAAAATTTTGAAATACATAAATTGCTGATAATGCGGTCTGCTAACAGCTAACAGTTATCTATAAAAGAATCAGTTACCATATTAGTTAATACATAATCTTAATTAAGTAATTTAGCATTCTACTTTTTGATACAAGGTTGGCATTAACTTGTGCAATAATTTATTTTTCGGTTTGTTGATGAGTTTTAATTTGCGACAAGTAGGTGGAACTATCTTTGGATTCCAAGGCTTACTTAGCGTTAAGCTAATGCAGAAAGCATATTGTTCTTACAGGTTTTACAGGTATGAATGATCGAGTAATGCCTTTAATTCCATAAAGCATCCAGCTATGTTTCTATTTACAAAAATAAAAAGCTTGGTAATTAAGCTGTTACATATCAATCTACTTCTATGAGGTGAAACAAGTAGTTTGTTTCCTTCAATTATTTTTATCAACGATATACATGTAGAAGAGTTTCTTTCTTAAATGTAAAAATAAACAGTAATTACTTTCCTTGGTTCACAACTTGTGATCTTTGTCGTAAGTTATTTTCACCTAGAGTGCATACCTGTAATGCTATAATGATTTGTTCTAACAGTAATAAACATTATCAACTTATAGTATAACCAACTACTTGTTATTCATCTTCTGCGATGAAGATTGCTGCCTATAAGGTTCTAAACATTAAAGAGAAATACAAAGTCTTAAGGACTTAGAGTCTAGTGGGATTGTTCCACTCCAGTTTCTTATTTTATTTTTATAATACTTCTCTTGAATTAAGCTTCTGATCACAACAATTAACTTAGATCAAGTCTTTAAGAGAGATTGATTTATTACCTCCTACAGGCACTAGATAGTTCTAAAAAAAAATATGCTACTAATCGAAAACATGGTGAAACTAATAGTACTTGTCATGGTTAGTAAATAACCAATTGTCATTAAATTTGTTGATATGAGCTATGTAAAGGATTCATAGCCATCATCCGAGTATTTGCCACCCATTGATCTATAATTTTCTATGATACTCAACAACACACGCATAAACTATCTTGTTTATAATGCATTCATGTTTACCAGTAATTCTAGTTATAAAGAGATAAGGTTTATAAAGATCATGATCCTAATTAAAACTATGTTCTATAAAATTATCAAGTCACAACATAAATGTTGGTGACAATAAGATTAGCTATGCAAAGTTTGTTAGAAATACTTTAATATCATAGTTTGGCTAGGTGATGAAATAGCCTTTTTATTAGCATCTCCCATGTATCATAAGATTTTCTTCATAAACTTATTTACGATAGCACAAGGCTTATCAACATTTGTAACTATAACATTTATGCTATGACTAAATGGATAAACAGTTAGTGATGAACTAAAGTTCCAAGTATAAAATACATTGGGAATGTATATTGATTAAGAGGTTGCATTGATTTCATGATCAATCAAAAGCTTGATATGAATTAACGTTTAATTATAAAGTTCATATTATAATTTGCAAAGGAAAATGGATGTGGCGTTAGACCACTCCAATGATTGGATTATGTGTAAGGTTGTGTAAATAAAAGACTTTGAATTTTCCATCGTTTGAACTATATGATGGACAAATGATAACCTTGGCAATGATTTGAAGGTTCATAGTTTATGCCATGCAACCATAGGTTGACTTCTATGATAACGTGGAACCTTTTTAAATGATTGCAATACTATATGATTGTGCATAAATTATGTTTTGAATAATTGGAAATCATTTGGCATGCAGGGACTATAGAATCAACCCACTGCATGGTTGAAGTATTTGTGAGACCACATGGTTCCTTCACGGCCAAGTGTTGGGAGTATAAGGGTTGGTGTAACCCTAGACTTTGTCATTCTCCTCCGTCGATTTCGGTCCTTCGGTCTGCTCTGCAACTACTCCATGGTCGCCATGCTTACCCTACTGTGAATGATAATGAGCTTCACATCCTGATTGCATTGTTCAGTCTACCTTCGTCATCCTCAAACCCTTGCTTGCATTGTGAGTTTATCCTGACAATAATTTATTGAGGGCCGTGACTTAAAGTTTTTGGCCTGGTCTGTCTATAGTGTTTGGGTTCATTCCTCCATGGCCTGCCTGTTGGGATTGTTTAAAGGAGTTATTGCTTCTGTTACGGCTCTGTCTGTCATAGGGTTTTTGAAAGCGTAGTTCTCATGCTTCGCATTTTGGTGACAATGCAAGCTTCATCGTCCGCTTCTTGCTTGGCCGTTGCTCCCTTCTCCTTGCTACTACTACTAGTGGTTTTTGCACATGTTGGAACTGTCTCTGTCACAAGAGAGATGAAGGGTTGGCCCTTTATTTTGCTGGTAGCGACACTCCTGTTCCTTGGTGGCTAGATTACCTTCATTTCCCAGTATGAGAAATTCTTTTGTTTTACAGTTCTTAAATTTTACTCTTGACTTAGTTACAATATAATGAATAAATTTTAATGTCATGGGTTATCTCTGCAGGTAACGGTTGACATTTCTCCTTGCTGCTGGTGAAATGTGTAAGGCGGGCTTCTTGGTGACGGGCAAGCCCTGGTCAACCCATGGCAGTCCATGCTAGTTTAGTTCTATATGGAACAGTTTTGAATGGAAGTTATGACCTGCAAATTTACCCTTCATGGGTTATTATTCCTCGGTTTACTTACTTATCTTTTTACCGACCCTTGCCATTAGCAGGGTTCTCCGACTTATGCCATGACTTGTAAATTTTGTTTTTACTTGTTTTGTGTACAATTATGTAAAAGGATTTGTGGCCTATCAAGCCATTCTCTGCTTAAACTTTAAGTATAGAGAGTTAACTATCCTGAACTTGAACTCGGTTATTTTGATACTCTTACTGTAATTTGTGTACTAGGGTTCTTACCCTATTTCGACTGTGTAAAGAAACTTTAACCCTTTAAATTTATCTTTCATTAAAATATATTATTATAACCTGTTCTGCTATTCCTTTCTATTATAATGAATTGTTTATAAGCTCGGATATTCGAGCAAGGGTTAATCCTGTTAGTGACATGTGTTTAAAATAATTTCTTTAATTATTCTATAGGTTTTTAGTTCCATAATAAAGGTTAAATTAATTATTTGTTACAGGTATATAGTTTTTATACTTTCATTGTTATCTTTCTGTCCTTATAGGACTGTAATAACATTTTATAGTTTTATGTTCAGAATACTAAATAAATCCAAATCCTTGGATTATTGCTTATCTGATTATTAATTACAATGTTATTACTATGATTTACAATGTTAATACTATAAATTATAATGTTAGTATTTATAATGTTAATACTATAAGGGTTTCGACCCTGTATTTTCTTTTATAATTATTTTTTGTTTAGTTTATTTAAATGAATTTGTTCATATATAAATATTATTTACCATTGCATTCAGTCTATTTTATAAGTACATAGATAGGATTTGTTATTATTTCCTTGTTACACTATTATAATTGTTGTAGTTAATTTATTTATAAAAAGAACTATACTAGAATTACCCTACTTGAAATGTGAACATTTGTAGAAATAGTTAAGCAGTATGAATAATAAAATAACTTTGTAAAATGACTTGGTTCTTTCTTCATATAAATAAATGAGTGTTTATCTAAGTTAAATCTTTTTCCTATGTGACAGGTTAGTAGTTTCATTTTACATAAATACAGTTCTGAATAAGATAAATAACCTATTTACAGTAATCAACTTGTTAAAAGAAATAAACCTGTTGTTTGTAAAGTATTATGAATACTTCTTTGCTAGCATTTTTAATACAATAGTCTGGTTTTTAAACAATAACTTAATTAGACAGATTAGTATCCTTTCCCGAAAACATCTATATACATAAATAAATTACTCCATTGTTCTGAAATAAAAAATAACTCTAATCAATCCAGATTTCTATCATATCTTCATCTATTTTAAACACACTACCTGTGCTAGAGTACGGTCTGGTTCGTTCCAGATGGGGAAAAACACAGGTAGGGTTATCTCATCCAAATATAGATTCAACATTCAAATAACTAAAATATTTTAAACTCTAACAGTTCACTACAAACATGTAAATCATTCATTATTCATTCATTCTCAAATATAAACTTTTAACACAGCAAATAAAAGACTGTAGAACCTGTTTTTAAAGCTGGATGAAAATAGCGTTGGGAAGCTATTCCTCCCTACGAACTCCCGGAGAGCGCTTAAACAGTGTCTTCTCAGGACCCCCGAGCCTGTTCTTGGTCTCCTTGGCTGAGAACTAGTGGAGCATGCAACAAGATACTAGTCCAATGACTCAGTATTAACTTTGCACTCAGCAGTAAGATCCTTCAGCTGAAAAGCTGTACTAGGTCACTTTTGCAGTTTTACCCCTCAAACACCTTCCACAAATTCCCTTCCCAATGAAATCCTCTGAAGTACATTCCCCTGAATGATTCTCTTCTTGGAATGAGCAGCCTCAGCTCTCTTCAATGGGCATTTTTATTAATATTTCCTAAGTCTTTTTGGGTTAGTTGTCATTAATTGAGCCACCTGCTTTGATCCCACTTTCTTGGGAGATCATGACCCCAAATGTAGGGAGGTTGCCACCTGCAACATTGGAAGTGTTTGAGGATGTTTCCACTTGTCTATTTGCTCTCCACCCAATCTCCTCCACCAACTTGACGAGTAAACACTCTTTTAACAACTCTCCCAAGATGTTATCTCCACTTTTTATTTATTTATAATTAAAATATTCATAATTACATTCAACATCCTTGACTCTGCTGAGTCATCAATTACTTAGCATAAAATTTAACATATTGTCTTGAAATAAAATCAAATATGATAATATTATTTTTGCAAAATTGGGGCATGTGACATACACACCCCCTTAGAACATAACATAGTCCTCAATGTTATTTATTCTTCATCCTCAAAATTTTCCTGGAACAGAATTGGATATGCATCTCGCATTTTACTTTCCAATTCCTAGGTGGCTTCCTCTGGACTAAGGTGCTTCCATTGCACCTTTACATGTCGAATGGTGCGGTTCCGAAGTGTAATCTCCGTACTCCCAAGGATACAGTCCGGTTCCAGCAGAAAATCCCCTTCTGGTTCCACCTGTACATCATTCTAGTTAACAACGTGAGTAGCATCATGAACATATTTCTTTAAAATGGAAATGTGAAAAACATTATGTACTCTTAAGTTAGGTGGTAATGCTAATTGATAAGCTACTTGTCCAATCCTAGACAAAATTTGAAATGGGCCACAGTAACGAGGTGCCAATTTCACGCAACTCCCCAATCTCAAAGAGCTCTTTTTGGGCCTTACCTTGATGAACACATGTTCACCTACCTGAAAATCCTTTGGAGTTCTTTCTAAGTCTGCCTGACTTTTTTGCCGATCCTGTGCCAGTTTCAGATTTCCTTGCACTTGTTTTACAATTTCTTCCATTTCTTTTAACAGTTCTGGACCTAATAATAATCTATCTACTGGATTACTCCAAGAAATAGGAGTATTACATTTTCGTCCATACAAAATTTCAAAAGGACTAAATATGGCTGATGTCTGATAATTATTATTATAAGCAAATTCTACCAGATGTAAATAGTCCTCCCATTTACCTGGCTGGTCTTTCACATACATTCTTAATAGATCTTCCAGTGCCTAGTTCACCCTTTCAGTTTGTCTATCTGTTTGAGGATGGAAAGAAGTACTGAAATTTAATGTAGTGTTTAACCCTTTAAACAAAGACTTCCAAAAGTTTCCTGTAAACTTAGGATCTCTATCTGAGATTATGACTTTTGGTACTCCATGCAATCAAAAAATCTATTTTAGAAAAATATCAGCTATGTTTGCAGCTTTATAAGTAGTTTTAACAGGTATAAAGTGAGGTGCTTTTCTTAACTTATCAACTACTACCATGATAGAATCATTCTGATTTTGATTTTTAGGCAGCCCAGTAATAAAATCTAGACTAATTATCTCCCATTTCCAGCTAGGGATGGGTAATGGCTGAAGCAAACCAACTAGGTGTTGATGTTCAGTTTTTACCTGTTGACATTCCAAACACCTAGCAATATATTTTTCTATTTCAGTTTTCATATTTGGCTAGAAATACTCTTTTCTTAACATGGTTATAGTCTTTTGATAACCTCGATGACCTGAATATGGTGTTTTATGAATTTCATCCAGAATTAACAGCTTAACTTTAGGTACGTTAGGTACATACAGTCTATCTTTATACAGTAAAAATTCTTTTTCATTTAAATTGTAACCTTTAATTAAGTTTTCTGTTGAATTTTCTTTAGCTTTAGCTTGCAAACTCTGGTAAATTTCATCTTGTTCTATTCCTTCTTTAAGCTGTTCATCCAAGTCTGAAACATAGGTGTTGATAGCTGCTGCAAAATCTAGCCTTGCATTCCTAATTAATGCATTAGCAACTTTATTTTCTTTACCTTTCATATGCTGAATTTCGAAATCATACTCGCTTAAGAAAGCTAACCACCTATCTTGTCAAGCATTTAAATTAGGTTGATATAACAGATACTTCAATCCTTTATTGTCAGTCATTAAAATAAATTTTCTGCCAATTAAATGATGTCGCCACATCTTTAAGGCATGTATTACAGCTGCTAATTTCAGATCATATGTTGCATAATTTTTTTCGTGAACTTTTAACTTTCTAGACTCATAGGCAATAACATGCCCTTCTTGAGTCAGAACACTACCTAAGCCATCATTGCAAGCATCAGTGCACACCACAAATTCTTTATTAGGATCTTCTATTCTTAAAATAGGTGCGCTGGATAATAAATTTTTTAACTTATTAAAGCTTTCTTCACATTTCTGATTCCAGTCGAACTTCTTTCCCTTCTTCTGCAAAGAAGTTATTGGATTTGCTATTTTTGAAAAACCTTCAATGAACCTCCGGTAGTAACCAGTAATGCCCATGAAAGATCAAACATCCATCACATCCTTAGGAACCGACCAATCTTCGATTGCCCTTATCTTTTCAGGATCTACGAAAATTCCTTCCTTGGTCACCACATGACCTAAATACTGAATCTTATCCTTGAAGAAATCACATTTACTAAACTTTGCAAAGAGTTGATGTTCTTGCAACTCTTGCAAAACAATTTTTAGATGTTCTTTATGTTCTTCTTCAGTTTTCGAATACATTAGAATGTCGTCGATAAATACGACCACAAACTTATCTAAGTACTTATGCATAACATTGTTCATTAAACACATGAAGACAGTTGGGGCATTAGTAAGCCCGAATGGCATTACGACAAATTCGTAATGACCATATCTAGTTATAAAAGTTGTCTTAAAGATGTCTTATCTTTAATCCTTACTTGATGATATCCAGACCTTAAATCTATTTTCGAAAACACCGTGGCTCCTCATAGTTGATCAAACAAATCATCTATGTGAGGCAACGGATATCGATTTTTGATGGTCATCTTGTTTAACTGGCGATAATCTATGCAAAGTCGCATAGTTCCGTCCTTTTTCTTGACGAAGATGACATGTGCCCCCTAGGGAGACACACTTGGTCGAATATACTTTTTATCAATTAATTCTTTTAATTGATATTTTAATTCATTAAGTTCAAGTATGTTCATTTGATAAGGGGCCTTTGAGCTAGGTACTGCACCAGTACCAGTTCAATGGTTAAATCCAATTCCCTTTTCGGAGGTAATACCAGAATCTCTTCTAGGAATACATTAACATATTCTTTTAAGACTGATATGTCTTCCAATTTTAACTTATCTATTTTAATTAAACTTTCCTCATCAGTTATTGTTACTGCATAAGCTTTACATCCCTTTCTAACAACTCTCTTAAGCTGTAGGGCAGAAAACTGCCTTATGGTGGTTTTTCTAGGGATTCCTTTAACACTTACTGGTTTTTCATCACTGTTTAAACATGTGAAAGCTTTATCATAATAGTTTAGAATTACTCTATGTTGTTCTAACTAGTCCATACCAATCAGTAAATCATAAGAACCAAGAGGCAAAACATTAAGTCTAACAACAGTTTCAAATTTATCCATAACTATTGCACATTCTTTAACAAAACAAGTTACTTTTCTTTTAGCACCAGTGGCTAACTGAACTAACCATGAATTCTCAAACTTATCAACAGATAACTTACATTTTTCGACTATTTGGGGTTCAATATAACTGAGACTAGCTCCTAGATCAATCAAAATAGTTACAGGGATTTGATTTATCATACCTTCTACTTCCACCATGGAAGTTTGATATTCAACTTGTCAATTCTCCAAGGCTACGTTAATTCTGGGCATGGTCCTCGCTAGTTCCCCAACAGTCATCTCCTCCTGTATGGTATGAATGTTGTTACCAGTATTCTTCCGGTTTGGACAAACTGAAGCATAGTGTGGGCCATTACACTCCCAGCACTTGATAGGCTCTTTGCATTCAAAGCTCTTGGTAAAATTTCCATGATTATTTGCAAAACCCTTACCTTTAGAATTATTCTGGTTGTTGGGTGTATTGTTCTTAAAAATTTTGTTAGGCACAAAATCCTTCTTCTTTTGTTCAAACTGATTATTATTTTTCTTAGCTTTCCAATTGGCCAAGCTTTCTTTCTTCCGATTTTGCTCAAAACAAAAGCTAGCTTTTCTCATAGCTTCTTCCAAGGTCTTTGGGTTATCATATTTAATTATATCTTTAATATGATAAGGGATATAGCTAAGAAATCGTTGTACCTTTGGTTTCTCATCTACAAGGTATGGTACATACCTAAGTAGACTTAAGAACTTGCTGTTCAGATCCTTCATTGTCATTGATCCTAACTTCAACTCATAAAACTCCTTAGCTCTATCCTCATAATATTGCTCAAACAGAAATTTCTTTTTGAAATACCTCTTAAAGGTACTCCAATTTACATTTTTCTCTTTTATGCCTTTAACTCTTTTCAATTCCTGCCACCAAATGTCATCCTTTCCTGAGAGGTTATAAATAGCCATTCTAGCCTTTAACTGGTTAGAATAGTTATATATTTGGAATTACTTCTTCATCCCAGATAACCAGGATTCAGCTTCCTCCCCCTTCTCAGTCTCTCCATTAAAGGTTGGTGCTTTTATCTTTTTGAATTCCCCAAAAATTTCCTCATAAGGTTTATATTTCCTCTTTTCAGTGTACTGATTGTCATCACTACTGTCACTAGTAGAATGGTAATTTTTTTGTTCACCAAACACTTCAAAAGATGAACTACTTTCAGTTTTAGTATGTTTCATCTTTTTAGATTTGTGTTGATGACTGGTATCTTCTGATTCTGTTCTTCTACCCCTACCCTCAGTTTGAAACTTTTCAGTTAAGTACTGATTTAGCTCTTCTTGATCCCTTAGAATCCTTTCATTTTCTCATTTTACAGACTCCATTTTAGTTTTTAAGCCCTTTACTGTTTGTAACAATTCTGAGGAATTGGTAGTTAAATCCTCTAGTATAGGATCTCTTGGTAGATTTTATGCTTCAGTAACTGGAGACTCCTCCTCTGCATACTCTTCCAGCCTTTCCATACCTACCTATTAAACTTCAGAAAACAATTCTCTGTTGAATAACATTTAAAATAAAATACATCAGCATAATAATTTAATTTACTGTTTCATAAAAGCTAGTTGGGCTTCATCAAGGCCTAGTGTTTGAACCTTGTGCTCTCATACCACATGTCAAAACCCCCAAATTTTCATAAAAATTCAAACTTTTGAAATACATAAAATGCTGAGAATGCAGTCTGCTAACAACTAACAGTTATCTATAAAAGAATCAGTTACCAGATTAGTTAATACATAATCTTAATTAAGTAATTTAGCATTCTACTTTTTGATACAAGGTTAGGATTAACTTGTGCAATAATTTCTTTTTTGGTCTGCTAATGAGTTTTAATTTGCGACAAGTAGGTGGAACTGTCTTTGGATTCCGGAGCTTACTAGGCGTTAAGATAACGTAGAAAGCTTATTGTTCTTACATGTTTTACAGATATGAATTTAATTCCATAAAGCATCCAGCTATGTTTCTATTTACAAAAATAAAAAGCTTGGTAATTAAGCGATTACATATCAATCTACTTCTATGAGGTAAAACAAGTAGTTTGTTTCTTTCAATTATTTTTATCAATGATATACATGTAGAAGAGTTTCTTTCTTAAATGTAAAAAGCAACAGTAATTGCATTCCTTGGTTCACAACTTGTGATCTTTGTCGTAAGTTATTTTCACCTAGAGTGCATACCTGTAATGCTATAATGATTTGTTCTAACAGTAATAAACATTATCAACTTATAATAATAGTACAACCAACTGCTTGTTATTCGTCTTATGTGATAAAGATTGCTGCCTATAAGTTTCTAAACATTACAGTGAAATACAAAGTCTTAAGGACTTAGAGTCTATTGGGATTGTTCCACTCCAGTTTCTTATTTAATTTTTATAATACTTCTCTTGAATTAACCTTCTGATCACAACAGTTACCTTAGGTCAAGTCTTTAAGAAAAACTGATTTATTACCTCCTGCAGGCACTAGATAGTTCTAAAAACAATTATGCTACTAATCGAAAACACGGTGAAACTAATAGTACTTGTCATGGTTAGTAAATAACCAATTGTCATTAAAATTTGTTGATATGAGCTATGTAAAGGATTCATAGCCATCATCCGAGTATTTTCCACCCACTGATCTATAATTTTCTATGATACTCAACAATACACACATAAACTATCTTGTTTATAATGCATTCATGTTTACTAGTAATTCTGGTTATAAACAGATAAGGTTTATAAAGATCATGATCCTAATTAAAAACATGTTCTATAAAATTATCAAGTCACAACATAAATGTTGGTGACAATAAGATTAGCTATGTAAAGTCTGTTAGAAATACTTTAATATCATAGTTTGGCTAGGTGATAAAATAGCCTTTTTATTAGCATCTCCCAAGTATCATAAGATTTTATTCGTAAACTTATTTACGATAGCACACGGCCTATCAACATATGTAACTATAATATTTATGCTATGACCAAATGGATAAATAGTTAGTGATGAACTAAAGTTCCAAGCATAAAATACTTTGGGCATGTATATGGATTAAGAGGTTGCATTGATTTCATGATCAATCAAAAGCTTGATATCAATTAACATTTAATAATAAATTTCATATTATAATTTGCAAAGGAAAATGGATGTGGCATTAGACCACTCCAACGATTGGATTATGTGTAAGGTTGTGTAAATAAAAGACTTTGAATTCGCCATCGTTTGAACTATATGATGGACAAATGATAACCTTGGCAATGATCCAAAGGTTCATAGTTTATGCCATGCAACCGTAGGTTGACTTCTATGATAACGTGGAACCTTTTTAAATGATTGCAATACTATATTATTGTGCATAAATTATGTTTTGAATAATTGAAAATCATTTGGCATGCAGGGACTATAGAATCGACCCACTACATGGTTGAAATATTTGTGAGACCACGTGGTTCGTTCATGTCCAAGTGTTGGGAGTATAAGGGTTGGTGTAACCCTAGACTTTGCCATTCTCCTCCGTCGATTTTGGGCCTTTGGGTTTCTCTGCAACTACTCCATGGCCGCCATGCTTACCCTACTGTGAATGATAATGAGCTCCGCATCCTGGTTGCATTGTTCAGTCTACCTTCGTCGTCCTCGAACCCTTGCTTGCATTGTGAGTTTATCCTGACAATAATTTGTTGAGGGCCGTGACTTTAAGCTTTCGGCCTGGTTTGTGTGCAATGTTTGGGTTTGTTCTTCCATGGCCTGCCTGTTGGGATTGTTTAAAGGAGTTTTTGCTTCTGTTATGGCTTTGTCTGTCATAGGGTTTTTGAAAGCGTAGTTCTGATGCTTCACATTTTGGTGACAGTGCGAGCTTCACCGTCCGCTTCTTGCTTGGTCATTGCTCCCTTCTCCTTGCTGCTGCTAGCAGTGGTTTGTGCACGTGTTGGAACCATCTCTATCACAAGAGAGATGAAGGTTTGGCCCTTTATTTTGCTAGTAGCGGCGCTCCTGTTCCTTGGTGGCTACATTACCTTCATTTCCAGGTATGAGAAATTATTTTGTTTTACAGTTCTTAAATTTTACTCTTGAGTCAGTTACAATATAATGCATAAATTTTAATGTCGTGGGTTATCTTTGCAGGTAACGGTTGACATTTCTCCTTGCTGTTGGTGCAATGCGTAAGGCCGGCTTCTTGGTGACGGGTAAGCCTTGGTCAACCCATGGCAGTCCATGCTAGTTCAATTCTATATGGAACAGTTTCGAATGGAAGTTACGACCTTCAAATTTACACTTCATGGGTTACTATTCCTCGGTTTACTTGCTTAGTTTTTTACCAACCCTTGCCGTTAGCAGGGTTCTTCGGCTTATGCCGTGACTTGTAAATTTTGTTTTTACTTGTTTTGTGTATAGTTATGTAAAAAGATTTGCGGCCTGTCAAGCCATTCTTTGCTTAAACTTTAAGTATAGAGAGTTAACTATTCTGAACTCGAACTCGGTTATTTTGATACTCTTACTGTAATTTGTGTACTAGGGTTCTTACCCTATTTCGACTGTGTAAGGAAAATTTTACTGTTTAAATTTATCTTTCATTAAAATATATTATTATAACCTGTTCTGTTATCCCTTTCTATTATAATGAATTTTTTATAAGCTCGGATATTCAAGCAAGGGTTAATCGTGTGAGTGACCTGTGTTTAAAATAATTTCTTTAATTATTTTGTAGGTTTTTAGTTCCATAATAAAGGTTAAATTAATTATTTGTTACAGGTATATAGTTGTTATACTTTCATTGTTATCTTTCTGTCCTTATAGGACTGTAATAACATTTTATAGTTTTATGTTCAGAATACTAAATAAATCCAAATCCTTGGATTATTGCTTATCTGATTATTAATTACAATGTTATTACTATGATTTACAATGTTAATACTATAAATTATAATGTTAGTATTTATAATGTTAATACTATAAGGGTTTCGACCCTGTATTTTCTTTTATAATTATTTTTTGTTTAGTTTATTTAAATGAATTTGTTCATATATAAATAATATTTAATAAATATTATTTACCATTGCATTTAGTCTATTTTATAAGTACATAGATAGGATTTGTTATTATTTCCTTGTTACACTATTATAATTGTTGTGGTTAATTTATTTATAAAAAGAACTATACTAGAATTACCCTACTTGAAATGTGAACATTTGTAGAAATAGTTAAGCAGTATGAACAATAAAATAACTCTGTAAAATGACTTGGTTCTTTCTTCACAGAAATAAATGAGTGTTTATCAAAGTTAAATCTTTTACCTATGTGACAGGTTAGTAGTTTCATTTTACAGAAATACAGTTCTGAATAAGATAAATAACCTATTTACAGTAATCAACTTGTTAAAAGAAATAAACATGTTGTTTGTAAAGTATTGAGAATACTTCTTTGCTAGCATTCTTAATACAATAGTCTGGTTTTTAAACAATAACTTAATTAGACAGATTAGTATCCTTTCCTGAAAACATCTCTATACAGAAATAAATTACTCCATTGTTCTGAAATACAAAATAGCTCTAATCAATCCAGATTTCTATCATATCTTCATCTATTTTAAACACACTACCTGTGCTAGAGTATGGTCTGGTTCGTTTTAGATGGGGAAAAACACAGGTAGGGTTATCTCATCCACATATAGATTCAACATTCAAATAACTAAAATATTTTAAACTCTAACAGTTCACTGCAAACATGTAAATCATTCATTATTCATTCATTCTCAGATATAAACTTTTAACACGGCAAATAAAAGACTGTAGAACCTGTTTTTAAAGCTAGATGACAACAGCGTTGGGAGGCTATTCCTCCCTACCAACTCCTGGAGAGTTCTCAAACAACGTCTTCTCAGGACCCCCGAGCCTGTTCTTGGTCTCCTTGGCTGAGAACTGGTGGAGCATGCAACAAGATACTAGTCCAATGACTCAGTATTAACTCTGCACTCAGTAGTAAGATCCTTCAACTGAAAAGCTATACTAGATCACTTCTGTAGTTTTACCCCTCAAACGCCTTCCAAAAATTCTCTTCCCAATGAAATCCTCTGAAGTACATTCACCTGAATGATTCTCTTCTTGGAATGAGCAGCCTCAGCTCTCTTCAATGGGCATTTTTATTAAGATTGCCTAGGTCTTTTTGGGTTAGTTGTCATTAATTGAGCCACCTGCTCTGATCCCACTTTCTTGGGGGATCATGACCCCAAATGTAGGGAGGTTGCCACCTACAACATTGGAAGTGTTTGAGGATGCTTCCACTTGTCTATTTTCTCTCCACCCAGTCTCCTCCACTAACTTGACCAGTAAACACTCTTTTAACAACTCTCCCAAGCTGTTGTCTCCACTTTTTATTTATTTATAATTAAAATATTCATAATTACATTCAACATCCTTGACTCTGCTGATTCATCAATTACAACTTAGTATACAATTTAACATATTATCTTGAAATAAAATCAAATATGATAATATTATTTTTGCAAAATTGGGGCATGTGATAGCAGTATGCCCTCCCGTCGCACTTTAGAGCATAGCGCTTCTTCAGAGTCATTGCCAACTTTTGGTCGTTATGCGGATATATTGTGAGGGGTCTAGACCATCCTTGGGTAGTTCTGTTATCTCTGAAATCAACCTTATCGTGACTTTAATTGTCTCATTCAACCACAAAATCCCACCATGGAAGCACACCAGAAGATACTTCACACATGCGTTCGCTTCAGTTGGCCGCCCAAAGTGCGGCATGTTGATCAATCCAAGTAATCCGGCTCTAGCCAGCCCACTTGCCCAGTTCTTCGGGATGCGGTCTATTGGCTCACCTCCGACCGCTACCATTGATACATATGGGTCCTTCGCAATGTCCTATAGGGCTAGTAGGTCGTGGTATTCATATTTCAGCTGCATCAACACAGACACGATGTCAACATTGCATTTCATCCCTTGTGGAATCAGTGACATCCTTATTTGATACTTATGATTCTTTGTGGGCTTCTAGGCCTCCGTACCAAGCCGACTAGGAGGGATATATCCAGGGATGTTCTTGACAAACACTCCTAATCTAGATGTAGACTCCAACACTCCTCAGCTTGACGACCTTGTTTATGCAGTGTCTTCTTCTTGTGTCCTTGCAGACGTTCTAGTCCGTCTCTTCTGTGGTACAAAAGAGCTAGGATTTTGCGCCTTCCTTTTCGACAATCCAACATGCATACTAGATACTTATTCCATAATTGTGATTGGTATGTTTGGTGAATCTCTCTCACTGGAAATATCTACAGTATCTGGGTTATTTTGCATGCCATGCCAATTCCTCTCAAGATTTAGTAATCAGGCACCCTCTCTGGGTTCAACAATTCTCTGTACAACTCAGTAGCGCTGCAACTCAACTCAATTTTGCACAATGGTGTCTTCCGACAAGTATTGAACTTGTTCTTATAGTGCCAAATAATCTCATACCCATCATTTCCACATCAACACCATCATCATGACCAAATCATGCATTAACTACCTGAATCCGTCGTCGATTCTTCCAACCCATTGGTCGGATTCGCCATCATTACACGTCACTTCTACAAGTGCTGTCGATTAACTACTTTTAACTGTATTCATTTATTATTGATTTTACATTTGCTCGCAGCCTTATGGAAGTTGCAACATGACCCCTAACTACACTACTAACTCCTACCCTTGCGCAACCACTTCCTCTTGGTGCGCCTTTCGTTCATGCATGCCCTGTTCTATAGGGATTCATTAGACTACCATTCACAAGCTTTGGTACATTTTCTCCATATAACTGTTGTAGTTCATCTACACCTCCAAAATTAATAGAATTAACAAGGTATGGACCTAACCAATGCATCTACAACTTACTTGGATGCTTCTTGAACTTGTTATCGTACAACAACACCAAATCTCCTTGTTGAAATTGTTTGTTCTTTATGTGGAAATCATGCCAAGCATTCTTTAAATCCTTCTCGATGTGTTGGTGGAATCCTGCGATAAAGCGGTCCTCTTCAAGCTATATCAACTGCTCCACGTGCTCCTCTAGCACTGCTTCATCATCCATTCTCGTCGCTGCAGCAAGGCATAGACTGGGAATGATGTACTCCACAAGCATGACCACCTCTTGCGCATATACCAATTTGAACGGTGTCTTCCTCATCAATATCTTGCAAGTGGTGTGATATGCCCATAACACTGCTGGAATATTCAAGTCCCAGTCATCCCAGTTAGAATTACATACCTTTGTAAGCGCATGCTCCAATATCTTGTTGAATGCTTCCATTGTTCCATTCACATGTGGATGATATGGTGTACTTTTCTTGTGTTGTATTTGTAATTCCTCTGTCAGCGCGTTTACTGTGCAGTTGATGAAGTGACTGCCTTGGTCACTCATCAATACCCTTGGACATCCAAACTGCGACACAATGTTGTCAAACAAGAATCTTGATGTTGTCGCAGTAGTGCAATCCACGACTGGTGTCAACTCTGCCCACTGTGTCAAATAATCTGTCTTTGTGATTATGTACCATGCACCAACTCTTTTCCTAGGTGGGTTTATTGGACCCACAAAGTCCACTACCCATTTGTCAAATGGCTGCAATGTCACTTGCGGTACCAGTGGAATCTCATCCCTTTATGATGGTTTTCCAGTGTGTTGACAGATATCCTAACTCCGTGCATAATTCGTTGTATCATTATGTAAAGTGGGCCACCAAAGCCCTGTGCAGAGCACCTTCCGCACAGTAGCTCATCCCCTACAGTGCCCACCCACAACTCCCACATGGGCCTCCTCTAAAATCTCTTGTTGTTCATGCGGTAGGATGCATCGCCACAAAATCTCGTTTGGTCCTAGTTTATAGAGCTGGCCAGTAATCAACTAGAAATCTAAATCCTTAACCACCAACTGCTTCTTCTGACTTGTTGAAAATTCCTCTGGTGCGACTCCTGTCGTCAAGAACTGAACTATTTGATCAAAATAATCATCAGCTATGCCGACTCTGAATAGTTGTGAATCCAGTTGGACTTAGGTTGGAATTATAGAATTCAAGGCTCCTTTCCTATGAGTATATTCCGACTTCCCCTCTCCACCCTAAGTCTAATTGGAAATAACCTTACGGGTAGCATACCTGAAATTATCGACAATTTAAGTCAGATTTCCTATCTAGATCTGGGTGCAAATAGTCTTACTGGTGCCATACCTAAGGCCATTACAAAATTGAGTCATTTAACTTTCCTTAATCTTGGTACAAACAAACTAATTGGTAGAATACCAGAGGGGATTAAGAATTTGAGCAGTCTTGAACAAATTTATCTGGACACTAATTATTTTACAGGTACAATTCTAAAAGATATAGGAGATCTATGCTTTCTGAAAACATTCTTCTTGCATTTAAACAATATTTCTTGTAGCATTCCAGAAAATATCAGTGGTTTAGTTTCACTTCAACAATTGAGTTTATCTGGAAACACTTTAGATGGAACAATCCCAAATAGTATTGGCCAATGCCTGGAACTAGAAGTGTTGGTAATGATAAAGATGAAATATTAATATTCAACTTCAATACTATCCTTCTATTATTACTTTCAAGTGATATGATACAGGAATCATTCTTATTTTTCAAATTAAATTATTAAGTTACAGCTGTAATGTTTTATTCAGCACCGACATCTGGTTATCTGATATTTGGCTATCCAGGATCTCTATTGTACGAGGTTGATGTATGATGCTATTTTTTCATGTTGTAGCCTGAACTTGTTTATCGGAATTTCTGCCTTTCTGTTTTCTATTCAAGGAAGACGTTATTCTTTGAACTCTTGTTTCTAAAGCTCCCATTGTCAGTAATGACAATAATCTAGTGTAGTGTAGTGTAGTTTAGTTTTAGTTTTTGTTGTTATTTGTTTAATTTTATTTAGCTAACATGAGTATAGATCGGGGGTAGCGTTCAAAATTGAACCCTTCATTGCCCTTCAAAAGCGTTCTAGCCCTTCCCAGAAGTGTAAAGTTAAAATTGCCCTTCAAAAAAAATTAAAATTTGAATTTTGCCCTTCCAATAAAGAAGGGTATAATTTATATCAACATTTCAAAAGAAGTGCAACATTTTAAATTACCCATTCATATAAATTTCTGAAGATGTTGAAATTCCTATGCTATAAATTTCAACTCATCATTCAAAATATTGGAAATATGATAAATTATAATCACTTACTCACTCATGTCATGCACTCACTGCTTTGTTTTGCAAGATGACCAGTAATCATTGATGACTACGAGGCACTAGCCATCGAGATGTGACTCTGAATCCTAAGGCACTTGGGGCTGCAATCTAAAGTGTGACAATGTGTCAACAACTACGACTATAACAAAACAAAACAAAAAATACTAGTGTACTGCTAAGCCCAAAACGAGCTCAAAAAATTGTGCCTACTACCTATGTGAACGTCGCTACCAATGTCCACTCTTTTTTCGTCAAAATGAAATTCAAAAGGCCGGTTTGAAAAGTCCTCCTCTACAAGACTTCATTTCTTGCATGAATATCATGGACTCACGACAACTATAAAGAACACTCGATGCCATGCAAATACAAATAATGGCATGTACCTAGGACCACAAACTGTGTAGAAGTCGATTTATGCATTACTATAGAGAGGTGTCATTGGGCACACAATATGGAGAAACAATAGTTATTAATAAAATTAAGAAACAATTGTTGGCTCAAAAATAGTCTTCAATTTGATGGGTGGCATGATCATGATGTAATCTCCCTCTGTCCTTCCAAACATTTTTCCTCACCGCTACCAAAATACATATAAAAATTACTTTTCTTCACAACCTCTTCTCTTTAAATCCTCATCTCATAGTCATAACTAAGGATTATTATGCCTGCACATCCTTACCTTATAATACGAGTTGGATCAAGGTGCAAAGACAACCATAAAAAATTAAATGTGTCAAGAAGCAAAGAGTAAGAGACAACTATAAGTAAGTCTTATATTAAATTTACCTTATAAGTATTTAATTAACACTATCAACTGAGATTTGACACGTTGGATTGTTCTAGTCTTCTTATCACTCCTTACCAATGTGATTGCAAGGAATTCTTTGAAGGTGAAGTCCAAAATTTTAGGCCCTCTTCATCATTATCATGTCTTTTGGTAAGACAATAAATAGGGTTGTGGCATGCATCAACATGGAAAATGGTTTCAACATAGAGGTTATACACATCAATTGTTCTCATTAAATAATTTAAATTCCTACCCATGACTATGGATTCAAAGAATCATGGACTGGTACAAAACACAACAAATTTTAGAGCCCCAAGAACTTAATTTCTCACACCTATAACTTTCTCAAATCTAGCCATCAATAAACTTCTTTTGGTATTCTGGTTCAATTTAAAAGGCAGAGTGTTGAGACTCAGACATGCAATGAGTTGCAAGGATTCAATTGACTTAGGCCCTTCCATCACATACATGTATGCTTTCACAACAAGCGTGAAAAGAATAATATTTGTTTTTGCATTTTTTTTTGTCTAAAAGTTTTGTTAATTTATACCTATCAATTAAAGTACAATTATTTATATTTCCCTTCATCTCTGAAGGGCTGAGAGAATAAATGCCCTTCCAATTGAAATTAAGACCCACCCTTCAAATTTGATCAGTGATTGGGGGTGATTGTGTTGTCATTCTCTTGTACCTAGTTTAGGATATGCCATTTGTTGTTGTTGTTTGTTACACTTTGCTTCTTCTTTTTTTAGAATAACAAGTGTTTCACTTGTGGAAAAGATGGGTAGCAGATGTAGCTTTTTTTTTAATGATTAATTTGATAGTATTGAGAGTTATTGGTAGTGTTAAGCGTTTTGTTGTGAGGGATCTAATTAGATGGTGGTAGTGTTAAAAGGTGTGGTTAGTGATAATAGTCTTATTGTAAGGGCGGTGATTGAATGTATTAAGAATTTAATATTCTTAGTAAAATGGAGTAAGTTAGGTAGTGGAAAAACTAAAACCACTAATTATCTAGAAAACCAGTTACTCAATTTCACACCAATCTAAACATCTTACAAATCCATCATTTTCCTACCACATGAGATTAAAAGAAATGAAATTAACATTTTTAGCCTAAGAATTTGTTTAAATGGATGGAATGTGGTTGTGGTAGAGGTATTTAATAGTGTTGAATGCATTTTTACTTTAAAAACAACAATGGGCATCAATCCAAAATTGGAAATATGGCAAAGATTAGTCATATTGCTTGGCTAGATTTAGGTGATAGAATATTGGAAAATGTCAAAATTATATAATGTTTACCCTTCCTATATATGTGCGAATGATGTTGAATTCTAATAATTGCATTCCAAAAAATGTCCCTGAAAATGTTGAAAACAAAGAATGTTTAGCCTTCTTTCTATGTTTGGGTACACACTTATTGAGAATATATATGTGTAAATGTGGGTGGATTTCAATTTTGTTAAGTAAAATTAATTATATATATATATATGGAAAATCCAAGGAATGCTTCCGTACATTATTGAATTTCAATTTTGTTAAATAAAATTAAAATAAGGAAAGAGCGATAAATTAAACAAAGTTGATCATTCATGGCCCCCAAATTATGTTTTTTTTTAACAAATGGCTAATGGTGTGCTTTGCTTTAAGGATGAACGTAGTTTTCAATTCAAACTTAAAAAAATAGAGTTGTGCCAATAACTTATTGTGTGAAACTTGTTAAAGCTATTGACACTAACTAGAAGAGAAAAGTCAGCAACTACACCATTCTTGTCATGATCCTTCCATAAACCATATAGTATGGCCTTCACCGCTCTCTTGCATACATTGTTGCAAACTACGCAATTGATTATCAATTATTTATGGAAGAACAATAATAGTGTAACACAACT
Source organism: Pseudotsuga menziesii (assembly GCA_001517045.1). Lineage (NCBI taxonomy): Eukaryota > Viridiplantae > Streptophyta > Pinopsida > Pinales > Pinaceae > Pseudotsuga > Pseudotsuga menziesii. The sequence continues at coordinate 19,680 of LPNX010875511.1, read as the reverse complement.
ACTCTGGTTGTTTTAAAAATAGTCTACTAGGCATTGAATTTAACATATTGCATTTTAGTAATTCTTGTTGTGTCCACATTTTTGACACATCTTCAACTTATTTATGAATTGACTACTTGGCCAGTATAATAATAACACCAAATAATGAGTATACTTTATATTATTATAATTTTATAAAAAATATTTACAAATCAAACAAAAAAAAGTCAAAAATAGCCAATAACCAAAACATTTATTGGTATTATCATTATTTTTAAATTAACACATATTCAACATATTTAGTAGTTTTAACTTTAGTTTTATCATTATTTTTAAACTAACACATATTAAACATATTTAGTAGTTTTATTTTTAAATTTAAGTGTGTCATGTGATATTTATGAATATAAAAAATTTAGATTTAAAACTCTATTTAGATTATTGGAAATTAAATACAATTAGTATGAATCGAAATTAGTATGTTAATTGTCATTGGTGTTTCTCATATTAAGATTTTAAAAAATTGAAAATTAATAATTAATAATCTATTAAACATATTTAATAAAAAATATTCAACTTATAAAACTGCGACTGCTATGCATCCATTCATTAATCAACAAATATATAAGAATTCATTCAAATAAACATCTACACAGGTGAATAAAACAAATTCAACATTTAGACATATACACAGAAACTAACATGGAAACCCATCCGAGAAAAAACCACAAAGGTGCTCTTCATCTGAAATGAGAAATGTATGGACCATTTTTCCTGTGCACTAAGCTAAAAAATCTATTATAAATATTCTTCTTTATCTATATAGGCCCTCTCTTCTTCTCATGCTCTTTGAGCTTCTCTTCTACTCCCTCTACTTGACTCTACTAACGATCCACACACAACCTGGATCGATTAATATTCTCCTACCCTTCTACGCACTCAGATGCAAACTCTTCAACTCTATGCACTCAGCAAAACTAGCAGATACACTACTACAACAACCAAAACTTATAGTATAGAAACTATCTAACATGAGCTAATGATCGAGGAGCTAACCCACAAGCATCTTGGGTTTCTCATTTTATAGAATCGTTACATACTCTTTACCTATCGATTTCTCATACAACTTTCCTCATTAAGTCAACAGGATGTCTTTCATATTCTAGCAACACACGACAGTAGGTACTAACGATTTGTGTTCTAGGATGATTATTTTGTATCCTTCTAGATGGAGCTCTTGTATCATGTCTTGGAGTGTCCTCGTCTTCACTTTCACTTTTTAACATGGAATTGGTCCTCGCCATTGTGAATGATAATTTAGTTAGCATCCTTCTTTACCTTCTTGTACTAGTCTTTGAATAAGAACTTGGATGATGAGTTCATAGACTCACCCTATCACAATGCTCCTCTTCTTGCCAACATTTTCTTCTCTTTATGACAAATTTTATACTCATTGGTTCAACCTTTGTTATCTTCCATAGATTTCTCCTTAAAGATGCATCATATAACTTGTTCTTCTTTATGGAGTCTTCAATGCCACACAAGCAACTTCTACACTTTATGTTTTTTCTCCCCTTTCTAAACAAACATAAAAATTCAATATGCATTAGATTCATTCATACTATACTCTTCTTCCAATGTTACTAAGATCATTCGTTTTTCCATTATTTTTCATCATGGTTATGATTTTATTTACACTTCAGCTTCAACTTGTGCTTTTGTACTTAATTTGTCACATGGATGGTCTCTTAGCAAGTACTCTTGTGACTCTTCAATCTAACACTCTACTTTTTGTCTTTGAGGAAGATAGCTTTTATATTTTTCAATGTCTTTTACCAAATGATATTAATGTTTTTCCAATATTAATTGTAATTTCTGATATTTACTCCCCTTGAGTATATGATCCCCTCTAATTCTTATTTCAGGGTTCTCTCCTAGGTCATGAGAGATTTTAGAAAATATATTCTCCTCCAGTTCCACCATCATCACTAAATTCTTCTTCATCATCTTCATCTCCATCGGTGTATTATTTTACATCTTCATCTTGTTTTCCATCATGATGGATGATATTCTTATCTAGAACACTATTATGCTTAACATACTTAATTGATGCTTTGAATGTTTGTTTCCTATGAATATTTGTAGCCTTCCTTTCTTCTCCACATCTTTCTGTGAGGTATTCTGCTTACTGGTTTTTCATTTCACTGTCTTTTGGATTTTATCTTCCATACCTTTTCTTTGGTTTCATTATATAGTCTTTATGTATCGTTTTTGCAGTGTTTTGCAAAGTGTCCAACATTGTGACATATGAAACATATAATAAGTCTTTCTTTATTTGAGATGTTAGTGTCTTCTTTTCTTCTCAGATATTGATCTTCTTCTTTTATTCTAGATTCAATAGCCTTATGACCAAACTTATGACATCATGCCATGCACCCATATCCTGGTATATCACAATGTATAATTTTTTTCTTTAAATAGCTCTAATATACAACGATGTCCATGATATGAAGAATAATTTAAAACTTCTATTTACTATCTCTTAAACTCAGTCGTGGGTCATGTAACATCCTTTTAACCTTCATTCTCAGGATTAACAACCACTATAACAATCGTACTGCCCTTGACAGATCTCGTCTATGACCGAAAAAACCTTTTCTGCATTGAACCTCTCCTTTTCACACTCTGCCTTCTGCACTGTCCTTTTCACCTTTCGCTTGCAGAACTCGGGAATTGGAAACATAATGTGCAACGAAGATACTTGACCACTCATCCACCTTCCTCCTTCCACATCTCCGCTTTCCACCTTTCCGACCTCAGAACTCAGGAATCAGAACTTTAACGTTCGACAGAACATTTAACCATTCTTCTGCCTTCCGGCTCCCGCACTTTTGATTTTTCCACCTTGGAACTCGGGAATTAGAACTTTAAAATTCGACGAAAACATTTAACCATCCTTCCACCTTCCACACTTCTGCCTTTCCTCCTTCCATTGCAAGAATCAGAAACTTGAAAATTCGACAGAATAAAACATCGTTCTTTCGCCTTCCGCCTTCCGCACTTCCTCCTTTCTTCCTTCCATTGCAAGAATAAAAAACCTGGAAATTTGACGAACTAAAACTTCGTTCTTCCACCTTTCCTCTTTCCGCTGCGGGAATCAAAAACTTGGAAATTCGACGAGGTAAAACGTCGTTCTTCCACCTTCCACTGCAGTAGTTAGAAACCTGGGAATGCAACGGATTATAACATCGTTCCTTGTCCTTCCGGACGTACACCTTCCACTGCAGTAGTTAGAAACTTGGGAATGCAACGGATTATAACATCATTCTTTGTCCTTTCGGACGTACACCTTCCACTACAGGAATCAAAAACTTGGAAATTCAACAGAGTAAAGTGTTGTTCTCTTGCCTTCCACCTTCCTCACTTCCGCCTTCAGAACTCAGAGGCGTGGAAAACTACATTGTACCTTAGTATTTTCTTCTCTTTTTTGCTCTCGCCTTTTCGTTGTAGAACTCGGGGTACATAAAATCAACAATCTGTCCTGTTCCAACTGCTATTTTTTGGTTTCCGCCTTCCACCTACCTCGGCAAGATTTCAAGGGGAAAAAACGCTAAGTCAGATGCCTTCTAACTCAGTAATAGGCTTCCGGCCTTCAAGGACTTAAAAAAATGCATTGAAACATACAAGGCATATACAGAGGTAAAATGCAGGAAAATAACATAAGTAAAATTCTATTTAAGTCATCAATAAGCATTCAACAAAATCATACATCCATAAGCAAATACATTTTAGAATTAATAATAACCAGAGAATACTTATCTTGATGATTAAGTTGTCCCACAACTAGCTATGTTGCTGCAACGTTCCACCCAACCATAGGCCAATGTGTTCATTAATCTCTCAACACCACTTCCACCCATGAGCAGGGCATGATTTCCACAAGAAATTAGGGAACATCAGACTCACACATACAGCCAGTTCATAACACGCAGTCAAGCCAACAGATTGGTTTCTCAGACTATCCATCCAAGCCAATACACAACTAGTTTTAACAGGATGCAAAAAAACAATCCAATACACATCAAGACAGTCAAGCCAACCTATAGTTGGGTTTCTCATACTATCCAGCCAAGACTCAACCAAATCAACTAACAGTGAGGTTTATCAGGCTGCTAAGGTAGTGGGAAGGCAGAATTGATAGCTAGTGAGATCAACCACTGAGCTATGGACACCTGCACCAGATCTATCCATCTTGGAATTCAACAATACCTAGACACCCAACAAAAGGAAGTATTTTCTTCACTACTACACAGTTCCCTCAAGATATACCTTCCGTTCTAGTGCTCTTTAGGGTGTGCATAGAGGATTTTCTAGCCCCACTTGATCAGTCTGTGAGGTTCCTCTCTTCACTAGGTTTATCATCCAATTATGGGCCTCTTCCACTCCTAAGTCTTTCATACATTTCAGACCCAAACCAGGGTTCTCTTCACAACAAACCACAGGGAGACACAGAAACACAGGCTCCACTCTGTAACACAGACAAACATGTTTGCATATCACTCCATAACACAGGAGAAATAAGGTTCACTTGCACATAGGAGAAACACTGTGGAAACCCACTTCCGCAACCCTAGAGCAATCGTGCATCTGTAATAGCATAATGCGTCAAATAATGAAGAAAAATGCACATGAGATGGAATATTAACCAAAACATTCAGGTCAACCCATGAAAATGATGGACTGGGCACGCATTCCAGGGTTTGTTTGCTTCAGAAGCCAGAATGCACCTTCCTAGACTGCAGACTTGCAGGTTTGCTCAGAAACACAATCAAACTGCCATGCCTTGCTCTTCCCAAGGCATTTACTACCTCAACCAACTTCTGGAAGAAATGAATGATTGAGGGCAAAGGACAAAAAAGGTAGTTGAGGGTTCATGGGTTCCCCCATTGACATGTGGTCTCACCCTATTGGCTCAGGTGGTTTGAATAACTCCCCTCCCTATCCCTTGTGGAATCATGCCCCCATCTCTTTCACGTTGCAGTCCCATAGCTAGATGTGGTATTTTATTAATTGCATTTTTACATGGTGTTCAAAAATATACAGTGTGTTACTCAGCAATGTTTCCATAGGCATTGACCTTGATCACCTATACACAAAACACCAAATCAATGGCAGGGCCTTGGCCTTGAGCTCCTTGCCATGATTTAATATAATATTTACATCATGTACAATTTCAATACCATGGGGTGAAAATAGATGTATTACACATCCATGACAATATCCATAGAATGCTCCTTTATGTTTCGAGAATCTTTGATTTTTATGCTTGTAATGGTTTTTTTCATTGGCATGTCTTTTGAAATTTTTCATGTTGGGAGGATGAGAATATTTATGATGACTGGAATTCATTTCCTTGTAATTCTTCTTCTTCCTGGTTATATATTTTGAAGCATCATCCAAACTTTTAACTTTTTCAACATCCTTTTGAGTGATCCAGCTTGATCATTTAATGACATGTTTTTTATCATATCCAAGACCTATTTTGTCCCTCGAGAATCTTTGTAAGATGATGGATTTATTAAGTGCTTCAATACTTCTACTGAGCTTCTCACTAACATTTAGCTGGTCTTTTAACTTATTCACTTCTTCCTTGAATTCGACAACCTCTTGTTTTAATCTCTCGACCTCTTTCATGCTAGCCATCACTTGTTGTTTTGAATTGTGAAACTCTTCTTGGAGGGTCTTGAATTCCTCTTCTTTTGAATTTATCTCTTCTTGGTATTTTGACAATTTTCCCTTCAAATATCTATTCCTTCTTCTACATTTTTCAATTTCCTCAAGAGCATATATGAGTTTAACCTCTAGGTCCACCTCTCCATCTGAATTATCTTTGGAAACTTCATCTTTACTTGATTCTTCATATTCATATTTTGAAACAGTAGGGATTACTACTACCATCTCTTTAACTAAATAAAGGTTCTTCAATTTGACCTAGAGTTCCTTAGTTGAGATACATTGTCCTTTCTTCTCTCTGATGGGTTGAGGTAATCCATGAAGTATGGAATCCATTGCTTTTGAGTTATTTTTCTTTGACTCCTTTTGAGATGTAGCCCTTAGTCATTTTGGTGGGAAGTAATCAGAGATCACTACATTCCATACACCAAATCCTAATGGCTGTAAGTATACTCTCATTCTTATGCTCCATTGTTCATAATTTTCTTAATTAAGTATTGGAGATTTGTTGGAAGCAATCCGTCATTGTTGATCCATAGTGGTTTTAATTAGGATCTTCCTTCTAGTGGTTTAGACTGTAGTGAATGATCCCACTATGATGCCAATTGTTAGAATAATGTCCAATACTAAGAAGGGGCGGGGTTGAATCAGTATTGTTGACATATTAACAATTAAAACCCTTTTTAACTATTTATTAAAACATAGAATCAAGAAGATACACAAAAAATAGATTTTATAGTGGAATCCAAATTCGGAAAACCAGCAACTCTTTCTATACTACAAAATTATATTTACAATAGTTTTTTCCATCTACGAATGACAAGATGCTACAACTCCCTATTTATCAACAACTACTAGAGGGAGGCTACAACCCCCTGGTTTTATCAGCTTCTACTAAAAGGATGCTACTACACCCTGTTTACCAGTTACTACTGGAAGGAGTCCACAACCCCCTTCTTTTATCAGCTACTACTGAAAGAATGCTACGACACCCTACTTACCAGCTACCACTGGAAGAAGGCTAGAGCCCCCTTACAGGCTTGTAGCATGTCCTAGAACCACCCTACCTCCCTATTATGTTTTTATAACTTCAATGATATCTTTTGTTCTCTGTGCTATGCTACAAATCGTCATATCAAACCCCACAGAGATACTTTGTTCTTGTTTTACCCTCACTGGCCTCTTTATTGCTTCAAATATTCATATAGAATGTACAAAGAAACTATGTTCTTCTTTTCCATTTTCTGACTTCTATGCTGCATCAATTCTTCATATTCAAAACGCAACATACGCTTTTGGGTTCTTTTTTTCTTTCTCTATTTTTGATTTAGATCTTCATATTTCTATTCTATGTACTTTTCTTAAAGTTCCTTCAGTATGAACTACAAATACTCTCTGTTCTTCTCTGGTCTTCATGCTGCTTCTGATCACAGCCTTGATTTGGCATTTTAGACTGGGTCACCCAGCAAATGATGTTGTTTCTCAAATTGTTAAAGCATTTCAGCTTCCTGTTTCATCTTTAAATTCCAATAAAACTGATTTGTGTGCTTCTTGTCAATTGGGCAAAAGTAAGAAGCAATCTTTTTCTTCTTCCAATCGACAAACCTCTCTTCCTTTGCATCTTATTCACATTGATATATGGACTTCCCCTGTCACATCAAATAGTGGTTTTAAATACTATGTTCTATTTGTTGATGATCACTCAAGATACACTTGGCTCTACCCTCTTTATAAAAAATCTGAAGTGTATGAATGTTTTATCAAATTTAAACTTCTTTTTGAGAACCAATTCTCCTCCTCCATTAAACAAATTCAATCTGATGGAGGTGGTGAATACACTTCACTTCACTTTCAATCCTTCCTCACCAAGAATGGCATTGTCCATCGCAAATCATGTCCCTATACCTCTCAACATAATTGCTTAGCAGAAAGAAAACTAATGCACATTCTGGAAACAGGCTTGACACTCCTAGCACATTCACATCTTTCTAATGTTTACTGGGTTGATGCATTCCTTACAGAAGCTCATCTCATAAATCGTCTTCCCACTCAAACTTTGGATAATCTTTCTCCTTACTTCAAGCTATATCACAAAGACCCTGATTATCAAAAACTCAAGGTCTTTGGATGTAAATGATACCCTCTTTTACGTCCCTTTGGATTGCATAAACTTGAATATAAATCAAAACCCTGCATCTTTCTTGGTTACAGCTATGATGGTTACAAATTCTTAGATCCCATTACTAAAAAGATATACTTGTCACGACATGTAGTTTTTGATGAGCAGAACTTTCTAGTAAAGGATCAAGCCTCTTCTCACTTGCCATCCAAGATCAGTGCTATTGGTGATGCGCCCTTCATCCTTCCGGTAAGTCTTCTTCCTAATTCTGTTTCTGGTTATCCTAACTCACATCTTCTTCCTTACAGTACCTCTCCCATTTCAAGTAATGCAAATGGCTAACTTGCTTCTACATCCCATTTTGAATCTGCATTGCCTAATGCTCCTGCTGTACCCTCACCTGCACTGCCTTCACATCCTTCTCCTGAGATGCAACTCTCCATCCCTGTCCTTGACAATCCCATTCCTGCACCTCCCTCTTTGCATCCTATGAACACTTGATCCAGAACAGGCTCTGCTCGACCTAAACAATTCCCTAATTTCAAGTTATACAAAGCTACCAAATATCCCCCTCAATTGTTTCACCTCACCATCTCTGCCACTGAACCATCTTGTTATCGCAAGGCAGCTTCTAATCCTCGGTGGGTTTAAGCCATGAAAGAAGAGTTTCAAGCACTCCAAAATAATTGAACCTGGACACTATGTCCACGCCCTCCTCATCAAAACATCATCAGCAACAAGTGGGTTTATCGCATAAAACAAAAATATGATGGCACCATAGAGAGGTTTAAGGAAAGACTAGTTGCCAAAGGATTTGATCAACAAAATGGCATTGATTATACTGAGACCTTCAGTCCAGTAATCAAGCCTACTGCCATCCGTGTTACTCACTCATTGGTTGTTCGATTTGACTGGACCATACGGCAATTGGACATCTCCAATGCCTTTCTTCATGGCCACCTTCTTGAGGATGTCTACATGGAGAAACCAAGGGGGTTTATTAACAATCAACATCACGACTTTGTCTGTAAGCTTCAAAAGGCCCTCTATGGCCTCAAACAAGCTCCTCGAGCTTGGTTTAATTGCCTCTCTTCCTTCCTTTTGGAAATTGGCTTCACTGCCTCACTTTTGGATTCCTCCTTATTCACATTACATTTGGGATATGCTCACATTTTCATGTTGGTTTATGTAGATGACATCATTCTCACTAGATCGGATGATAAACTCATACAATCCGTTATTGCTCAACTACAGAGAGAATTTCCTCTTAAGGACCTTGTCTTTCTTCACTTCTTTCTGGGAATTCAAGTTTCCCGCACTCCTCAAGGTTTGTACCTCTGCCAAGCTAAGTACATCTCTCATCTTCTTCATTGCACTCATATGCAGGATGCAAAACCATCTAAGTCTCTTTCTGCCTCTAGTATGAAACTTTCTCAATATGATGGAGAACCTTTGTCCAATCCTACTGAATATACACAAGTGGTTGGTGCTCTCCAATACTGCACCTTAACACGACCATAAATTGCATTCTCTGTTAACTAGCTCTGCCAATACACATGCACCCTCCACAGCTCATTGGTCTGTTGTGAAGCGAGTGCTGAGATACCTCAAATATTGAGTTAATCATGGCTTAATGTACTCACTGCCTACTGTGACAGTGAGTGGCCAGGTAGCATTGATGATAGACGCTCCACCACTGGCTTTGCTGTCTTTCTTGGCTCAAATTTGATCTCCTGGTGTGCCAAAAAGCAGGTTGTTCTGTCTAGGAGCAGCACTGAAGCTGAATATAGAGCCCTTGCAATCACTGCCACTGAATTCTACTGGTTATGGATGTTGTCTTGTGAAAGTCAATTCTCTCTTTTACATGCTCCTGTCCTATGGTGTGACAATAGAAGTCCATTAGCCTTGGCTTCCAATCCTGTGTACCATGCTCGCACTAAGCATATTGAGATCGACTATCACTTTGTGCGTGAAGAAGTCCTCAATCATGACATCCTCATCAAATTTATTTCCACCAATGATCAACTTGCAGACATTTTTTCTAAGAGTCTCTGCTCTGCTCGATTTCTACTTCTTCGATCCAAGCTCATGGTGACTTCCTCCCCCATTAGCTTGAGGGGGGCTGTTAGAGAAGCATCCAGCGAATCATCCATTGATTCCTCCATTGATCACGCCAATGCCAATGATACAGCTTGTGATCAAAGGAATCGCAATTAATGCAACAGATCAAGGACTCACAGCTTGTGCAATAGCCTATATTAGGCATGACCAAATCAGTCCACCGTTCATCCAAGGCATGACCAAATCATGTGCATCAGTAGGAAGGAAAGAGGAAATGTAATTAGTATTGTATGTAAATATAGCTGAACATTCCCTTTGTAATTTTTTGCATTCCTTTTTTTTTCTGTTATTTTCGTGTATATAATGCCTTGAGCATTCTCTTGTTTTTCATCAAGTAATAATAATATCTTCTGCTCTTACAGAGGAGACTAGCGGGAAGAGGAGGCTAAGCGTCCAGCATGTGAGATCACTGGAGATGAGCGTTGAAACTGAGAGAAAACTCGAACCAGAGTGGAAGATGTAGCTCGTTGTAGAATAATTAGGCCTCCAGCCAAGGTAGGTTGCGGTGTGGTTCTAGAACCGTCAAGCGCCCTGGAAGACTCGAAGGAGGTTGTGGACGAGAAAAGGAAGCTCAAAGGACAAGTAAAAATACTGCTGACTGACTTGTTTGTATGGAGAACAACGACAAAATGTTGATTTTAAGAATAACAAGCTATAATTGATAGAATGTAGAATTGTGAATATGTTGAGCACTTGAAATCCATTTGTTTCAAACTGATTGAATATGTGAAGGAATAGTAATTAAAATGCAAAATGTTTTCTGGGAAGAGTCCAAATATTTTGAGAAAATAGATGTTGGCTCTGATTGACTTTATTTATTTCAAGTTAGGAGGGAACAGTAATGCAAAGTGTTTACATTGAACAATTGTGACTATTTTGACTGAAAATATGTTGATTTTAAGGTCAAATTGAGGCTGAATTATTACGAACAGATTTAGTAATTGTGATATTTTGACTGAAAATAAAATATGTTGATTCTAAGGTAAAAATAATTGTCCATTTCTACAATAAATTTTCAAAAACTAGGTATAATCTATAAAAACATTATGTAATTTTAAAATGAATACGAATTTCAAGAAAGCACATTTTTTTCATGAAATCTACCCTCATGCCATATCCAAGCGGCAGCCTACAAGAGCGATGAAAGAAAACCAAAAAGAAAATCTACAAGTCTTGTATCCATATCTGATGGCGATAGAGGAACAGCCACATGGGGATACAAAACCTTTAAGACACTAAACTCTTAGCTCGTAAATAGTGTATGTAAAAAAGTGTATATAGGTTCATAATCCGGTTTGGGAGTGGACATGGTAAGTAAATATTTTATGTAAAAGACTGCATATAGGTTCATAATCCGGTTTGAGAGTACATGGTTCAAATCTTGGTTGGGGAGCTATGTAAAATTTGAACTAGGTTTATGTGAGTTTTGATGTCTTTTGTAAATTATTTATATATTTAAAATTTAATAATCAAAATTGAAATAAATTTGGGTGGTTATGTTTAAATTTGGGTTGCAATGTTGCAAATCCAGGTAGATAATTTAGAATGTGAAATTTTTATTGACAACAAATGTTATAAATATATTAAATTTGATATTAATCTAGTTTAGGTAGGTGTAAATTTATCTATTTTTTTATTAAAATAATATAAGTTTTTAGTTACTAGATTTATTTAAGAATGATTTTGAAAGCCCTGCAATTACAAACCATAACCATGGCATTGATCTGGGTACCCAATTCGTTTTCAGGTGTAGATGTAGTGCTTTTACATTAACATCACATCTCCACCTTGAAAAGACTCGTCATTTAATTTTGCATTATCGCGTGGACTCTGGAGATTTATGACATTTGCAGGTTCGTAATTTTTTAATTGAAAAGTAATTTTAATAAAAACATTTTAATTGAAAAGTAATTGCAGATTTGTATGGCATATCTTTTAATTGAAAAGTATTTTTTTAATAAAAACATTATTTTTTAAAGATAAATAAAATAAAATTTCATTATCATGCCGAGTACAGTTGTTAGGTTTTGAACGAGTCCAATGGCCAATAATTGCTCCTGATGCCGCGCAGGGATGGAATTTGACGGGTAAATGCCCGTCATGGGTCAATTTACCCGGGGATGGAATTTGACGGGTAAATGCCCGTCATGGGTCAATTTACCCGTCAAATACAGCAAAGATTTTACCGAGACCGTCAAAATCTGGCTTGGAATACAGAAAACGTTTCAGATTTTGATTGTTACATTTTGACGGGTGTCCGTCATTTGAAATTCCAACCCTGCACACTGTGGACTGTAGCATGCATGGAGCTCGTGAGGAAACAAGAAATTCTTACACAACTTATTGGCTCGTGTCAATTTAGTGATTTTATTGACTCGTGACTCGTGTTAGTTGGTGTGACTGAAAAGATAAGAGAAACAGTCGTGTGGAGTCGCGCGAGACTCTTTCCTAAACTANTCAATTTAGTGATTTTATTGACTCGTGACTCGTGTTAGTTGGTGTGACTGAAAAGATAAGAGAAACAGTCGTGTGGAGTCGCGCGAGACTCTTTCCTAAATTACAACACATCTCCACCTTAAAAGGACTTGTCATTTGCATTATCGCGTGGAGTAGAAGTCTTGAATGAGGCGAGCCGAGATTTATGACATTTGCAGGTTCGTCAACACCTATCTAACATATCAATGACATTGCCAATTGGTTGTATTTGCAAGTCCGTGCACACGTATTAAATGTGATGTAAACATTAAATGCTCCACCAGTTAGTGTTTTACATCAACATCACATCTCCACCTTAAAAAGACTTGTCATCTGCATTATCGCATCACATTTCACATGGCGGACGCCTGTCAAAATTGCCCGTAACATTCAAAATCTGGAAAGTTTTCTGTATTCTATGTCAGATTTTGACGGTTTTGGTAAAATCTTAGCTGTATTTGACGGGTAAATTGACCCATGACCGGCATTTACTCGTCAAATTCCATCCCTTCATTCCCGTGGAGCAGAAGGCTGGCAGTCTTGAATGAGGCGGACTGATATTTTTGGCATTTGCAGGTCCATCAACACCTAGGCTACCCATATCAATGCCATGCAGGGATCAAATTTGAAGGGTAGGTCTCATTTTATTTTGAAGGGTTGTGAGAAATTGAACCCTTCAATGTTGACATTTAAAAATAAATCATTCTTTTCATTTGAAAATTTAAGTGTTAAAAAAAATTTCATTATTTATTAAAAATATTGTATAGAAAAAAAAATGACAATAAGAAGAAATCCTAAGTGATTCAACATTTACATGGAATTAGTGAGGTAAACCATGTACATATGATTTATCACTTCCAGATTCTTTTTATGGAGATTACTCAAGAGTTCGTATAGAGGACAAGAGACTAAAATAAAGGTTGAGAATGAAGAACATGTAACGGTGATGGAAGATGAGATTGGCAAAAAGCCCATTTAGAAAGAGATTGATGCACTTGTTTTCTTAATGTGAACATAGCCATAACCATTAGGAGTATTGGTTTTTTGTATTTCATGTTCTTTGGCCTATTTATTTTTGAAGGGAAATGTTTGTTTCCTATCATGCTAAAGTGATTAGAGTAGTTGAGAACTACTCACAACCTTATCTGAATGCATAATAAGAAATTAGGGGTGAAAGTAGGCTCATGGGGTACTAAAGCTTATTTTTGTCTAGAATTGTTTTGAGAAGAGCTCCACTATTAGAAATGCTATGTTACAAGGCCAAAAGAGACCAGGCATCAAATCCCTAACATTAATAACAAAAACTAAAAAGATGATCTTTGTCCAGTGCCAACATATCCACCTAAAACTAGTGTACTTCTAACATTGCACATCCCTGGGAGATTTAAAATTGTTGATCCTTGTAGTGACCACTTGATCATTTCCATAACCAATGGTTTAAATAAACAACATAAAAGTAAAAAAATTAGAAGATTAACTTTTCCATGACATTTTACCTTACTTGTTTTGAAATGAACTTTTCTACATTGTATTATTATCTTTCCACCTAAATAAGTTTTTTAGGATCCACATTTCCATTAATGGAAAAAAAAAGTTACAAATACCATCACAAATCTAATTGATATGTTTGTCCATATATACACAGTTCATGAGTAGCTAGCCATTCAATTTAGAACTCCACCTAATACCTAAGCATCGTATTCACCATAATAAACCTAAGTGCTAGAAGACTTTAAAATTTATCTTTCAAACTTTAGCCTTGAGTCTACTAACATCTAGATGTCAAATGAGAGGGATTGATACGGATTCTCATTTATCTTTTCAAAACTCGGTGCATATAATTATTATTCAAACACATTGAAAAAAAGTATCCTTCAAGCTTCAATGTGGATCTTACTAGTATTTGGATCTCACAAGAGAAGAAGTTTGAGAGGGATTCCACACTTATCTTTTCAAATTTTCATCTTATATTTATGTGAAAAGGTTATACAAAAAACAAGGACTATTATATACTATAATCTCTTTGTGAACCTTACAGATTCAAAAATGTTATTTTGACAAAAAAAACATATTTGCAATCTCTTCTCTTAAATTCTGGGTTGATAGGTTTGAGGAGTGGTATCCAAGTTAATTGTAGACTCCATTTGATGTGTCGACATTAAGAACCTTTAACAAGGTTCATTATCAAATCGATTTGAGTAATGGATAAAGATTTATTAATATATCTTTAACAACGCATTTCAAGAGAAAATTAGGAAATTGATAATGTTGACTATATAACTAAAACCAAACTCAAACCCTAAAAATGTTAAGCTAGATAATAAGGAAGTCTAAGTTGTGATTGAAACAAACACCCTAAATTGCTACAATGATTCTGAACCTAAAATAGAATAAAAATCTAAATTAAATTTATTAAAATCAAATATTTTTCTTAATGAATAAATTGTGAATTACTTAACCTATTTTTTATAAACTATAGAACTAAATGTGATATGTAATTATAACCTATAAATACTACAATTTTTCCAATAAAATAATAATTTAAGAGTATTTTTTAATAATTAGTGAGCTATTGGCAATAACCTAGGAAATATTTGATGTAAAAAAGTAGCCTAAATTATCATATCTCATTTACTCTAGTATAACCTAAAAGGCATCGTTCTAATAAAAATTAAAACTTTAAGATTAATCTACAACTTAATCTTGTATTGTTGTCTAATCTTTTTATAATAAAATTCAACATGGACTTCATTAAAGAACACTGCAATAATTGAAGAGAGGCATCGTTTTGAACAATGTAAATCATGCCAATTATGGTAAAATGTGTTTTTGTTTTAGCAATTCAACTCTTTGATTATTTTCATATTCAAAGGTAAAAAAAAAATAATTATTTTTGTGTCTATTATAATTTATAGTTTATGGTCAATTTCGAATGTACACAAACTTATTGGAAATTGGAAATGAAAAGAAAATCATTTCGAAGCAATAAGTGCGGACCCCAAAGGAATAGTCATTGAGACTAGTCACAATAGTAAGAGGGAGATATACCCCTGTAGGTGAAATGTACCATGAAAGACAAGTCATCTTGCTTATGTAATAGCAAACTATCCTCTGCCTATATATTGCTTTTAGTGCCTGTAGTTCCT
>LPNX010875503.1:989-12742 GCA_001517045.1 Pseudotsuga menziesii | reverse complement strand
TCATATATACCTACCCCATAAAACCCCTAACTCATAATATTTTAAGATATCTTATATTTTTGTAGTACATCTCTTAGGAGGCCCATTTTTGACCTCAAATTCTCTCTAATGTCTATGTGGACTTCATTAAAACCAATATTGGGTCATATGATATGGGAAGAGGAGCAATTTTATAAATGGCCAAGGAAGTTGAACTGTCAAAATTGTCTGCCTCCCCAATTGAAAACAAAGGGATAGAACAAAAGGGTTTAAAATAAACTGATTGCAAATGAGGAGGGGATTCATTTTTTGATTGGTTGGTCAATTGGTAGAATAAGCTCCAGATAGTAGAGAAAGGAGGCAACGACCCCATGCCGTAGGTAGAGCAACATGCATGTAGAAAGATCTAGAGTGAAACCAGGAAGCAAAATATTGTCCAAGTGAATGTATTCTAAAGAAGGGGAGGTTGAGACCCACTATATTTCATTCTCGTTGTAAATGTTCTAATTCGATCAAATCTAAATAAATGCAATGCACTGATGCGGAATTCTTGACCTAAACTTACCAACAAATACAAAAAATGCCAAACCCATTTCCCTACAAAATTTGTTTTGCCCAAAACCCTAAATGACCTCAATCTCCAAAAAAGAAAAAATTGCGTGGTGCTCTGGTGTGCTAATAATCAAGCAGTCCTATAATCGCTTGCCTGTGATGGTCTAGAAGACGAAGGATGACACTACTGGTGTAAACCATGCAAGCACTGCACATTTTCTGTGAATGAATGTGCCTGTCCCCATTCCCGTGCCACAACAGAAAGTGCAAAACAAATTCAGAATATCAACACCACAGGGGCAGATGATGGTTCAATTGGGAAGCCATTTTCACATAAACAGAACAAACTGAGGAACTGAGAACCAACCTTGACATCGTAGAACTTGATGTAGAAGCATGACTTGGGTACATTGACTTTGCTCTCCAGTGTGGCGGCAATGGCTGCGCTGGGCTTCTTTTTGGTATCGGACCCCAACCCTCCAATGGACACCAATTCCCCATACGCTGCCGGTTCCTGAGTGCCCCCAAATGAAATCGCTACCGACCCTTTCAGCTGCACCATCACATATTGCCAAAACATAATGTTAAATACGTTAAACCCCCAATTAGCAATATTGACAAAAGGAGGGCTTGTATTTGGTATCCATCCATTATTCGTAGGTGTGACCATATGATTTAATTAAGAAATGATTGGACGTGGTTGCAATTTGTGTGGGGAAGGAAAAAGGGTAGCCTACACATTATGATCCCCTAAATATAAATTTCTAATTTGTACCAATTGTGCAAATTCATCAAAATATGCATCGAAGTGTACTAAGAATCATATTATTTTCCTTTCGTCACCCCTCCATACATATATATGCCTATTAGCTTTCCCTCTCCTAGGTTTTGTGAAACATGGCTCTAAAATCTCATGTATGATTTAAAAAGCACACAAATAAAATTTTCAATCAACCACATAATCTTACTCAAGCAATTATTTTCTAAATGAACTATGTTGATGTACACAAACATATAACTAACACACTAATTTATATCAATCAATGGTTAATGGGGGTCAAAACTTATATGCTAGGGTGTAGGCAAGGGTGGGACAAGGTAAACTAGGCATGTAGAAGGAGGTTATGGGTATTTTTTTAAGCAACATTATAAGTGAAACAATGCATTGGCATAAACATTATTTTATGCCAATGCACTGGCATAAACTTGCATCATATAAGGCCAAAAATAAATTCATTTTCATAATAAAACCAAAGGCAAACTTAATAGAGTTTGTGCATACATGTATGAAAAATATAGTGCTAACATATTATAACCACACCTTGTTGATATCTGCATGCTACATATCCCACATGGAGACCAAATATCACCTCTTAAGGCATCGTATTGTAGTTTGAGGTCATGTTGATGACTAATGATCCTTAGAGGTGAATTTATTGTGTAAGTCCCTAATTTTTCTCCTTTTACTATTGTTGCGTCCTTGACACCTATCCCTATCGCACAAAAACTCATAAATATGTCCAGATATCACTTATTTGCCAAATATCTACTTTAAATCATATATTTTGTGGTTTGAGGCCTTTATCATGGCCTATTAGCTTACTAGTCATAATTTAGAGCATAAATGCATCAATTTCTCTCCCAACCATGGTTTGAGACTCATTCATAGTGCACAAAACCTCATATTAACACTCTCATACCACTGCGAGGACAATGATGTCCAACACATACCATGTTGTATGGTTTGTGTCCTTATTCATGGACCTTGGTCCTTAGAAGCTTTATATAGGGTCTAATAGTTTTATTTTCCTCCAACGCTTATTGGAATGGCCTTGACACCCATTGCTTTCATCCAATGCATTTTTTTTATCCAAGGAGTTGTTGATCATGTCATATAGATTTATTTTATATTACTATGAAAATAAGAAATTATATATGTAGAAACATAAAAAGCATCATAAAATAATCATGGATATCTCTTCAAGGCCTTTGAGATGAGCTGAAAAACTGGAAAACAAAACTTCAAAAATTGATATCAAGGTAGAAATTTATGGGAAATTCATGTGTGCATTATATAATGCATGTGTGTTATTCAAATCAATTTTTTTCTAGGTAGGATAGTTTCCACTCACTCAATGCGTCGTCGCTTAAGCGACACTTATGAGGCGAGCCGTCTCTTAAGTGACGCTTATGGCCACATTTTCAAACAAAAAAATTATCTTTGTGATTTTTGGTAGGTTTAAAAAAAGAAATCCACGCGTCGTGGGATTTTTCCGTCGGATTTTGGATCGAAATGTAGTAGTGTCATATCTAGCTCTAAATTATTCCTAATGGTACCAACACATCCACTATGAGAATAAGGATTGTGAGATCATTTATGTTGTTTTGAAGCATTTTTTTTCCATGGAAACACAAAAGAATATTTTATGGACTAAGGCCAAGGTGTCATCTCTCGACTATGTTGAGGCTCCACGATCTATACATTGTGCTCAAGAATGGCTAAGGGTTTCTCCCACAACTATGTCTGGGATATGCTCATGAGGTCATGTATGGTGGATCAAATTTCATTCTTAAAACTATATTCTAAGAAGTTTTCTTTATGGTACAAGGCCTAGGTTTCCTACCTTAACAATGTCTGAGACCCATGGATTCATATCCACTATCCAAATCCTTCTAACGACATCCATGTCACCACTCGAAGGAAAGGGTAACTTCAATAGGTCATGGTTGGTCATTTGAGTTGTTTTTCATGTTCATGGATTCCTAGAAGTTTTTTTAGAGTACAATCCCAATGTTTACTCCCCCAACAATGTTGAAGGCCACATGACCCATACCTAGTGCTTTTAAGTCATGTGAGGTGATTCGAGGTATTGCTTTAGGCCTTGGATGGATATAATATTCCTTTGTGGACTAAGGATTGGGTTTACTTCATCAACCATGTGTAAGGCATTTAGAACCAAGTCTATTGTTTAAAACCTCTCGATGGCATGATTGTCCCTAGTTTTTAGGTAGGGATACCATCAATAGGTCCTCCATGGTAGTTTGAAGTGTCCTTATTGACCTTCAATGACTAAGGGATTCATTTAGGGCTAAAGGCTTGGGTTTCCTCCCATTTACAAGCATATGGCCTTGAGACCCATAAGTACTGGAAACAAAATCACCAATCAATCGCATATCCCTAATATAAGGCCAAAGACCCTCTAGAGAGGTCATGTGTGGTGGATTGATACATTATGCTTTCCTCTGGATCCTTGAAAGCTTCCTTTAGTGTTTGCAACCTAGGTTTCACAATCGCTCAACCATGTCAAAGGTCTCTAAACCCATCATTAGTTATTAAAACAACATAATGGTGTCAATTCCCACACACAAAGCTAAGAATGGCCTCAAGAGGTAACATATGGTGGTTTAACATGTTATTGGTGGACTTAGATGCCTATAAGCTTCATTTAGGGCCTAAAGTAGAGGTTTCATCCCTTGACAATGTCTAAGACCCCAGGGCCCTCCCTTCCACCAATCCCTTCCCTTTATATTTGTCCTCCCTTCATCCCCCCGTCATATCTCTCCCATACCCATCCCTCTCTCCCCCTTATATTTATCCTCTCTTCATCCCCCCATATATGTCCCCTACCCATCGCTCCCTCCCATGATTCCCTCTACAGCTTCCTCTCCCTCATTTGACTCCCCCCCCCTCTTAACCAATGTAATGTTGGGCCCTGAGACACCCCATAGACCGTCCAGATGGAACATTGGGAGTCTAAATGGTATTATAATGGGATAAGGGTGCCATTAAAGGTTTTCAGATGGGAGGTATGGGTCTCTAGACATTGACTATAGTCATGGAAGAGTAGAAAATAAGTCCCTAAATCAACACACATGCCTTATAGATGGAATATTTGGCCTTTAGTGGGATATGGGTGTCATTATGAGGTTTTATGCACTAAGGATGGGTCTCAGGGTCTTAACCATGGTAATGGGACAATAATGTAACATAAACAAGTCTTAAACCACTACACATGCCCTTTAAAGGGTTTATTTAGCCTTAATATGGGATATATGTGCCATTAGTTTATTTTATCCATTGAAGATTGTTCAGGAGGCGTTGACCATGGTTATATAGGAACCATTATGAATATTCCCAAACAAGAGATAATTCTATAGACCATGGTCCAAGGATAGGCCTGGAGGTCTTAACCATTGGTATGGGGTCCATTATAAGGTTATAAATGTTTAACATATTTAATTCCATAGACATTTTTATTTGAGATTTGGGGTGGAATACCACCTATGTTTTTCCATCTATGCACTAGGACTATAGCGATTGATTCTATGGAAGTCGTTAAAAATTAGAAATAAACAATATATATATGTGTGTGTGTGTGTGTGTGTGTGTGTGTGTGCGTGTGTATATATATATATAAGTGGTAGCATGTGAATGGGTAACTGGTATCTAAGCATGGATAAGTCAAGTTTAATATTTGATATGCACTAAATCGCATATGCGATAAAATAGACATGCGTTATATCACATATGTGATATGTGTTATATAAAAAATGTTGGGTTGCATGTTGTGGGCCAGGTTTACTGTAGAAAAAAGACATAATTCTTTTGAACCCACGCACAGAGAGCTATTCAACCTACAATTTAATCATTAATTAAGCAAATCCATAGGTTTTGTACAGGTTTGGGTGGATTTCAATGGGGTATGTACGTAATAGAGGTCGAAAGTCAGCGAGGAAGGTGCTTACACCAGAAGACGCTGAAAATAAAAAAAGAAAAAGAAAAAAGAGGGACTATTCAAGAAATCGTTGGCATTATTTGGATGAGCAAATAGTTCCCATTCCTGCTCAACAGATACCTGACGTAGAGGCTAAGGAAGATAATGCAACATTAAAGGAAGTTGGTTATAGGGGAGATGATATTATTGATCCAATATTAAATGGACAATTTTGAAGAGTTCAATAATTATGTTACTCCTGATGAAAATGTGACTCAACAACAACCATGCCAGGTGGTTCAATCTCCTAATTGAAGTTGTCAGCATGTAATTGATGTAAACGTCACTCCAAAATTTTAAATGGTAAGAAATCTTGCATCAAAACGAAAGAGAACTCCTAAACACATACAAGTGGATGAAAGCGAATTGACTTCCATGGAAGCTAAGGTGGCTAAACAAACTATCCTTCATCATTGTTCTCAAATAATGAAACAATATTTTGATAACAAATCCAAAGCCGGTAAATGCCAATTGTTTTTAGCTTTGCTTGAATCTAGAAATATGGCAACTGTTAGAAAAGATTTAGGCATAAGAACATTGAAGAATATCAAATATTGAAGAACATTGAATATTTTAACAAGTAATCACATTGTTAAATCTCTTGTTGTTGCATTCACATCGGTTGGTAAAAAAACTCGTTCACAGGACTGTAATGTGGTTCACTGCATATTGGTTGAATCAATTGTATGTAGATCCACAAGACAACATCATTTACTTAAATGCACATCACAAATTGTTCCTTTACATCTAAATACACTTAAAAAATATTCAGTAAGAAGAGAAAGCCTTGATGTAGAGGGACAAATGGAAACTTTATGGGCATTTAGCGGTAGGTTTCCCCATAAAGACATGAACTTAGTCGAAGCAGTGAAGGGACTAGTGCACACATTTTGGCATGATAACACTAGGCCTTCTTCTAAAACAAGGATGTGTTAAAACATTGTAGGGGTTCTATGAACAATGAACCTCATGTTAAACATTATCTTGACATGCAAAAACTAAATTGTTTGAGATGTTTAAAGTTCCCCATTTAGAGTTAAGGCTCGAGAAAAGATATTTTGAAAAATGCAAGCCTTGGTATGTTAGAATCAATACCATATGAAACATTTGTTGTTATAGATACCACATAGAGTTTGATCTATATTATCATACATTTGCACATATACGTCATTTTTTGCATCATAACCATGTGTAGGAATGTTCAAGTATAGTACCACAAATGTCATCGAAATATTTCATCCATAGCATGATGTGTTCGAGGAAAGATGGGAAGACACATTACCTAAAATAATGTGTAGAGGGTTCTTCCAACATTTGTGGAGGGATATGACTATGGTTTGATTGTATCCATGAGAGTGAAGATCAAGCATTTGGGAATGCAATTGTTGAGAAGCAGAACTATCAGTATGAGACATGTCAGCTACATGATGGCAAAGAAAGCAGGAAGATTAAATTGGTGACTTCACAGGTGACTTCATGTACATTAATTTGGTGACTACATGTACATATTTTTATGTTGTTTTTTAACACTGTTTATTTTTTTACACTAGGTGCAAGTATGTGATTTTATTTCATATTTTCATGGAAAGATCCAACAGTACATTCAACATGTTGATATGGCACAGTGGCAAGATGAGCAATTCAGAATATGATGGGACACCTTCACTCTCAAAACAATAATATTAGTGGTTGAATTTGCAGAAAATTACACCCTACAACCACAAAATGAAATACAAATTCAATACTATCACTCATAGTAGGTGAGCATAATGGTCCATAACATGTATCAACATGGGCCAGATAGCAATGATGAGAAACGTGTGATACTGAAAGAAAGTCACTTCTACATAAGTGATGACCGGACCCATGACATCCATTACATGCAACATTGATTTAAATTATTCTATGATCATGTGATAGCTATGGATATACCATTTTATCGTCATTTCATTTGGTTAGATGGTTGTGATGGACAATTCAAGAATGCACGTGTATTTCAATGGTTTTGTTTGTTGCACATAAAATACAAGGTGCCATATATATGGAACTACTTTGAAACTGGTCATGGAAAAGGAGATCATGATGGTGCTGGTGCATGCATAAAAACTTCCCTTTGAAGGGAAGAGATGAAGTTTACAGGTTCTCTCCTTTGATACACTATATCTATAGTGAAATCGTGTGTATCTATCACGAGAGAACAAGCGACAAGGAAACACCTAGTGCAGAGAATATTCTAGAAGGTGACAAATGTGGACCGATCCCAAACACATCGGGTGAACACAGTGCATGGAACTCGACAATTTCATTCAATTAGAAGCTCAGACAACTCATCCCTACAAATTTGGACAATATTGAAGGCTTGCTTTTGCAGTTCCTGGAGCATCGATGAATGAGATGATCATGAGTATACAGATGCAATTGATACATGGGATCGAGTGACTCTTGGAACTAATTTAAAGGGGGTTAATGAAATAGACCATTTGAAACAAGATGAGACACACATTTCTACAGACTATGATCACATATCGGATCTCATACAAGCAGGTACTACTCACATGATGACATCATCTTAACATTTTTTAGGTATTTCTTTTTTTTGGGGTAGTGGGGTCCATCAAAAGTATGTCGAGTGGGTACTTGTTGGATGAAAAATTGAATTTCGGATCCAACAAGCTCTCCTGATCGAAATTTGAGTAAAAACATGGGGAGATATGTCGAAAATACAAACAAAAAAGTAGTTTTTTGTTTTCTTCTTCCAAAATTAATAAATATTATTTTATTATTTTAACTATTGTTTTATTAAATTTTTTTTAGGAGGCCCATTTTGAGTTGAAATTTCATCTAATGCATGTACATGTACAAATTGAAAAACAACTAGGGTTTCATGAACTGCAAATTGCACGCTATGTATGGTATGGTACATTAGTATGGTATGATGTTAGTAACATAGGATATGATATGGTATGGTATATTAGTATTGTATGGAAATTTATTATTGTAGGGTATGGTATGGTACATTAGTATGGTATGGTATGGTATGGTATGGTATGGTATGGTATATTAGTATGATATGGTATGTTAGTATGGTGTGATGTTAGTATATTCAGGTTTAGATCATTATATTGGTTAGTATCATTTAAGTAGAAACAAAAAGTCCATATAAGTAGGCTTGCACATACATGAAACAAAATGAATAGGGCTAAACATAGATCACACTAATACAAGTGATCAATTTTGCCACGGAAAAAACGTGGCAATATCCACGGAAAAGCGTGGATATTGCCACATCTAAGTGTTTTTTGTTCCATGGAAACTATTTCGTCGCAATAGCGACGACCCCTAATTTGCGTCGCAAGAGCGATGACCCTTTCCGTCGCTATAGCCACACTCTGTATAAAGGTTTTTAAAAAATGGAGATCCAAGCCGTTGCTATAGCCACGCACTTCCATCGCTATAGCCACGCACATCCGTCACTATAGCCACGCACTTCCGTCGCTCTGTATAATGTTTTTTAAAAATGCAGATCCAAGCCGTCGCTATAGCGACGCCTTTCCGTCGCAAAAGCCACGCCTCTTCGTTCGCTATAGCAACGCACTTCCGTCGCTCTATATAATGTTTTTTAAAAATGCAGATCCAAGCCATCTCTATAGCGACGCCTGTCCTTCGCAAAATCCACGCCTCTTCCGTCGCTATTGCAACGCCTTTCCGTCACTATATCGACGGTGGGTGAAATTAAAAAAAAAAATAGTTGCAGCCGTCGCCAGCTTATGCAACCAGCAACGAGTGGCTCTTCCACTCTGGAAGCCAACATTATCTAGACTCTAGAGTCATTAGAGTCAGGCTATGTCAATAGGGTCATTAATTTCACTAGAATAAACTATGAACAAATGAGAATCTAGTCGTTGACACTGACAGTATTTCTAGGGGTTTGCAATATCTAATGTCTTCGGAGTATGAAAATGAATAGCTTGATGAGAGACCAACAACACATAATTGTTGTGTATTGATAGTTCTGTCGTGTTATGATCAGGAAATTGCTTCCGAACCATGTATAAAGTTTAAACTTTAAGGCCACTAACAAATATCATTTCCCTTAAGCCTAAAATCCCACCAATATACCTAAATGTAACTTTATCATTTCCTTTTATCCCAAGAATCACAACAATATACCTAAATGTAAGTCTGCTAATAGAACCATGAAGAATTGGATGAAGTTATTGTAAATGGTTAGGCACTGTTATGAATGGTTAGGCACATCTCCAGGATAAGGTATCTGCAAATTGGATTAATATATATAAACTGTAACTGTCAAGTAGCAGAGCTTTTACACAGACAACAAATCAACAATTACAATGTTTTAAGGCTGCAAATCAGTAGCAGAGCCTCTGAAATATTTCGCACAATAGAAAAAAACCTTGTAATGGATAAAAATATTTTGATTGTTGTTAGATTTCTTGTCAATTAATTTGTATTTTGCATTTGATTTAACTTAAATATTAATTTACCAGTGGAACTTGAAACATTACAACGATAAGTGAAGATTGGGAGTGCCAAAACAATCACCACGAAATATAACTGGGTACATCACCAAAAGAACTGCAACAATACAAACTTGAATGTATACATCAGAAGTTCCTTAAGAAGCTCTCCATAAAAATTCAAAAGTGGAAGGAGATAAATCTGCCTGTGACATATATGTTGAAATGAATGTTTGTCTAGCTCCCTGACTCAAATTGCTGGATAATTTTAGCAAAAGAAAATAAAGCTTTACAGAGATAAAATCAAGCACTAAGAAGCGCTATAAAAAGAAAATGGGAAAGGATCCAAAAGACACCAAGGGAGGATCCCTAAACCAAAACTGTCATCACCTAAAAAATATACTAGCACCCAATACTAGGAAGTTGACGACAAGATTCCTGCCCACTATTCATTATGTGGGCTAGAAATTGCACTGTCTGTGACCATAATGGGTATGCACTCGTCACAAGGCCTCTTTTGGCCAAAAACATCTGGAGGTTAGGAGGCAATGAGTCAGAAACTAATAAGAACATGCAAATACTGGTCTCTGAGAGTACTCTATTGGAACTTGGTATGTTTAGTATCTCACAATGAAACAACACAATACATATTTGGCTCTTGTAATCTGCAAAAACCTCATTGAGGTGCTGGGGGGTGCATCAAACTCGGTTAAGAAGAGAGTGAAGAAATATTTATTTGGCATGAAAATGTTTTGAAAACTAGTAAGAAGTACAAGTACCCTCTCAATGCACTTTCAAACTGTTTGCCTCAGGTTTGGGCATCATACCTCACAACCATAAAGAAGAAACAATGCCACGCAAGTTTGATAGAGATGGACCTCTTCCATCAGAAAGGTAGTTGCCTTAACCCTCAGACACGCTATAATAGTGTGCAATATAAGACATTGGTTCTTGCTTAGTTCAATTGCTAGCTTACCGACGTTTGTGTTATGCTTGTTTTCAATATCTCTTGCTATTTGTAGGGCAATCGGTGCTGCATCATTATTCTGCACAATATGGATATCACCGATTCAAGAACAGGTTTCACTTTTCAGTTAGTAACAGAATAAAATTCAGAAATTTGTGATAAAAGTCCATGCCACATTACAATTTAATATCAAACTCTTAACACAATTTCAGAGGATAGCATTCGTTCAAAGAAATTCAGAATATATGCAAGAAAATCGCTTATCGGCTTTGTATATGCAGAATAACAGGACATTGAATTGATTTATATTGCTATATACAAGAAGACAAAATACAGAAAATCCAGTAAGGATCTTTGTCATAGGGACTATTGATCAAGAGGGCATCTTGGACTATCTATCTAGATAATTAAAATCCTGAAGGATTGAAACCTAACACCCCATGACAACTAGTCCAATGCTCAATGTGTCAGGACTCAGAAGGTCAAGACTAAATATTAACACAACATATAGAGGCGAGGTTTAGGTGGCCAACTGGCCATATAATTTCATGTGATCATCTCCAGTAGCTTTTTGAGTACTTAAATAGTGTTATGTAGCAAACACTGAAGTAATTTCCTGGAACCTTACAATGCCTGCAGCTCCTGAATAGCACAACCATCTCTCACTACCTTTGTTGAAATTCCATCAAACTCTATGTACAGCAACTAGCTTTGAAGGGTATTTCGCAATGGGGCTAGTCACATCCCTCAATCCTTCAACACCTGAACTACACCTACCTGCATTCGCTGACGGAACTAATGAAAGATCATCCATGTCCTCTGTCACATCTGCTGTAGAATGCTTCCCACTGGTAGTCTTTCTCGATTTCTTTGTAACTTTGCTCTTGCAAGGTGTGATAGTGTCGGCATCTGACACCACTGCTAATTCCATTGAGCTGGATCACATGTATTTGTTATCTATATCCACAACTCATTATTATCAGGCATGGTTCTGCTTTATTG
>LPNX010875469.1:12315-22516 GCA_001517045.1 Pseudotsuga menziesii | reverse complement strand
GAGAGAGAGAGAGAGAGAGAGAGAGAGAGAGAGAGAGAGAGAGACAGAGGGAAAGATAGAGGGAGAGAAGGAGAGAGAGAACGAGGGAGAGAACAAGGGATAGAGAGAGTGAGAAAGGGAGAGAAGGAGGCAGGGAGAGAGGAAGATAGACAAAGAGAGGGAGATACTTGATGGGTTATTAGACCACCAAGAAGGGGTCGGCCTAGTAGATGACATGCGGATTGGTTATTATACCTCCTTAGGAGGTCAACCCAGTTAGGGTTAAATACAACTTAAGTGAGTGTAGAAGTAGAGAGGTTGTGTCTCTCATTTTATTCATTCACTCACTTCACATAAGTGAGAAAGAGGAGTGCGCACAAGTGGAGGAGGAGTAGCTGCTGGAGAAAATTATCTTTGTGGGTTGAACCTTGTGGTCTTTTGTATTGGGGATTATTCTATCTCTGAGGAAGTTGCGGGGTTTTTCACCTTCTTGGTTTTCCGTGGTGAAATTCTTTGTGTCCTTTGTCTCTTGTAATTGTTATGCTGTGCTTGTTATTCTCTTAGTGATCCTTGATAATATGGAATGAAATTATCGAACAATTTAACATAACAATAAATCGAAATTGTTTCTCTATCAACATTTCCACACAGTAATACAAACAAATATAAACATTGTAATCATATTTGAGGCTCACGACCCAGAAGAAAATAAAGCATCCATTAACATAGTCCATATAAACAAATAAAAACTGTCTACACTATCACAGCAATGACATCAATTTCACATTGTTAAAACAAAGCTCATGACCATCCCCAATTTAGATCACAAACAAGTAAACAAAACTATAAATCACCATTAAAGAACATCTCACCATTATTTTACATAGTTGTGAATTGGAAAGAGTGCCATTTCCAGCAATGGCACAACTGTAAGCGAAACCCCATATTTTTAATACCAAAATAATAATGTAAGTACAGACAACAAAATACATAGACTCATATATTTTTCAAGCTATTGACAGTGTCCACGATAAAACCCCAACTATGAATTCTCACATTCATTCCCACTACAATTTATAAATAAAACCTACACAGTCGTGATTCCAAAATGAGTCACCATTCCAAGCAATGGTACAACCATCATAAATGTAGAGTATTGATTAACCAACAAAATCATACACTTAAGCTACCAACCCAATATTATTACAGAGCAGAGTCCTGACAGTTGTGGCCCGATGGAGCTAAACTTAAACATCATAAAACCCCAATACTTCATACGTATATATAGACGCCTTTAAATACAAATAGACCTATACATAGTCGAAACCCTTAACCAAATCAAGTATTCTTTCATCATTACAAACAATGAGCTCATAGATCTGTCAAAAAAACTCTACGGAGAGGTAACCAGTTCAAAGCTTGTTGGTACAGGGCTTACCTGTGGAGGGTAACTCGTGAATATCCTTGTAGACACCACGAATCGCGCAAAGGGAACCTTGTCACCTGCAAATGAAGAAACAAAGCACGATTATAAGTATACCAATCCTCCAACTGAAACAAGAATTAACAATGTTGCAAACCTAGGTGGAGAGAAGACCTTTCCCAAGCGTAAATGTGAAATAGACCTCATGCAGTGACAAAAACCAAAGAGTCGATTAGAGCACAACCACCATAGTTCCAAATGACTCTTTCATCCACAATATACCAAGCTTAGGGCTTGATCTCCCCACATCCCTAAGAGAATTTACGATGCCACCCTATCCACCACCAATGTCAAATTTTCCCTTCTTTCCTATAGTTTCATAAACCGAAAATGCGACTTGATATTGGAAATGCTTTGTGCATTGAAACCCCATCATATGCATCGTTGAATTAGGATAAATCCAAGGTTCATGTCATATGCAATATTCCATGAATGGCACAACATACATATAACATATGGTATATAAACTTTAATATATCATGGATAAGTATTATGACTTAAGCCTTACACATATAGGAATGAAAATATTCAGAATATGTGTAATAAAAACTATGTATAGGAACATAGTTCATAAGGTTTTAGAACCATAACAATAATGGTAATGAGTTATACATAGGTATCAATCAACCCAGCCATGCGTAAATGATAACGCTAACAATAGAAATAAGAATCAATAAGATAGTAGTGCGTTCCTTTTGTCGTTCAAAGCAGTGAAGTAGTTTAGCATAGGTAGTGTGTCTTTGTTTAACTATTATAGAAATTTTCTGTCACCTAATGAACTTGCACAAAACACTAGTACAAAATGAGGAATTAGCTACTAGGTGACTAAAAATTCTAGTCACCAAGTGTTTTTAAAGCGATTTACTACTAAATATGAACAATTTTGATTGACCTAACTATAAACGACTAAAATTAATGACTAAGTTAGTCACCGGTTAACAACTATGACTAGATAATAAGTGACAGAGTTAAAAATGACTGACATAAATGACTGATTTAGTCCCAACATAAAAAATGACTAGCTAGGAGAATATGAATTAGTCATTTATGTTAGTCATTTTTAATTGTGTCATGGAAAATTGCAAATTTGACAATGTAGTGTAAATTTTGTAAAATTTCTACCTTCTATTAGTAATATTAGTGCCATGCACCTCGATCTTCAAAGATCCAACAAAGAAATTGCATGAAAGATATATCTCAGCAATGAGAGAGTTCCTAGAGCATCTCCAAAATTAAGAAAGATACACTAAAAAATCCTAATAAGGGGTGGACTCAAAATGGTAGAGCCTATAAAATGTAGTAGAGACAAAATCTATAAGAATTAGGAGCACCTTAATGTAGCAGGGGAAGCCAATAGAGTCACAAGTGGAAAAATCCTAGACAATGTTCAAAGTAGACAATCTTGAGTGGCTAACATATTCCTTGAGATCCTTGTTAGTAACTACCAGATACTCAATGACATGGTATCGTGAATTTGGTCCTTCCCTTTATAAATTAAAATGGACTTCATGACATCCTTAAATGGACTTAGTATCTAGGTGCGTGTATATGTTTTCCATGTTAATGAATTGTTCTAGTTTTAGTAGTTGGAGAAAACTCTATTGGAAACACAGTATGTTCCATATAACCCTTTGCCAACATTTTCAATCTACTAACATAAATTATTCTCTTTCTCATTCTCCACCATATTATAAGCATCATAGACCTGGGAGTCTGTATGGATCCCTAAACTTTCCATTTATAGGGTAAAATAACCGGTCTCAATCAACTCACCAACCTCCATCTGTTACTTCTCTAGTTTAACCAATATTGATTGTAGTTCCTCACTCTTAGTACTATATACTATAGTAATCCCCTTCAATAGCGGTGAATGGAGTATATATGCAACTAGAACTTGCTACATGGCCTTTTCTAATGAGTTTTGTAAGGAAGGACATAACATAGAATAACTCCATTATTGGGATGTTATCCCTTAATAATGCCAAACATATAACCATTGAATATGACTATGGTAGTTATATAGGAGGTATACCTAAAAGACGTGGGAGCAACATAGATCTTGTTTATAGGGGGGGTTTCTGTGGATATTATTATTTTTTTAACATATTGGGTGGTTAAAAACCTCTACCTCTATTAGCTTGAGAAATTAAATTTATTTTTTAATCTCATATTACTTCCCCTACCATAAATTTGATTTTGTTTCTTACTTGGGAGAAGAGGTAGTCAAAGTAGAGCCTTAGCCATTTATTAACCCTAATTGGGCTAGCTGAATAATGTTTTAAGCTACCAAAGGTTGCACTAAGATTTAAGATAGAGGGTCCTAAAATATACCCAATCATATTTGACTATGATGTAATAGACTTGCTTTAGGTGGTTTACTTAGTTTCTTCTATTTGACTCTTTTTACTTCTATACATTTCATAAGAGTATGTCCCCTGCATTTTTTTTAAAGTTTAGTACTTAATCTTACAAGGAATTATAAAAAAAAAAATCATAGAGACACATTTAGCAATCCCTTTAAATATAAAAGCCAAAAAAAGACCTTTCATAGCCACACAATCCATTTAAATATAAAATTTCCTTTAAATATAAAAATCAATATGGTATTATGCTTTAATTATTGAGTATTGTTAAA
The DNA here is from genome assembly GCA_001517045.1 of Pseudotsuga menziesii. NCBI lineage: Eukaryota > Viridiplantae > Streptophyta > Pinopsida > Pinales > Pinaceae > Pseudotsuga > Pseudotsuga menziesii. The sequence continues at coordinate 18,419 of LPNX010875469.1, read as the reverse complement.
ATTTATTTAACTATAATTAATTTGATTGGTATTAAAATTTATTTAGATATAACTAAAACCTTTATATACCATTGAGTTATAATCATTTCTTACATTATAATTGGGGTTGATTTTCATAGTTATTCATCCAAGTTAAAAAAAAAACCATGGTTTTCAGTTTTAACTCCACCTTTCCAAGCAGTGTGTACCTCCAAAATGCATACTAATTTCTGAGGTGTGAGAGGTGTGAGTACCTCCTAAATGCATACTAATTTTCCAGATGTGAGAGGAAGTGATGTTTTAATTTTGGTAAAAAATTAATGATGTATTTTGTATGTTTAGCTATTTCTATAAGTCGCAGTTATTTTTTTCTTAATTTTTCTAGAGGTTGAACTTTAATGAAAGTGGTTTCTAAACCCAAATTTTAATTGCAAGTAATATGGATATGGTGGGTGTATATTGCATAATGTTAGAGGGTGTCATTTATGATTTGTGTTATATTTGGTAAATATTTTTATTGGATTTTTTTAGTGTATAATAAAAAATAATCTTTTTATTGCTTAAATTTTTTAATAAGAAATTATTAATGAAAAAAATTTACACTAACTTTTTTTTAATAAAACTTTATATGTTTTGAAAAATAAAAACCCAAAAAGTAAAAAAACAAAAATTAGTCTCAAATTCCAACCCAAGACGAAATGAAATTCCAACCCTGATCATTATCATTCCCAATTCCCAAACCATTTGCAAGTCATGTCAAGGGCCAAACCACAAGCCAAATCAGGTTTTTCTTACTTTTGACAACTTGTTTAGACAACATTCGATATCGGGTCGGTTGGCTCGACATGTTCGATAAGAACAACTCGTGGATCAATACAACGATGTGCTTCCACCCACGAATTGGAAGTGATACCATCCTCTTGAGCTTGTTGCTGTTCATATTTGACCAACACGTAAATCTTGTGTCCATGGCCCCCTCAAAGTGAAGTAGGGTTTCCTATCCAAGCCCGCTATTATTATTCAAAGGAAGCGGTAAGGCATGGGCATTGGTAGGAACATGAAGGGATAGAGACAATGCGTGCATCCATCCCAATGCTTATGGATAGACACGATATTTAAGGGGAAACTATCTATCCAAAAATGAGAAATCACTAAGGGGCAGTGCTAGTGAATCATACCCATATGACAGGTCAAGGCATGGAAGATAACCTAGACATGGCAGCAGGGGAATAGATTCCAGCAGAGAAGAGAGGCGATCAGATCATGGCACTACTACATTTTGACCAGAAATCCGACGGCCGTCATGTCGGATTTTCGACACTTCCCTGTCGCATGTACGACACTTTGATTTTTTTTAAGCGTCGGAAACTTGTCGTCGGTTATCCGACACCTAAGTAACCATTGGTTAAGCGACACCTAAGTAACCGTCAGTTAAATTTAAAGCATCGATTAAGCGACAGAATATCTTCGACGGTAGTGAAATTTTTTTGAGAAAATAACCTTCATGCCGTCGGTTAAGCGACAGAATGGCCGTCGATTAAGCGACGGTATTCAAATTTTTTTTTAAAATAACCTTTATTCCGTCGGAAAAGCGACAAGAATAATCGTCGCTTAAGCGATGAAGATAGAGTATACACGTCGAATAAGCGATAGGTATAACCGTCGCTTAAGCGATGGAAGCGAATTTAAAAAAAAAAATATTTCAAATTGGGTATATTTATAAGAGGAGTATATATTTTGCAGAGCAAGGTGCTGTTGTGCCTCTAATGTATGGAAAATGTAATCATAATTAAGTCATAAATCATATAAAAAAATGAATCAACATAAGACTTTACAGTTGGGAGAAACTATCAGTTAACATATATTACACTTATATTCAGGCACTATATAAACTTTGATTGTTTATGTATACATATAACAATATTAATGTTCTCAAACACATATTCTAGGAAACCAAAACAAAGTACCCTCAGAAAACTTATAACAAAGGAAGATGCAGTAGTATTTGCATGAGAACAATCCTGCCATTTTCATAAGTCATATAAATGTGTCAATACAACATTGTTTCAGTGGCAGAACTAACCAAATTGGCACCACTACTGTCTCTCAGAATGTTCATCAGCATTTCTACAGTAGATGCACATTTCTTATCTCCTGTAGCAAGGCAAAGAAATGCCACACACTGAGCAATTGAATAGAGAGCTTTCTTTGCAAGACCACCCAATTGTGGAGAAGGTTTGGCACTTGAAAGAAGAGCATCCAATAAAGCATCAAAGCTTGTGTTTTCTACTTGCACCAAAGATGCAATTTTTTTTTGAAAAGCTTGCAAGTTCAAACACACAACCATACTTACCAACCGCAAGAAACATGTAATCTGCTATAATGCCCCACATAAAAATGATGATAAAATTATTAGGTACAAAGCTTGCCTGCATAACTTGACCCTGCAACAATGAACTCCTGACTAGAACAAGAGCTTGTGGAAGAACCCTGTCACGTACTACAGCACCAACATTTCGGTGACGATTTAGATCATCCATCATTTTACAGCAAAGTTCCAATGCTAAAGCAGTCATATGTAGGTCTGCATCATTGGAAACCATTAACGTACCATCGGAACCCAACCAAGTAAATAAAATAGCCCTACGACTACATTATGTTATGTATAGAATCAAGCACTAAATTGTCCATGGGCCCAAACCTGATAAGTGAGGGAAGCTCTGTGATAATAGCCACAAATGTAGATGAAGTGATTTTATCACCATAAGCAACAAATAAACAATTAAGAGTCCCCAATGAAGCTTGCCTTAATGCACCATTGGCCTGTGTGAAAGTTCAAATGCAATAAGAAATGTTTTAGGAAGTAAAATAAAAAATTAAAGCAAAGTCAAGCCTAATGGGTTGTATTAACTTGTGAGCACACAAGCCATCCGTTGTAAGACAACCAGAATTTAGGTTAATGATCCTTTAGAGAATTACCCCACATTTTTAAGTTTGCTACTCCATGCTTATGAAGCTGCATGTGCATAGCCACTGTGTCTTGTTCCTATTAATAGTAAAATGAAGCTTTAATCTCAAAAAATATTGCAAATATACACTCTGCCACTCTTCAACTTGTAGGGAACTTTTCAATTACCTGAATAGTAATCAAAAGTTAGAATTACGTGAATTGTAAATACACACTCTGCCTTATCCATCGAACTTCAAGAACACCTAGTAAATCAAGTTCTGAAGGTAAATCAAGTAACATCTACATATTCAGGGTGCTTAAATATCCAAGAAGTTTGTGCAAGTCTTCCATCCCTATTTCATTTGGAAGTTCTTCTCATGGCTTTTCATTCTTCAAATGCATTATAAAAAATCAAAATGGCAGAGAATATTTTTTCTACCCTCAGCAATGTAAGTTGTCCTCCAGTGGAACTTAACAGCACACAATTGGTTTGCTGGTCTTTGCTAATTTCAATACTGATGTTGATTCTTCGGCACATGATTCTCCACTCTACAACCTTCCCATCCTCGTTGGTGTTCAATATAAGAAATAAGTTAATACAGATTACACAAGGAGGAACTTTTTAGCTTCCCACAGGAACAGGCTATTTAGAATCATGGGTATATCATGTGGTACAAAGTGTTATAAATGTGAATGAGGGAGTCACAGAAGAGCATGGAATGGCTGATCTCTTTCAGAGAACTGCTTACAGAAATTTGCATGCCCTTCGAGTCTAACTGCCACCACGAGTAGGTTTATCAATAAAAAGGTGAACTAACTGGGCATATCACACTGCAATTTGAAGCATGCAATTTATCAGAGACAAAAAATACTAATAGTCACTAATCTCGTGGTCCAGTTAAAAGAATTCGAGAACAAACAGTGACCAAATTTGACACATATTTGATATACTCTGGCCTCTTGAGAAACACATACATGGCATCCAATAGTGCATTCTTTGTGTGAAACAGTAGTAAAACAACCTAAACTTCAATTCTGGGTGCATTTAAACCATATGGCATTAATAACAATCTTAACAAAAAATGAAGACCCCAAGTGTTGCTGTGTTGACACCTATAGTTAGAACCTGCCTATGTTTTCTTCTGCCAATGGTGTTGTACTTAAGAGACCCATATTTTGTATAAAATGCCACTTTCATTTGCTGTTTGTTTATAATAACATTAAGGAAGAATTATATCAGAAAACTATAAAAGTGTGAAGTCGCAAAATAAATGGATTCATGCCTATAGAAATCGCCACATAGAAGCATATCAAAGTAAAAAGAGCAATAGATTTCTGGAGGATGGGTATCATTCTGTAACCCTTCCGTCTCAATGTTAGACTAGGATAGTAAGGATAAATAACAATAAATATCAACATCAGGGATCTATGGTTCAATTGTTCAAAATTGTTCTTTGTAACCTCTTTTCTCCATTTCCCCTTCTATAGCAGTCCCAAATGTCAGTTCAAAGGTGTTCTATCTCAAGGGCGTTACTCTTCCATGATGCCTCAAAATTCTAGCCCTATTTTGCACTAAAAATACAAAATGCTCATTCTTCTCTGTTGATCCTCCCTGTTGATTGGGTGTTATACTCTGCTCTATTGCCAACACCTCAAGCAGGGCATATAACTATTTCCAGCAACATGATTTCATTTTCTGTTATGTTTTTTAGTTGTAGAGATGAGGATACCATGTGTTTCTGCAGTCTTATGATTTGACAACATTTGTAATTTAGAATGCTAAGGCCTGACACACAACCATAGTGTATCACTAGAGTAGAAAGGACCTCGTACAGGGCTTTGATTATTTCCTCATCCCGAAATCTCATGTTTCCTATAGTTGTTTAGTGAAAACTTGAAAAGGTGCCTTCTGACACCTTCGGATATTTCTGTGTACGTTCCTTGACCCTTCAGATAGCATAATCTTCCAAAGGAAAATACCTTTCAAGTTTTAACATGATCCAAATTTGTTGGAGTGTATATATGTCTGCCTATAGGTTCATCTGTGGGCAACTTACCTAATATAGCCAACTTATATATGGTATATAGTATATACATTATCCTGTCTTGTAAGAAAGGATAAATGCGTACCTATATAATAGTAAGAAACAAAAATACAGAATAGAAAATCATCAGGATTTGGCAGCTTAACATTCCCTAGTCCTAGCGATTTGGCAGCTTGTATGCTTGTTATTGAAAGCTTCAGCACCCTTATGAATGGTCTTTGCAAGAAGGGAAGTTTGGAAGAGGCTAATAATATTTTTAAACTAATGCTATAGAAAGGTTTAGTTCCTAATGTTCAGATTTACAGTAAGATGATAATTTCAAACTGTGAAAGGGGATGCAATATGGTATAGACACTAGATACAACTTCAAAAAAAAAATTTAGATCAATTTTGGTATCATGCTTTTAGTCCAGATATACCAAATGAAGGATCGTGTAGTTTACCATCATAAGCAATATTGGATTATCTTAATTTTAAGACAGTCCCATAAATAATGCCTACAATTTTCTGTTGTGATAGATTCAACAATATCTTATCTGTAATAAACACAGTGAAGATTCGAAAGATTACATAAGAAATAACCAAATTAAAGATAAATGTATCATATCCTAAGCTCTAATTTGTGAATTTGTATTCATTAAATGCATCCATACACAGTTTTTATGAATTGATATTAACCAGAGTCCAAAACTGATAAGACTTTAGTTATGTAACGATACCAGAGAGTGCTTGACAGTCCATAAATACTAGTAGGATTCATTATGAAATTATATACTAGAGCCTCGTGAAATGATATCAGTGTATTTTTCTTTCTTATCTGTATTATGGATCTAAAAAGAGCAGATAGCCTTCCATAGCTGAAGACATTTACCTTAAACTCATCATCTGACATAGCATAAAGTTTACTCTCAAACATTTTGAGAAACGCTTCGACTCTTAGATCAAGCTGTGCAGGGTCCTGTGAATTTTGTAGAAACAAAATCAAAATTAAAAAAAGAAAATTAAAGAAATACAGATTGGACATGAGCGTGATATTTGGAGATTTTTCCAGTTACATAAACAGTAGATATAACTCAGGCACCACATCTATTAAGGCCAAATACCTTGATAGTGGATTGAATAATGAATTC
>LPNX010875469.1:0-11904 GCA_001517045.1 Pseudotsuga menziesii | reverse complement strand
TTCTTCAGCAAAAATAGATCACTATACATACATCTCTCTTCTATAGAGGGAATTAAATTATTGAACATGATTCTACATTTATCATGTATACCCTCAAATAGTCTGTCAAACTTTATGGTCATTATGACCTCAAGCAAACTATTGATTTTGGCACAAGAGATTTTGAAAGTAAAACATATATGCATGGTTGTAGAAAGGCATCAAATATTAGTGGAGCTCAAAAATCCATTACGAGGCACACTACTCATTTCATATGCAGTCAAATTAATTTATTTCTAGCAAAGACCTCTCTCTTGCCACATGCACATCGTCATGTTCTCACATGATTAGAAGAAAAGAAAAGATTAAAGTTTGTTTACCTGGATTCCTAGCCAAACCAAGCAATAGTGGAGACCAATAAGGTTCACAAGAACACTACGCTTAGGTGTGAGTAGATACAATTGGACATCTTTGAATCCCATTTCAGTCTTTTTTAAAAGTTCCATAGCTCTCTGGTAATATCCTACTTCAAGAGACTCGTAGTGGGCACTCTATTTTACAAGTTCTACTACAGAAACTGCTCTTTTAGCCATCTCTGTCTGCCATTTGATATAGAATGCCCGCCATCCCTACATTGTCACCAAAAGAATGGGTACAAGCAACAGATCAAAATAAAAAATTATTGACAAAGATATTGAAACAAAAGCTTAAAATAATGTTTGAAAGATGTTAAATATATTGACAACATATGCTCACAAGTCACAACTCCCTCATGTTCTGCTGCTAATCTCTTAAAATTGAAAGTGCATTTAAAACATTTAAAACACACAACTAGAACAATGCTGCTAATAATCCTATGCTGCCTATACTCATTCAAAGGGAAGCATCCTCATTCATGTTGATTCAGAAGGAAAATGTCAAATGGAAAGAGAGTAGAGAGAACCATTATTCCCTCGATTCTTAGTTTTAAACTAGAGCATCCTGACATAGGTGTTTAACCATGAAACCTATATCCTAACGGGCACAATTATGAAGACAAAGAATAAGAATAAAGATGCGAGAGGTTTTTTGAGAAAATAGTGAACAGCTTTAGACCAAGACAGGGACTCAGTTGGAAAGTGGAATTATAAGGAGCAAGATTGTAATGCAGTTCATCTCCCAAAACAGAGACTTCAGAAGTGTGGCCCAACCTAAGAACATGTGAATGGAAAAGGAAAATATCACATCAAAAGTAGCTTGCAAAATTTGGATCCTTGACAAATGTCAAATTTATATAAAGTTACAAACAAAATGAAATCAAGTCCCAAAAGCATCTCAATCTCTCAGGCATTTACAAAGAAGCCTGTCACCAAATTAATGAAGAACATGTTAGTGCTCTTTTTCTCCTTATCTCCATACTTTTGGGGTTCTCTTTAACCAAACCAGCTATCATATCCTTACTACTGCTTTAAAAATTGAACTTGGGATTTGGTTTGTTGGAGAGAAGATTTAAAAATAGGAACAGGCTATTTAGAATCATGGGTATATTATGTGGTACAAAGTGTTATAAATGTGAATGAGGGAGTCACAGAAGAGCATGGAATGACTGATCTCTTTCAACAACTGATTGACGTTAGTGGGGTTCATAACTGGGGTATTGTAGAACACAAAGTTCTTCAAGATCTGGGTTTAAATTGGTCTGATCTCTATTTTGTTATTTGTCGCATTTTGGAAGTGTGGTAGAATAGGGAAGCTTCCCAAGTGGATGAGCTTATACTTGAAAGATATTGTTTTGTACTTGGCTGGATCACTCTATCAGATATTGATGTTAAGGAAGCTGGTGCTTTGCCATGGAGTCCTGAATTGGGCAGAGACAAGTTGCTTGAAATTAAATACTTCATAAGTTTTAGCAGAATTCTACACCATAATGTTCATTTTGGCCATACAGGGGAGCTATCGCAGCTTTCTTTTGCATTTCTCCAAATACAAATGCCTGTGTTTAATTTACCTGGGAGTATTTTTTACCTGGGAGGTGTCTTTTCTCCAGATACAAATGCCTGTGTTTAATTTATGGCGTGGATTATTTTGCATTGCCTATTTACTATCGGTGGTTGGGACTGATTGCTCATATGGTTCGTTGTAGCAGTTTAATTAGCACAGGTATTTGTCACAGTATTTTTCAAGAAACACACCATTCTACTTTTTGCTATTATTTTTTATCACTTTGAACAATATAAGGTTTCATCACATTCAAGGAAGTATTATATAGATAAGATAAGATACTTTTATTAATGACCAACAAATGACCATAAATAGGTCAATGAGACTGCTAGGTACACACATGTGAGATACAAAGTGGGATTGCAATAGCTGCTCGTAGAAAAGAATAAATTAGCCTATGATAGAAAAGACCTAAAGTCTACGACCTCTGAGGATGGTGTGGGGAAATGAATCAATAGTGCAGGTATCTGCAAGTTTTGCAGAGAACCAAAGAAAAACACCAACACTATCAGGGGGAATGGCTCACCTAGGGGGTGATCAACCTTCCGTAACAGAAACTCTCCTACCATCACATGGTGCAATGGATAAGCCAATCAACTTTATTGCATGATGTTTGACCCTCGACTAATACAGACCATAGGAATGTATGGGATTATTTCATTGATGAAATCCATGGATAATTGATCTACTAAATATTCTGAGCCATAGGATTGAGGGCTGATCAGACGGCTGCAATTGCATATTGATCTTTTTCCTGATGGCCTTTGGTTTAAAACAAAAACGCCATGATGTAATGTAGGCCGTTTGCGGCAAAGTAATGGATGGCTCATATTTTGTTGGGCTTCAACATATGCTGGATCCCCGTGATGAAATGCAGATCATTAGATGGACTGGCTGCTGATCTAACGGCTAGTAGATTCAGCGATGGTGCAACCATGGCGGATGATGACCGAAGCTCCAGCATAAAGTACTAAGCATGTCCAGTTAATGCAAAATTAGGATACTGAGCAAACACATTCTACTGGTTAGCTCATGTATCTCAATATTAACCTCAACAAGAGCTCCCTTATCAGTATTTGTTTTGAAGGGCTAGGTGAACAAATGAGGAAATAAACAGGACATTGGTTGGGACATGTGAATTTTTAGAGTTCTCTCACACAGCTCAAAAATCAGTTTGACTTGTGTTTAAGGTAAGAAATGCACCAAATTTCCACCAAGTGAATATGGATACGTAGTGAAATAGGGTCACACATGCTCAGCATCACCAAAGTGAAACTTGCATGCTTCCAGTGTAAAGTGAATCAAGCAAGTATGAGCAGTCTAGAAACCACAATCTAGAGATCTAAACATGCACACAAAATAAATTAACAGTTCATTCACTCAACACTTTTATAGTAAGTAGTCAATATTCAAAGCAGAAAAATGGCAATTAATTATAAGAGAATAAATGCAAATCAATTCAATAAGTTTGAACATCAGCGAACAGTTATGATGTCAAAACAAATTGAGCATCCAATTCAGATCAACATAAAGGTAAATCTAAATTATTATTTAATATTAACAGTCCTAGAGTACATTCTGAGAAGGTACAAATACAGAGCCCCTGAGAGGTAAACCCATATGTCTAGGCCACCCCAACCCCACAATTATATTGTGTCCTCTCTTTCAGTTCAAAATTGAAAATAATGAGAGGCTACTAGCCTCTCAGTTTCTACAGATGACCATCCAACTGCCTAACTGCTTAGCTAAATAATAAATTACTTTAAGGTTGAAATTTGAAAGTTGAAACTGTACAAATTTGAACCTAAACTACAAAATCAAGAAACCTTAAAAGGCCATATTGATTGTGAGTTGGGTTAAGAAGTCTTGGCTCCTAACATAGGCTGGCCAGAATTTGAATAAAGGTACCTCTGTCTAGAGCTGACGGCAGTACCATTAAAACACATGCAAAGTTATATAAACATTCTGTCCCCATAAGTACAATCATGTTCAGTGCTTGCTGATGCTTCCCCTAATAGGTATAATATAAGCATGACGAAGTACAATTGTATCAGCAATAAGGTAAGCATAGCTATGCCATTGTGTCAACATTTTTATTTGCCAAACTTCTTTCAACAATGTGTAATATTTTCAAAGGAAACTCACTATCTAATTCCTATAGAATTGACATTATAAATTCTGCAGATATATGGATGTGCGAACCGTACGAGGACTGCTGAGGAGATTTTAGTCTTTTTCTCCTTTCCACTAAAGCTGCAAAATAACTCTGTATTTCTGCTAAGTATAAAAACACTTCTTTCAAGCTACTGACAACTTGCATGGTTCCCCTACACAGGGAAATCTATAATCATCAAACAAATAGTTTTGTCAAAAAGTAAACTCTCCCTCTAAATATATTCTTAGAAACATAGAAACTTTTCCTAGGCAGTATAAAGCACAAAAATAAAGAAACCCTGCAAACTGCTTTCAGACCTTTGCAGCGCAACAATATAGAAATAAATAAAACCAAGCAAACCGCATGCAGACTGGAAAAAAAGATCACTACATCCCTCTGGATTCCACCACGAGTCTTATGTTAAACTGCAACATAATATGGAATATAGGAAGAAAAGTCATTTCTCATAAATTGTCTCTGCAGTAACACTTTGAACCCCAGAAACATAAATAGTGAATGAGCATCAAGGGCCAACTTCAAAGCTACGTCTGGGTTTAAAAGAAATATTTTTTCTATGATTAATAAATTGAATGGAAACTAAAGCAACACATAAGTAACATTCTTCAAACCTGCTGTATTAACGTTCAAATAGATGTTACTGAAAGATGCTGAATGACGAAACGAGGAACTGAACTATATTCAAAACAACAATGTGCTTCAATACCATCTCACCAGAATAACTCCATTGTGGAGCAGATCTGCATGCAGCTCTTCAAAACCACAGAGAACAAATGCCCATAGAAGCCACCTTTGATTTTGCAGAAGATGAGTAAAATGCCCAAAGAACACTTTTACACCTTAACAATGGGCTTCTGAAGCCCTACTCAACAACTATGCGCGCCCCAAATTCCACCTCGATTGTCAAGTCATGCACTGGCTGGAACCTCTTGTCCGTGAATTGCAGCAATAGGCATGACTTCCCCACTCCTGCCAAACACCAAAACATTTATCGTTTCATTCATTCTAGTGAAAGTGCAATTCAATTTTCCATGGATACACATAGAATAGAATGAATGTATACAGATCAAGATGCCTACCAGTGTCTCCTATGATAGTGTACTTGAAAAGGTATACGTAAGACATTCTATCGTGGAAATTGCAATTCGCTCGAAATCTAGTACTGTGCTTAATTTGATCAAACTATGCATACAATATCAATATGTGTGGGGAAAGCTATGGATCTATACGACCCTTGGCTCTGCAGTGAGTTGAGCTGTGTGATCTGTGTTTCCATTAGGTAGGCCAAACAGACAACCTTCTCACGGTATCCTCACTCGTTCGTGCAAGGCGAAGCAATTTGGAGGCAGGACTTGGACTTTCCCTCCCCGGTGTGGGCAAATAATGCTAAAAGGTGAATCCTTTGGCGCCCTATGTGACTTTTGGGCGCTTTTCTTTGTTTGTTTGAATGACCTTTTTTTTTACTAACGTGCCGTCGGTTAAGCGATGGTTATGAGACTAGTCGTTGCTTAACCGACACTTGTGGACATATTTATAAAAAAAAAAGAATCTTTGTGATTTTTTGTAAGTTTAAAAAGATAAATCCACGCGCCGTCGGAAAAAACCGTCGGATTTTGGATCGAAATGTAGTAGTGTGGAGGCCCAACATCGATCCGGAAGTTTCAAGTTCCAGTTGATAAGCCATGCCTAACATATTATTCCATTCCATATCCAATTGGAGCTCGAACAAAAGATTTCGGGTGCAGATAAATAAAGTTCCCATCCAAGCAAGTTCGCTAAGTAAAACCCCACAATATATACTATATGCATTGTTGTGTTGAGAATATGAAAATTTTTATATATTTGGTTTGTATAATGATTATCTAAACTAAAATATCTCTTAATTATATTCATAAACTTTACTTAATTCAAAAAATTATTTAATATTTATTTATGTTTCACATTAATAATAAAATATATTTATTTTATTTTTTTTAAAAATAATAATGAATTTTTTTACATATATATTATATTTTATAATTAATATTTTAGAATAAATTTATAACATAATCTATATTAAACTACCATATATTTTGAGTATGGTTGTTTCTTAAAAATCCATGAGTTTGATGACCAATGGTGTGGTAGGTGTCATATGCGTGTGATAAGAACTCGTGCAAATAATTTTTGAAGTGTTATAAACCTAGAAGAAATTATTACTCCTTGTAAGACTTTAACAAACACGTGTTATGACCGATCTTCTAATATGAAGCTACTTAATATTAAAGGCTCTAAAGTAAAATCAAGTAATTATATTAAGATAAGTCAACATCTTAAATGTGCAAAATTATCATAATTAAATTAAATAGTCGTCATTTACTTTATTATAGAATTTACTTTATTAATAGTAATGCACTAAAGCATCAAAAGAATATAAAATAACAATATTTTGTTGGAGCGAGCAGGAGGGAGCTTGTTAACTTTTGTTGGAGCGGGAAGAAGCAAGGAGAGGGAACAACCCTCTTGACAGTAGTTAGGGTTCTCCCGAGAAGAAAGGTCATTAACTTTTGTTGCAGCGAGCACGAGGGAGGAGAGGGAACAACCGTCTTGCAGCAAATCTAGAGCGAGATGGTTGCATCAATTTTCGGCTATATTTGCAAAATCGGTTCTTCTTTTTGGGCCACCCTCCTGATCTCAGCCAACCTGATGTCGCCAAGGGAGTTTGAAAAGATAATAATGATCTCAGAAAAGCTTGGTCCAATTTGTTCGTTTATGGGATGATGCCATAGATGGTTGCATCAATTGATCGTACTTAGTAACTACAACCAGCTCTAGAGCGAGATGGTTGCATCAATTTTCGTCAATATTTGCAAAATCTTGTTTTTCTTGCTTGTTTTTTGGCCACCGCCCTGAGATTCTCAGCTAACCTGATGCTACTCAAGGAGTTTGAAAAGAAAATAATAATCTCAGAAAAGCTTGGTCCAGGATTAGATTCCACCACTTCTAGTGCTGACTAAAATTATGTGATGGTTTCAACTACCATGAGAACATGAGCATGAGCATTTAATATTTTAATTACTATGGAATCACCCTCATGGCAATTTTCTCTCAGTATATTTACTGTTGTTTACAGTCAATTACTGCACAAAGTAAAGTATAGATTTAATTATTTTGTTTGGCAAATAATTTAACTTGGGCACTTCCGTTGACAGCTTAGCAAGCTGTATGTTTAGGGGCTGATGCGGTACATGGAATTGATCCATCTCCATCGACTCTTATACAAGTGAAATCATGCATATAATAGTTTAAGTTTTCCAAATGACCATTCTAACTAACATTTCTTTACTATAGAGCTATTTTGCTACAAAGGCTTAGGCGATTTGTTAAGATTTACAGAGTTCTTCCTAGAACTCTTTTCTTAAAAAAAACTCTAAACGTTGGATTAATATAAGTAGCTGGAAGCTTACCATTCTACAACAGTTGAAATTTCTTATTAAAAAGATAAATATTTATACTGGTGAAGTCACACATGTACTAGATCAAAGGTTTCATTTATCATCCTTGTGGATTCTTTGCTGGAAAAAAACATAGACAGATAGAGAGTCAATTGGTATGGTTAGTTAGGTATAATGATTGGTTGTGGATTAGTTAGGTATGCCAACTTATTTCTACATTTTTAAAATTACTCTTGTGCTTGTAAAAAGAGGAAGTCAATGAAAAGAGATTTTCAAAAATTAGAGAATTATTATTAAAGTTTGATGTTTAGATTATTTTTCATTTATTTGATTTAATAGTAAGAAGATGATTGTAAAATTGCTTAGTCAAATTGTATTAAGTATATTCTACTAATATTTAAGAAAATATATTGTTTATGTCATTATTGTGACAATAAGTGTTTATTATAAATACCATTTTTAATGGTTTTCATTATTTTTGTGATATTTAGTAAGTCTTGAAATATATTTCTTAGTAAGTGTATACTAAGACATAATGTGAGGGAATCTTGTTTAGAAGCAAGTTTCCTATCTTTTCTTTTATAAATCATTTTACAGGAAATGTTTAATATCAAGTAAGAGAATGTTGTCATGATGATGAAAGATTGTTTAATATTACAATGCTTTATGTGGATGGTTGAGTAAGTTTAAATAATGGATTGAGTTATTAAATTAAGAGTGGAGTCATAACATTATTAGATTTGAATTTTCTATTTTCATGAAATTATTACAACTAAGAGATTGTCACTCTAATTTAGTTATATGTTAACTTAAACATGGAATAACTTGCTCGAAATATGTTTAAATGAGTAGAGGTTTTTATGTTTTAACTAGGACCTCGATGATTATGTTAAGATTAAGAATGAGGATAATAAAGGAGCTTGCAAATATAATGATAAGGATTTAATAAGTTAAGAGTCTTAAGTCTCCCCATGATAGAAAGTAAAGAGCCTAATGATGACCCATGTGAAAGCATAAATAAAGGTATTTATATTTAACCTTTTATATTGTGTCAATAATGTTACTAATATTTTTGGGTTTCTCTGAACAAAGTAAAAAAAATATATCATTACCCTACTCCCTAAAATAAAATACCATGTGAAGATTAGATAGTGTTAGGATTATTAATCCTCCCTTGTCCAAATTTGGTCATATGTCTAAATCAGGAGTCATGTCTAAATCGGGAGTCCATCGAGTCTATTTATAGTCATTAACACCATTGAGTCCACTTGACCTAATTGGGGCACATGTTTGAGTTACTAAAGTGTGGTGAACACTAATTGAGGCTCACTGCCACTAATTGCACTTGATTGCATCAGTTTAGGAGCCTCCTAGACCAATTCCTACAATTTAGGAAGCCACTAGGAGTGTCGAAACCAACCAAGGTTAGTTCACTTCAATTAATGACTAGTCAAGATAAGTTAGGAGTCAGTTACATTCGGTTCTAGTCCTCTACATTCAGTTAGCGCTAGGTTTACTTGACTGAACACATGTGGGGCACATTTCTCACCTACCACTGTCAGTTAACCTTAGTCAACACTGAATGTAACACTTGAGTTATGTTTTAGAGCTCCAATGAACTCTGGTTATGGTTTAGACAAGGTCAGTTAACTATTGAGTCCTCTGATAGTGATTTAGACAAGCTCTTGGTTACCTACAGTCAACTAGAGTCTAATCAATTCGAACTTCCTCATGTGGATTCGAATTGCTTGTGACTATTAAATCCATTGTACTTCATTGTAATTATCTATCTAATTACTCTTTGATTAATGAAAAGCATTCACAGCGGAAAGCCATTTTTGCACTGTTTCATTCTTCAATAACTGAGTAAATTGTGTGATCTATCATGTGAGTTGTGTGTTTGCCCAGAGATCTATGTGCTCAATTTAATAGATAGGTCATAATTTCACACTGTAAACATCCATGAATATTAAACTACTATTAAATTTTTATATCAATACTTATTTATCCTCTATCAATAAATTTATTTAAATAAATTTAATAAATAATGATTAAAATATATTAACAAATTAAATTTAAATTCTTCACTCACTTTATTTACAACATTAATAAATAATATTATCCTTAACACCTATTTATAATTTAAATAAAAAATATAATCTTTATATTTTTATTGCAATGTCTATTTATCTCCACATCAATAAATTTAATAAATTATTATTAAAATAAATTTAAAAACATTAAATTTAAACACCATATCCACTCCATTTACAAGGATGGTCTTATATTTAAATTTTGATTTTATCTATCATCGGCTATCCTAGGTTAACCTATTAGTGACAAGTTACAAAATCCCATTGCTAGGTTCATAGTAAAACTATCCCTTACCACATCCAAAGGCTAGGTTTGGAGAAATACTAAACTAGGCTTGGAGAAAAAATAATCCCTTCATTTCCCTTCTTATTCAAGATCCCACTCTCTTAATTTTAGTTATTCTCTTTATTTTTATAACCATGCACATGGAATTGAAAGCATTGTATGTAAGATCCTGCTCCGATATTTAAATTTTGATTTTATGTGTCAACGGCTACCGGCTACACTAGTTTAACCAATCCGTGACCAGCTACGAAATCAATTCGCAGCAAAACTATCCGTTACAACATGCAACGACATTCGTTGCTAAAAAACAAAGGAGAAAAAGGGAACATAAAAGACCATATACAACACCATCAACATGGCCTTGGCCGGGAAATACCAGAGCCTTAGAGAGGTCGAAGTTCCCACGGTCCCAGGGGCTGATGAGCAAGTTCATTTCTCGTTGTTGATAATAATACTCGCACCGCTGTTACAATCGGCTGATGAGCAAGTTCATTTCTCGTTGTTGATAATAATACTCGCATCGTTGTTACAATCACCTGATCTATGGCATGTCATCGTTCACGCCTTCGACCACGCTGGGCATGATTAAGGTTTTATCCAAGGGAATGATGGGTTCTCTGCATGGCTCAATTTATCGGTGGTTTCCTTGAATTCACGAGACATGAACCTCGGTGGCAAGTATGGTGAGAATCCGAGCATAGAAAAGTCTATTGCCCATTTGATTCTTTCCAAGATAGGTATGGAATTCTATTACACATTGTTACTGGAGTCCTCGCACCCTGTGAGATCCTGGGAGGGTATTTCAAGAAAGCGATTAACATCAGACCATGGAATGCCTCAGATATCTGCAGTTCTCGCCCACCAATTCATTATGAATCTATCAGTTTAACTATGGCATCTATCAATTTAACTATGGGCAACAATATGGACCAATGACCCAGGTCGAGGATGAAAAAGAAATCATTCTATAACAAATGGGCACCAATATGGACCAATAACCAATGGAACTCGAATATGTGCTCGATATTTCGTAGCGATGGCGTGCTGAAGGGGAGGTGCAGTCCAAGCAGAGTGAATAGATTAGGCGAACTCGAGCCTAGTGTGCATGCTTTACAAGCCGACGATTGTTGATTGTTGCTTCTTCATATGTATCATGGGAAACAGATTTCATTTTAGTTACGATTTTATGTCTATGCTGGTTGGGTATAAAGCTTCTTGCTATCAATACAGAGCGATCATGCTCACTTTACTTTAGAGGGTTTGAAAATTTGGATACTGCTTGTATCAAGAAGTTTTATCAATGGCATTGAGGGATGGAGTTTTATGGATGAAAGAGAATCATATCATATCGAACCGACCCGCTTGGAGGTATGTTCCTTACATATATCAAATTTAATTTTCTTTTATCTCGTGTGCCTGATTATCTTCTTTGCTTTCATATCACTCCGCTCCCAATGTCAATGAGTTTTTAACCGGTATATTACGAATAATGGAAATCTTAGGATTATATGCAGAGTACTGTGTATATTGTGTGCTTTACAAGCCCGTGTTTGTTGCTTCTTCGGTGCTTGTCCAGGAAACAGTTTTCATTGTAGTTAGCATTTTCTGTCTATGTTGGTTGGCCATAAAGTTTCTTGATATCAAGACAGATCAATCATGCTCACATTAAGAGGGTTTGATAGTATGCATATTGTGTGTAGCAAGAAGTTTTATCGACACTATCGAAGGATGGATTTTATCTATAAATGAACGAAAGCATCATCTCATCTCCTACTGGCCAGCCTAAGGTATGTTACTTATTTTCCCAGCCTATTTTTCAATTTATCTCATGTGGCTGATTTATAGGAGTGAGCTAGCTCGGGAGCAATCCTCCCTCCATCCGACGGAGGAGGAGCAAAGTCAGCGTTGACTTTGCTCCTCCTCCGTCGGATGGAGGGAGGATTGCTCCCGAGCTAGCTT
>LPNX010875448.1:199707-225107 GCA_001517045.1 Pseudotsuga menziesii | reverse complement strand
ATTCCAATGTCGATGAAGAATTTCGCATGCATGATATTGTTGAATAGTTTCATGTTTTGAAGAAAATGTTAATTTTGACAATTTTTGACAATTTTTTGATCAGATAATATTAGTAATGTTTTGACTTTCAGACTTTATTTTAGAAATAAAATTTCTAAATATAATGTTTT
Source organism: Pseudotsuga menziesii (assembly GCA_001517045.1). NCBI lineage: Eukaryota > Viridiplantae > Streptophyta > Pinopsida > Pinales > Pinaceae > Pseudotsuga > Pseudotsuga menziesii. The sequence goes on along the minus strand of LPNX010875448.1, from coordinate 224,937 downwards.
TAATATGTTTTTTACAAATAATTTGTATATTTTTTCTCGACTTTATGTGAGTCGTCACTTTTCGATAACTAATATGAAATATGATCATTTTTAGAGAAAAATTCTCTGAAAATTCATTGAAAATGGTTTTAAATGTCTTTATTTTTTGGAATTATTTACAATTTTGTCAATAAAAATGCCTTATTTTGTACATAAAAATGTCTTATTTTATAGAAAAAATCGTAAAATGTATATGTTTTTCATTATAAATTGCTTAAAAATGTATGTTATTTTGTTAAATTTCAAAAAACACACTTGAAAATAGAAATTAAAAATATTTTACAACAAAGATAATTCAAAGGCCCCAAAAAATGTCTAAAAATGAAAATGTGTGATACTGGCATCAACCATTTTTGAAATGGGGGTAAAAATAGCTACTAAAATTAGGAGAGAGAAAAACGAGAACTGTGTCGAGTTCTCGTTTCATAGTATAAGTGGTTTCTAGTGCAAGTACCATGCAAAGTGCAAAGTGCAATGCATAATGATGCAAGGAAGCAAATATTTTTTGGATTTTTTGAATAAAAATGAGATAGCAAAGCAAAAGAATGATTCTACCACCCCCAGACTCCACAAGCAAAATCAAATAGAACTCACGCAAAGTACTATGGTAAAAGAACTCTAATGCACTAATCCCAAAACAAAAAATCGAAAATGCAATGACAAGAACATTCTTTCAAAAAACATTTACCCTAAAAAAGGTGTCTCTGGTTAGAACAGAGGTGTATATAGACTCTATCAGTATCTAAGGAGACTCAACAATCATCAAAATTCACCCAGCAACAATCAATATTCCCCTAAAAGGAAAAATTGAGGGCATACACGACTGTATGTAGAAAACCCGCGTATGTACACGGAAAGAGCAGTCAAAACCGTGTGTATACGCGATTGTGAGTTGAAAACTTGTGTACAGGAAAAAAATGTATAAAAATGAAGGTAAGAAGATAAGCTGAGACAAAATTCACACCAATCAGACACTACTAGGAAAAAATGCCCCAAGACCCGACTCAGAAACTGAGAAATCAAAGCAATTCAAGAACATTGAATGGCGATAAAAACCCCCAAAGGACAATTACTAGGAACTCCCTAGGGGAGTCTCCAATTATGTTACAGAGATAAATTCCTATGGCTTGGGGTACCACAATAGACAGTTTGAATCTAGAAATCAATCCTTTCCTATATGCAAGAGAAACCAAATATCTAACACTAAAGGATCTCGATTCGTACCTTATTCCAAACGGTTGATGTAGATCCCCGTTGAGATTTCCAACTCCAGCTTGAATTGATAAATTTCTTCCTCAACATTCAATAAACAAGACAAGCATGCTATATATAATCGTGTCTACTCTAGCATATATAATCAATAACATATAAGCATTTGAAATCATACATGGATCAAATATTCATTCAAATACATATTATTGGACAGGAAAAGATATTTCTATTAATATAAAACATAGATTAAAATAGAGACAACTGCTGTCAGCACGTCTATGAATTGGAGAAACTGAGTCCCCCACTTGGGTCTCCACTACTTCAATCCTCCATCTCTCGATAGCAAGCTCACAAGAAAAAGGAAAGCTTCGAAAGAACACAAAAGTGCTCCAAAGGACAAAGAGATGCATACTCAAGTATAAGTTCCATCAACAATGGACTATAGTTTTCTTGCTCTCAATTCCTCATAGCTTCAATGTATCCAAAGGGTTCCTTATATAGCTCTTCAATGGGGTAATGAAAGGTTGAATCCTAGAGATCTTAAGGCATATGGAAGTCTAGGAGACAAGTGAGTCGGATCCACATCAAGGAAAACTCCAAAAGAATTTGGCCTTTTGCACACATCTCGATGTACGTGGTTTTAGGGGTCAAACCCGCGTATATACGCGAGAAAGGGTTTAAAAGTAACGTATGGCAATTTTTACATGTTTTTAGGGATGATCTTGGAAACATCAAAAGTAAAAAAATGGTCCATGGGGTCTAATGAGTCTACAAAGGGATAGGGAAGGCCATAAAAATGTGATTCACCATGTGTGTTAAAATCAATTGTATCACCTTTGCTGCTGAATAAACCCAAAGAGGAACATTCAAACGAATTATAAAATGTGGTTAAAATGGTACAAAATCTCTTGAACAAGATTGTTGACTTAGAGAAAGATAAAGAAGCAGGTTCTTCTAGAAATCCATTTAGACAATTTTTCAAGAAGAAAGAGTAAAATAGCCCACCCCACCCACCCACCAACAATTCTTTTGTGTTGAATCTCACTGAAGTTGGTATGGATAATTTTTGTACTTTTTATCAACAACCCCACTCTAAGAAAATATGCCCTAAGTGGATTAATTCAATGAACCTAGTCATGAATGAGATATTAGATGTTCAACTAACAGAACCTAAATTTAAGGAAGAAAAGGAAATTGAAACATAAACAACTTCGAAAGAAACTACTATGGTTTCTTGGCATTGTATGACCACAGTAGGGTTGGAAGAAGAAGAACCCACTGAAGAAATACAACTTTCAGCAGTAAACATCACAACAAGAAGTCAGGGACCAATAACAAATGAGAGTTTATTGCCCAACATTAATAAGTTCCAATAAAGTATGAAAAAGCTTGCTAATAAGACTCAAAGCCCACCTATACCCTAAAATGTCATAGAAAAGCATAAAGCTCCAACAATAAGTAAACCAACAAAGGTTGTGGAGAATAAGTCAGACAATAATAAGAAAAGTTCAGTGGAAGTAGAAATGGCATATGATATAGTAGAATATATTATGAAAACCAAGGAAAAGTTTCGTTATTTGAGATGTGTAATTTACCGCAACAAATGAAGAAACTTTTGGAAGCCTTGGATCCTCAACCTAGTAAAACTCCAGACAATGTACCATTAGATAAAGAGATAAATGAAGCCAGTATTTGAGGAAAGTCTAAGTTTCAAACTAAGCCATTCTTGCTAACCTTTGAAATATTTAATTTGAATGTACACAATTTTCTGGTGGATTCTAGAGCATCTTCGAATGTCATGCCCTTGTCAGTTTGTAAAAAGATAATTGGGAAAAATACTCCCTCTGCTAGTCAAATCATTGAACTGGATAGGATGACAATCAAGGTGGCAGAAGAGATGAAGAACATACTAATTCAACTAGCAGCTGATGAAAGGGTTTGTCAGTACATAGATATTATGGTGGTAGACATCCCTGAAGCCTATGGTTTAATACTAAGTAGGGATTGGTCAGAAAAGGTTAATGGGTATTTTGCAATAGATTTGTCACACTTGTGGTTACCTTACAAAGGTTGTCAAAATCAGATTAAAGTACTAAGAGAACCACATATTAAAATAATGTGACACGGCTTGAAGGAAAAAATGAACCTGTGAATTTTTTGCATCCAATGTTGGAAAATTGTTTTTTAGAACTTGAACCAAGAAATTATCAAGTGGAAGAGGCCAATAGTGAATTAAATTAACAGTCCGATCTCCTTCCATTTTTGCAGACGAACAATATTGATTGTAATATAGTTAATTTAGTTTTTGTTTCAAAAAATAGAACTAGTGATTTAGAAGTAGAAAATCAGTTTTGGTTATTGTATTTTGATGGTTCAAAACCTTAAGAAGGATCGGGGGCCGGTTGTGTCCTAATTGATCCAGAAAAAAATAAACATTGTAGATTAGAATTTGAATGCACAAATAATACCGTTGAATATGAAGCACTCATTCAAGGGTTAAAAAAGGAAATTGAGTTTAAAACTAGGAATTTAAAAGTCTTTGGAGACTCTGAAATAATTGTAAAATAGGTCCGTAATACAATCCATTGTTTATCTCCTCATTTAAAAGGGTATCAAAATGAAGTTTGGGGACTCATAACAAATTTTGATGCTCTTAATATTAATTCTATTCCTAGACTAAAAAATGTAGTAGCTGATTTATTAGCTACCTCTACTGCAAGATTGGTGCCTACGAATAACAAATGTTCAATTGAATTGATTTTCAGGTCATTAGTACATGATAATGTCACCAATTTGAGAGTGTTTGATGATGACCAACATATTTTGGAATTCTTAACCAATGAGGAAACTTTTAAAGATGCAGTTATCGATGATGAGGAACACTAAGCGAATATTCAGAATGGTAATTTCATACCAAAATGAGTAAGGACATTAGAGGGTATTTTTGATCTAAATAACAAATTTTGAAGGCTAGTGAACGTTAAAACACACAGCTCATCAATGCAGTATCAGCTGATCAATTCAAGAACAGAAGATGAACCCAAGTATGTTAACATGGGGAAATGTTGTTCTCCACATGAAAGAAGTAAGTTCATCAATTTATTTCAGCAGCATAAATATGTATTTGCTTGTAATTATGACTATATGAAGACGTATGACAATCGCATAATCCAACACATTATTCCTATTAAAGTGGGTGTAAAACCTTTCTAGCAGCAGCTTCGGAAGATGCATCCTAAGCTGGAACCCCTGATTCAAAGTGAAGTGAAGAAATTAATTGATGCTAAGATTATTTTTAAGGTTAGACACTCAGAATGGGTAGTGAACTTGGTACCAGTTAGAATTTTTTTTGGAGAAATAAGACTATGTGTGGATTTTATAAATATGAATCGTGCTTCAGGAAAAGACAATTATCCATTCCCTCCAATGGAGCAGATTTTGCAGATGGTGTCAGGCTCCGACTCATTCTTCTTGTTGGATGAGTTTTCAGGCTACAATCAAGTACTAGTAGCAAAACAAGATAGGCTGAAAACTACATTCTATACACAATGGGTAACCTTTTCCTATAGGAGAATTCCCTTTGGATTAATTAATGTTGGAGACACTTTCCAAAGGGACATGGACATATCTTTCTGGGGATTGATAGGCCAGAGTGTGGCGGTCTACTTGGATGATGTAATAGTATTTTCAAAGAAAAGAGAAGAACATCCATATCATTTAAAACAAAATTTTGAGCATTGTCAAAAATATGGTATCTCATTGAATCCCAAGAAATGTGTTTTCGTGGTGCTCGAAGGAAAGCTATTGGGTCATGTCATTTCTAAAAGGGGAATCTCCATAGGCCCAAAAAGAATTAAAGCTATAGGACAGATCCCCTTACCCCACAATAAGAAGTGCATGCAACCATTAATGGGGACCATTAATTTTGTGCGAAGGTTTGTGCTTGATTTTACACAAATAGTGAAACCTTTGCAGCAAATGGTTAAGCAGAGTGTGCAGTTTAAATGGACTGATATAGAGAAGGATGCATTTTCTAAGATGAAAACAGCAATAGCACATGCACCTTCACTTAGTAGTCCTTATTTTGATAAATATTTCATATTGTACACTTTTTCTTCTGATAATTCACTCGCAGCAGTGCTAACTCAAAAGGAAGAAGGGGGAGATGAGTTCCCTATTTCATTTATGAGCACTACTCTGGAAGGTGCCGAATTGAATGACCCCACCATTGACTAGCAAGCGCATATAGTATTTAAAGCGGTAAATAAATTCCAGTCATATGTACTATCACGTCCCCATGCCTTCGACCGGCGTAGAGGATGCGACTACGAGCTTTATCAGACCGGGCTAACCGCCCATGAACATGTATGGCTTAAAAATTGCCTAAAACAGAATGCTGAAAGAGAGTTTAAACTAAAATATGCACACAGGATTACTCATCATGTACAAATGCAATTTGATCTTCATTCACAGCGGAAAACAACAGCATTCAAACAAGCATTCTTCAACATGTTCATTTCATTCTAATTAACAATAATTATAGAATTGCAGAGGTAAAATACACAAGATTACTTATCTTATAAGGAACTTCTTCCGCAACCAGCTATGTCGCTGCAACGTTCCAGCCAACCATAGGCCAGCATGCTCCTTAATCTCTCAGCAGCATTGCCACCCCCGAGCTGGGCATGATTCTCCAAGGAATAAGGGAACTAGCAGGCTTACACATAGCCAGGATACACCAAACACAGCCAAGCCAACTCAGTTGGGTTTATCAGGCCATTAAGGAGTTGAAAAGAGCAAATTTCTAGGCTGGTGAGCTCATTACAGAGCCAAGAATACCCACACCAGAACTAGCCTGACCTCTAAGACACCCATCCACACCCAACACAAGGAATCAGTCCCTTCTCTGCTACACAGTCCCTCAGGCCCTGCATTCCCTTCCAGTGCTATTCAGGGGTGATGGAGAAGAAGGCCAGCCCTCTAGTTCTGTCTGTGTGGTTTCTAACACCAGGTTTATCAAGCAACCAAGCCAAAATCCTTACTCCTCACATAGTCCAAAGACCAACCATTGCACTCAGGAAACCAATTTAGCTATTACAGCTTAAACAGGGAAACAAATTACACAGCCCCATACGTAACAGCAAAAATGGCTCACAACATGGGGGAAAACACACAGTCCTGAAGCTTATCAGTGAACACAACTCACAGCAGGGGAAAACGCCCCAAATAGTCTATGCGCGAGACCAATAGTTAGTGAGACAGCCCAAAACGTGAATGGCTATTCACAGCCATGGTAAAAACACATGGAACTTCCAAAAACGTGAATGGAAAATGCACCAGCAGCTCCAAAAATGTGAGGAAGACAACCCAACCCCTGGCACTACAAAAACGACCTCCCATCCATGGGAAAAATGAAACCAGCAACCAAAATCGTGGAATGAAAGACACAGGAAAAACTCCAGCTGCTCCCAAAACGTGAGGAAACTGAAAAACGTGGATGCATAGCAGAAATGACATACGTTTTTGGACATTTTCCTTGCCAAGGAAGTCAGAACACGTTTTTCAAAAATGGGTCTTTGCCCAATTCGAATTTGGTTACCCATACACTTCCCATTCCATGCAATAACTCACTCACCCACATTCTGGCAGAAATAAATGATTGGGGAAAAAGACAAGAAAGGTAGTTGACAATTTGATGGGTTTTCTCATAGACATTTGGCTTTTCCCCATTGGCCCATAGGTTAAATATTCCCCCCCCTTTATCCTTAGGAAATCATGCCCCATTCGATTTAGTTGCCGCGACCGTAGCTGGTTGTGTTTATTTTTATTATAGATGCATATTTACATAATGGCCAACATAATATATGCCGCATGCCCCAATATACCATCGGTGACAATTTAAATCCAAAACATAGCATTACCGATCAATGGCGGGGCCTTGGCCTTTAGCTCCACACCATGATCATTACAATATATACATCATATACATTTAATGTAATGGGGTCAAAACCGGGGCATTACATGTACTTAAGAATCGTATTAAAGTGGTTGTTCCTCACCCAGCTATCCGAAGCCTCTCCATGCAAAAGGAGTTGGGCGAGAAAAGAGGAAATTGGGTTACGGCTCTACAATTATACGATTTAGAATTTAAGCCAGCAGTCATTATTAAAGGACAAGGGATTTGCAAGCTAATGGCTGAAAGTCAATATGATGAGGAAAGTGATTGGCAAAATTAGGCCGAAGTTCTTATGATCAACATGTGCCCCATTTATACAGCTCCAGAATTGTGGTATAGAGACTTGATACATTATCTCCAGCAAGGTTATTTTCTAGAACATTGGAGTTCAAAGCAAAGAAGAGCACTATTGTTGAAATCAACATCCTACCAAGTAATTGATGGAGTTCTTTTAAAAAGAACTACAATGGATATTTTCTGAGATGTTTAGAACATGAAGATGTGGTTAAAGTGGTTAAAGAATTGCATGATGGTCCGGCGGGAGGGAATTATTTAGGAGATACCACTTCCCACAAGATCTTAAGGGCATGATACTATTGGCCAAAATTGTTCAAAGATGCACATGCATATGTAAGGAAATGTGATACATGCTAGCGAAGTGGAGGAAGACTGGTTAAAGTGGCTGGGCCATTACAACCAGTCATGGTTTTAGAACCGTTTGAATAGTGGGGAATTGATATTATTGGAGAAATTAATCCTAATTCTTCAATCCAGCAAAAATACATCCTTACAACTACCGATTACTTCACCATATGGGTATAATCCATTCCACTACGGACAATAAATGAATATGCAGTCATTGAAATCTTGCAAGAACATATTATGACTAGGTTTGGGGTTCCAATTTTCCTGGTTTTTGATAATGCATCTTATTTTTCATCAACTAAACTCAAAGAATTCACTAATTATAAGGGAATGAAGTTACATTATTCTGCTAATTATTATCCACAAGGTAATGGATTAGCGAAATCTACCAACAAAAATATCATTGAAATTTTGAATAAACCCATCATAAAAAACCAAACAGGTTGGCATATAGCTCTCCCAAATGCACTCTTGGCTGATAGAGTCACACCAAAGGATTCCTTAGGTGTATCACCTTACACTCTATTTTATGGAAAAGAAGCCATTTTTCCACCAAACATTTTACTCTCGACTTCCCAATTATCCCAAGCTTCAAGAGGATCCAGTAGTGAATTTTTACAAGTCAGAATCAATACCTTTATAAAGTTAGAAGAGTCTAGACTCAAAGATAAAGAAAGATTCAAGAATCAGCAGGAAATTTTAAAGAGATGGTTTGACAAGCATAAGTTTGGAAATAATAGTTTTGAGGTGGGAGATTTAGTCCTCAAGTGGGATCACCCGCACGACGAAAGGGGTAAACACACTAAGTTTCAGCATCTCTAGGTCGGCCCGTTTCTGATTGCTGGAAAGTTAGGATCCTCAATGTAGAAACTTCAAGATTTGTAGGGGTGGGGAGAGAATCTACCAGTTAATGGTTTGGTTCTAAAACCTTATTTTACTTGATGATTTTGATTTTCTTTTCTGTACATACATAAAATTTTGGTTTTTGCTTCATTTTTCCATAGCTAGTTTTCCTTAATTACATTTTCTTTCTCGGAGTCTGATTTATTTTAGTTTGTTTATTGGATTTATTTTTAGTTTTCGAATAAGCTAGCACAACTTTTGATGTTTCAAGGACATTGGAGTTTTGGGTAAACTATGAATATTTGGACTAAAAAGATTGTTATTAAATATACATATAGCATGATTCAGATTCTTTAAGTTAATTGACTATTTGAAGAGAGGTTGTGAACACATTGAAGTCTTGTATAATTCCTGTTAAATAACTAAGGTAAGGGAAGTCTAGAATACTATTTTTGGGATCCATCCATTTCACACTAAAATATGTCTTAGGAATCTAACAGGAATGGACCCACAAAAAGGAAGCATGGTGGACAAGTAGATGGTATTTAAAATGATCCCATGCCACAAATAAAATCCAAAAGGCTTAAAAGATTCAAATCTCTCAGAAAGAAACATACATCAAAAGACATACTCAATAAAATCAGTATTAGATAAGATTTCTTTGAGGTTCTTCTCCGTTCGTGAGCTGAAAGAAAACTATCTCTCACACAAAAGGACACTATGGATGGAAGAACCTAAACCAAGTTTCAAATAAAAGAAGCAATCCGGGAAGACTCGAAAGGACAAAAGTCCAAAAGCATCAAAAGAATGCAAAATGCATGGGAATGAGGAACACACGAATATGCTTGTCCACACTCTGTTACGGTCCTGTGGTGTCTGAGCTATAAGAAATCCGAATGCAGGAGTAAATGAACCTCATATCTTGGCCTTGGAATAGTTTCAAAACTTTTGAAAACCTGGTTACCCTATCCTAGTGGACCATAATCAATGTTAAAGTTCTAAATATTGCATTCTTAAAAAGGTATGAACATCTTAAAGAAATCTTAAAATTTTATGAAGAGTTGCTTTAATAGAATACCATGAAGGAGATTTTGGTCCTAAATGTTAGTTTTTTTCCAAATATCTGTGTTCACCAGCTAGCTTCCAATTGTTGCTACTGCAATTATTCCCCCAAAAAAATTTCATTTTTTTAGGACCCCCTTTTAAAGCTTAGATTTTGCTTCTTAGGAAATTTGAGTTTGAAATCCAACATTTATGGCTTGTTTTATCATGAGAAAGTTTAATTTTTTGAATTTTTCACTAAGTTAGGATTATTTTTAATTGCAATAGTGGGTGGGTGTGATAGTTTGAGGTAGTATGGTGGACAATGTCTCAAGAATCTAGCCACAATGGCAGGTGAATTCTTTTTCTCGAGCCACTACGTCGGAGGGTTGTTCAACTTCGAGATGCTACGATAGAAGTTTTCTCAGGTATCTGCCACAATACCAGATGGATTTTCAGCTTCATGCCACTATAGCTGGTTACTATCTCCTTCAGATTTGCTATAGTGGGTAGTTTTTCAGTTTCGTTCCATAACAACGGATGAAGTTCCATTTTGACTATCGAGTAGACTCCCGATGTGTTTTGTTCTACTATTGTGGATGGTTTCTCAAGTCCATAGCCGCTACGACGGCTGATATTTTTTTTCACGTTGTGTTTGATTTATCAAATCTGCTACAACGAAGGCTTCTTATACTTCATGCCACAATGGCGGGTGATGGTCAAGTTTCGAGCCGCTACAGCGGAAGTTTCCTGGGGTTCTGTTGCAACGACGGGCATGTTTGCAAGTTTATTATTGGGATCTCTTGTGATTTTTGAGACTCGCTATGGTGGATGTTTTTCCCTTTCGATTCCATAATGACAGAGAAGGTTCCTCGTCAACGAATCAATCCTCATCAGGCCCGCTTCAACGGATGTGTTTCGTCCTTGGAGCTGCTATAGTGGCTGTCGTTTAGACTTTATTTCTGATATTGTCTTGACCATCAAGCCACAAAAGGAATGTGAGCATGTTTTTGAGTTTTATGCTGATGGTTGCAGCTGTGTTGGGGTTTATCAAGCTGTTGTTGTTGACGATGTTCTTACTTGGTTTGGCGATTTAAGCATAATTTTCGAGCTGTCAGTTGTTAATTTGGTAAGAAAGGGTGGGTAGGTTTTTCGTTTTAGGTTAAAAGAGGATCTTCGCTTCAAATTTTTAGTTTTCTCCATTTCCTTTTAGGTTTTGGACATGGTATAGTATTTCCTCACTGCGAGATATTGATTTTGGCGTTTTGGGCCTAGGGTAGCGCCACCTACAAACTATAAGCTATGAAGAGTATGTTTGTGGGTAGAGGGGTTGCACATGTCTGGGGTTATTTATCGTTTCATTTGAAAAGCTAGTAGAATGCTAGTCAGGCTCACCGTGTCTAGAGGTATCTATTACCAAATATTGACCTCATTGAACTGAAGGTTGTTGTCTTGACCCAATGGCCGAGGATAGCAGGGTAACAAAGAATGCTATGGTTTATTTTGGAATAGTTTTCTCAGCATATAATGGTAATTTTTTTATTCAAATGCAATATTTGTTTGATAATGTGAATACTAAGATATTTTCTTGTTATTGCAACCACCTCTCATACCAGACATCATGACGAAGAGAGAAAAGAAGAAATATAAGATCGTAGATTATATATCAGATGTAGGTTCAGATTGTGGAAGAGGTTTTCAAAATCAGACAAGTAGAAGCTCGACTACAGGAAATATCAGTCACAGCTTTTGAATTCAAAGACAAATCCCATGACATTATAGTGATCCTTCAAGGATGATTGACATGGTTGGAAACAACCAAGGAACCTCCAGAGAATGCATCAGTCAAGGATCCAAAGAGATCACAGCTCAAATATAAACCGATAGGTTTCAACAATAAAACTGCTGAGAAATTGATGGAGGAAGTTAAGAAAACAAAGGACCCAAGCAGGAAGTCACGGTTAGATTATTGGAGCCAACTGAGTTTGAGATAATTATTTCAGACACTAAGGCATGGAAACAATTCATTGCTAAGTTGATTGGGTCCACTTAAGTGTTTGTCTCTTTGACACATGTAAATGTGATTGTAATATTTTTGTATTTATCTCTTTATCATTGAATACACTAGAAGACAAATCTTTGTAACCGAATGGTGAGGAATCCCAAGGGGAAAGCAAACCAAGAATCATTTTATAATGTATAAATATAAATAGATTGAATGAGAAATAGGGAATTTTCTCTAGCATAACTACTGAAGCTTTTTGTAAGAAGAACTATTTCCTTTTATAATGAAGAATATGGAATTTTCCTGGAGAGAGTATTGCATAAGCCTCAAAGTATGGTGTATAAAGCTGAATGAAGAACTATTTCTTTTTTAGCGCTATATACAATATGTGAGATTGTTCCTAACCCTATGAACTATTTATGATTTATGACTGATTTTTTGTTATGTGATGAATCTTATGCAATAATGAATGATGAATGTTTTAATATCTCCGAGCTATCTTTGTGTTAACTTTCTATTGTATGTATGTATCTTGGATTTATTAGTTATATGTAGAGTTCTTTATGAAAACAATATAGTACATCATTCATTCTTATTTAATATCAATTTTGGTCACTGGGGATAGGATAGAATATATTTAGATTAGTTGTTATGTTTCTATTCCTTATATTTAATCTAGGCACTTGCATTTTATACATAAAAGATAAAATATATAAATGGTGGATCGTGCCACAACCAGTAAAAGAGATTTAAGAATACACTTTAACTGTACGATAGCCAGACTAAAAACCAGATGGATTCCCCATACCAAACGATAAACGATCTATTTGGGACCAATTATTGGGGAGAATCCCTATTGTCGGTACCTGGGATTTTTCCAGGAATCAACACAGAGGGGTTATAGAAAGAAATGAAGTAGGAGAACCTATATATTTTCGAACTATGACTCACAAAACCTTTAGCAATGAATCTACCATTCGTAATATCATATATTTCAACATTATTGGGAGAGAAAAAAACCTTCTTAGGAGACCCAATGTGGGTCATCTGGTAAACTGACAAGAGATTAACAAGAAGACCTGGAACATACAATACATTATTGAAGGAACCATGGTAAAAGTCAATGCTACCTTTACCCTTACTTTCAATTTATGAGTTGTCTCCTAGCAAAATCCTTGGACCTTTCGAATCATCAAGAGAGGAGAAGGCCTAATTTGTTGAAACCATGTGCGTAGAGGCTCCAGAATCAATGATAAACTTAAGGATATCTTACAGTGCTTGCAATCAGGGCATGAACTCTCTCCTTGTCTTCGAACTTGATCCTCCTTCCTTCTTATTTGCACCATCAGGATAGGATAAGTTTTTCTTCTACAGGAGTTGAGTCAATGTATCGATTTTATTCTTCATGCAAGAGCTCTCAGGATGAGATCCCTTACCATAGTATGCGCACTTGCTTCCTTCACCTTTACCTTTCTTCTTCTGAAAGTTCTTCTTCTTGGAGTTTGAGGAATCCTCATGAGACTTGGACTTGTCTCCTTTTTATTTGGAGGATTCTTAGCCTCCTTATTACCTTTGGAATCAACCTTGGAATCTTTAGCAGCCAAAGCTTGATATTTAGAAGGTTTAATGGTGCTCATCATGACCAATTTGTCTTTCTCCTGAGTCAAGGATTCCATGAAATATACTAGTGAAGGCATCTTCCACTTTCGATATCTCAACTTGGTGGCATGTAAGGTAAAAACAAATATTGAGTTTTTAGGGCCAAGATTCAAAAGGATGGCCAAGATTAGGTGTTCATCTTCTTATCAATACTACATTGTTTTAGCAGCAAAACTAGTAATTTGAATTTGGAGAAGTAGACTTGCAAGGATTCGAAGCTTCTTGGACTCAGTTAAATCAACTATTTTTCCTGTTGATGACACCTCATCTTATCTGTCTTCCCAAATAAAGATTGAATATCCTCCCATACTGTTATGGAGATAAATTCCTATGGCTTGGGGTACCACAACACACAGCTTGACTCCAAAAATCAATCCTTTCCAATATGCAAGAGAAATCAAATATCTAACACTAAAGGATCAAAACTTGTACCTTATTCCAGACGGTTGAAGTAGATCCCCGTTGAGCTTTCCAACTCAAGCTTGAATTGATAAATTACTTCCTCAACAATCAGTAAACAAGACAAGCATGCTATATATATTGGTGTTAGATCTACTCTAGCATATATAATCAACAATGTATAAGCATTTGAAATTATCCATGGATAAAATATTCATTCGAACATACATTATTGGACAAGAAAATATATTTCTATTAATATAAAATTAGAGATTACAATGAATACAACCTCTGTCAGCACATCTGCGAATCAGAGAGACGGTATCCCCCACTTGGGCCTCCACCACCTCAATCCTCCATCTCTCAATAGCAAGCTCACAAGCAAAAGGAAAGCTTAGGAAGAACACCAAAGTGCTCCAAGGGACAAAGGGATGCAGACTCAAGCATAAGTTCAGTCAACAATGGACTATAGTTTCTTTGCTCTCAATTCTCACATATTCTTCAATGTATCCAAAGGGTTCCTTATATAGCTCTTCAATGGGGCAATGAAGGGTCGAATCCAGGTGATCTCAAGGAATATGGAAGGCCAGGAGACAAGTGAGTTAGATCCATGTCAAGGAAAACTCCAAAATAATTTGGCCTTTTGCACACATCCCGATGTATGCGGTTTTAGGGGTCAAACCCATGTATATATGCGAGAAAGGGTTTAAAAGTCGCCTATAGAAATTTAAGCATGTTTTTAGGGATGATATTGGAAACATCAAAGGTATAAAAAAGTTCCATGGGGTCCAAAGAGTCTGCAGAGGGACAGGGGAAGGCCATATAAGTGTGATTCACCAGGTGTGGTAAAATCAGCTATAATAGATGCCCCCTAATGTGTGAGGTTAGAGGGGTCATACGATGACCAAAATACATTATAATTCCGTCCCAGAAGTGGAGTGATGAAGAACCCAGTGGAAGACCAGCCATCCAATCAGCATAGTACCATGATACAACTCTGCATATAACTACAAATACATATAGCAATCCCAGATACATAAGAGTACAATGGCCATGAATAGGTATGATACAAAATATGACATAAGTGGTCATCGCCATGTACAATATACATAGATCAGAATATCCATGATGAAGATATACAAAGGATGAAGATCTCCATAATGGCTGAAAATATACAATGGATCAAGATCTCCATAATGGATGGAAATGTTTGACATATATTGGAATCAAGTCATGAGAGCTGAAATCTCATGAACACTGGCATGATCAAGGAGGTAGCTTATGTTGGGAAATAGGGCAGACCTAGGTTTTATCCTTTTATGTCGCACCAACAAAAGACCCACAGTGTTGGCCCTTTCGGCAACAACCTGCACACAGATTGCAGTCTCACTCGAAACAGCTATGGGGTGCCGCAGAATCAGGTTTCTGCAAGTAGAGAGGGGTATTACTGTACCTTAGCCTTTAATGAACTTATTAAACAATAATTACACAGATTTACCATTCATTCATATACAACTTCGCAGATAGATAAACAACTGTGACTTGCTTAACCCACTACAGGGAATTCACAGTGAATCTTGTTATTAGTAGTGATCTAATTTATCAAATGTATACAGTTATTAATGCATAAAAGACAACAGAAATAGAACAACACAAGAAACCACAACACCAGATATAACGTGGTTCACCCCCAGTGTAGGGGCTACATCCACAAAACTGTGTTTTATTCAACTTGCTACAAAACCACAGTTTTGATCTGCACACTCAGCTGCAGATCCCTTCAGTCCTTAAAAGCCATGCACACAGCAGCAGGCCTCTATGCACACAGCTGCAGATCTTTCCTTAATCCTCTTACAAAAACCCTCTGCGCACACAGCTGCAGAGGTCATCCACGCACACAGCTGGGACTTAACCTTTCCTTACAAAGTCAACCTTAACTTCGCCTTTCTTTCTTTACATCAAAAATCCTAACTTTTCTTATTTACAAAAAGGCCTATTTATACATCGTGCTATTACAAAACCATGGCTTCAAACCATGGGCACCCAAAACCCTAAACCCTGGATTTAGATCATGGGTTTATTACAAAAAGGGGCTTTGACTTACCCCGACACCCCTAAGACTATTTTGACCCGTAACTCCGCTTACAAAACTTCATCGACAACCGCGGAGTTACCAAAACTAACAATTCTTAGAGTACGTGTCCCAACAGGCCCCTAAGACTCACTAGTGGCCCGTCCCGGGACACTTTGCGACGTCTCTGGTGGGAGAAGCTTCTACGCGAGGGTCTGGAAGCGACTGGTGAGGTTGTGTATTATGTCGTCAGCTGCTTTCTCCTTTTCCACCAACTCTTGTAACACTGAGGATCATTCTGTGTTAGCTCGTTCCTGCACAAAAGTGTTGTAGGTCTTCAAAAGTTTGAGCTGGCTCTCTGCAGTATTACTCAATTCCAATACTTCATCAACCAGTGGTTGTAGCGAATTCTCCAGCAGTGTTACCTTCGTCCTGTAGGACTCAATTTCCTGCTGAAGTTTCTTGCTACGCTTCACTTTAGCCATCTTCTGCATAGGTGGAAGCGTCTTGATTTCTACTCTGACTGCATCTAATTATGCCTGGCGCAACTTGATGGTTTCCTGGATCTTACCTACCTCTGGATGGTCCTGTAGGTTCGCCCATGCTTCGACGTTGTCTTCCATTAGTTTTGCGGTGCTAGCCACATTATCTGATATCTTTGCTGCTGAAGCCTTGATGTCCCTATGGCGCTGTTCTCGGTCCTCTGGTGGAGTCTCGGGAGGGATGCGCAGTTGAAGTTCTGCGATCTGGTGCTGGTGTTCTGTCTTCAACCTTTCAATCTCGCTGTGAGACTGCTGGGCATAGTCTCTCAGCTTAGCGATTCTCTGTACTGGTTCCTCTTCTCCTTGTATGTCGGAGTCAAAAAGACTCCAACATGCCTCGTCCAGTGCTCGCATTAGTGTAGTTGTTTTATGTTCAGGATATTTCTTCTTTTGTGCTACTTCTTCTAGTCGTGCTACGAAGATTTTGTTTTGTTTGATGGTGTCTTCCAATTGGATTTGGGAAAATTCGTCTTGTGCATGGATCTCCTTGTAATAGCGAGCTGGCAAAGATGCAGTTCTGACATGGACATCTTTGTATAATCGATCCCTACGTTCATACTCATCTGGGACCGGGAATCTGCATCGGTCAGTATCAGAGCTGCGCTTGATACTTGGCCTCGGTTATCTCTAGGTGGCCATTGCCTAATATCCTATTGCGTGGGTGCTATAGTGCTACTTGTCACAGTACTGGTCGCTGACTTTGCTGCTAAGTCTTTTAGCTCCGAAACCCTGTTTGCTATACCTGTGAGCCCCGCAAGATGCAGTTCCGCAAACTCTGACCATTTTTTAGTAAGCATTCTTGTAGATTTTTCTAGAGCTTCCTCCAGCTCATCCAGCGTTATAGTCGCTTCTTCTTCAATATTTTTGTCCTTCGACGCTTTTGACTTCTTGTGGGACTGCGGCTTGTTTACCTCTGCTGCTTCTGGTGACTTGCGCTTGGTTGACGGGTTAGGATCTGATATGGTCTTGATAGACTCCTCATCCTATTCATCCTGTTTGCTATCTCCACCCTAGTCGTCGCCATCCAGCTGTGAATCACTTAGGTCTTCGCTATCTTCTAATGGGTTTTGCTGCTGCGCCTGACTGGTACCTGCGCCAATATTGGTAGCTAGGGGAACTGGAATAGAGGGTTTTTTTCCTATATCTTTCAACCAGTCAGCCAGCCATTGCTGAACTATACCCCTGATATCTGGTTCGGTAACTACATATGGTAATTTAAACCATTTATGTTGTGTATCTGCAAGGGCTTGAATGAAAACATGATGTATATCGGCACTGAAGTTTGCGGCGCCCTCATATTTGGAAAACAAGTCATTGGTAAGCCTTGGTGTTTGCACAATCTCATAGTGGATACTCATGGCATAAAAGACGAACACAGTGTTCGTCATCTGCTAAGATACCTTATCTGAGTATATCCATAGGGAGGCGTACCTTGCTGCCCCCAGCATTCCTGGGTTTAATTCTACAAACTGAGCTTCAGTGGGTTCTTTCCACCCAACTAATGCAATAAGTATTAATAGCCAGGAATAATGAAAAGGTCTACCTTTTTCCTGTGCATCGCGAGCATCCTCCAGGAATTCCTTTGCTAGATATGCGGCCCAATTGTAAGTGTACCCTTCAGCGCAGTTCATAGCAATCTGGATAACCGGAGCAGGTACTTCAGTTGGCCTACATTTTTGTATGATTTTGCAGGCTAAGAGTTCAGCTGCAAAGCGAATGTTCTGTTCATGAATTGCGGAAGTGTGATACCCCCGTTTCCCCTTTGTCAGGCCAAACCGCTCTTTCATAGTTTGCACGAGCTTTGTATCTCATGTTTTGAGGGAAATTCAGTTCCTGGATCAGTTCCTGCCATTGGTAAACCTATGATCTTATGAATGAGTGCGGCGTCAATAGGAATTTGCTGGTCCCAAATCCATAAATAGCTGTCATGCACTAACGCTAGCAACTGTTTGGCCACTGCGGTCACATGTATGCCGCGACCGAAATGCGGAATATCAAGCAGCTTGAGGAGGCCAGCTTTGTCAAGGCTCGCAGCCCACTGTTGTACTTCCAGTAGTGTCACATTATTATCTGGGTATTTGACGCAGTGCAAGTATTCTTGTGGTGCAAACTGCGGAAACTTGCCATGGTCATTTGTGTCGTGATTGCTATACTTAAGCCGATCTATCTTCCCTGTCATGCTTCCGATCAGCTAAACTCCTTGTGGCAGCGAGGGTGTGATTAACATGAATTGCTTTGTTCGACGGGGTATCTCGGCTCCTGGTCGAACAGGTTGTAGATATGGTGGCCGTGGGGGTGCAATGTTCTTCCTATCCCCGGACGGGACCTGTGCCAAACTGGGGGGGTCCATAGGATGATCTACTAGCTTTTTCCCTGTTTGCCTCTACCGGTCTTGGTTTCGCTTGGAGCAAACTTTAGTTTTGGACTTTTTCCTGGCAGACCATGTCTGCATCGGCCGTGGTGGTGCGGGGTGAGCTTCTTCACAGGGAACAGAGGCAGGCGGCTGATTAGAGCAACTTATCAGACCCTCTTGCTCGAATTCTCTTACTAAATCGTCAATCTCTCATTTTGTTGTCATGGGTTCACTCAGAAATCTTAAAGAAATGCAAAATACAATTTTCCCTAACTTAGGCATATTCTTATACACTCCATCAATCAAATCGGGCAAGACGGTGCATTGAAGGCACCAAATCTGGCGAAAATCTTGTCCAAGTGGTACTCGATTTCCGATAATTTTCTCAGTACAGGCATTTAAGGCAATTAAAGCACTACCGCCACCAGTTTGGCTGCTTCCCAATGGTCAGATTTTAAGCCTCGCTGTGTTTTTGGTCTTCGGCAGAATCATGATTTGAGCTTCGTGACAACAAGCACCCTCGGCACAATATTTCCCTTCGACCCATCCTGGTACTGTCTGCGACAGGACTATTAGATTTGATGGACTGGCTTCTTGGTTCTGCCCCTTGGTTTGGTATTTAATTCCGTGTCGGAGCTCGGCCTCCATATACCAGTTTTTTGCTATAGGTTCCAAGGTGTACACAAACTTATGCACCCACTTCTCACGAGGTATGTTTTCCCATGTTGCATAACATTGCCTCAAATGTACCTGAGGGCTATTCTGCCCCTTGAACTTACTTCGCACCTCTTGGGATTGGTTTATGAATCTGGGGCACTGAATTTTCTGGTACACTCCCCAACTAGGAGTAGATTTTTTGTGATCGGTCCACCATGTTGCTGTAGCTCCTAATGCTGTCTCCAGAGTCTGCATTCTTTGTGAGTTAGGTGTTTGTTCTGAGAGATGTGCAATAAATTCTCCAGGGTCTGTCAACTCAACATATGTGGGCAACTTTCTGGGCTGCACACTAAGGAATCTAAGGGAATTAGTGATTTGCGTGCACCTATGGCCGTGTAGCTCGTACAGTCAATTCTGCCAATTCTCTAGACCATTGTTTGAATCATACATGTAGGAGATATCACATTGCCAATCTATTACGCCATTGGCATCAGGCTCTACATAATCTGCTTCCTTGGCTATAATGTTGTAGATGTGGTCTAGAATATCCTGCTCGCCTTCATCTCTGATCGGTTCTGTATATCTTTCTCCTTGGGATGGGTCGAGGGGTATGATAACTCGCAGACCATTTCCTTCGAAGGTCATCTGTCTCCTCTTAAGGTTGATGATTGCAGCATTTGCCATGGCCCACTCGATTCCCAACAGGGATGGATAAGGGTTGCTGTCATCAATGATCTCAATAACTTCAAAATCTGCTAGAGTACTGACCCCCTCAATATCTATTGGAACACTAAGAAGTCTCCCTAGGGGCACAATCCTTTTTTGGTTAGCTAGTCTGAGTTGTATAGGTGACCAAGCGAGGAAAGGTTTTCCCATTTGTCCCCAGGTCTGTTTTGTTAGGCCATTAACTTCTGATCCAAGGTCCAAAATGACATCGGTCATATCATATTCCCCTATCTAAACATTCAATCTCATTTCCCTCCCCGTTCGTCGGACACGACTAACAGTTTTCTCCTGATCAATTCCTCTCTGAGGGTCTGTGACAGCAAGAACTTTTTGCAGCTCTTTTAAAGCATTCTGATTCCTCAAGAGTTTCATACAACTCTGTAAAAAGGAGGAGAGTGTACTTACTTTATCCGTCGAAGCCTTTTGTGGCTGTGAGGCCTACTGAGGTTGCCGCGCAGGTGCTTTTGCTGTGTGAGAGTCAACAATATCGTATTGAGCCGTCTTGACTATTTCTTGGTCTTTTGCAGTGTTATGTGATGAGTGTTTCTCGGAGGTATTACTTGCGCACACTTCGAAAGGTTGTTTCTGCGTATCCTGGATGTGCGTCGTAGCTCCACTCCATGTGACCACATTGATGGCTGCGGAAGGTCTCTGGTCAATGAAAATCAACTAAAGAGTCTGGGTAGGGCCACTGTTGTTTTCCTGAATCTTTGCTATGAGCTGGGGGCACTGTTCAATCACGTGGTCTACTATGTGGCAATACCGACAGGTTGTGGTGGGGTTCCGACATTCGCGAGCTAAATGCCTAGCTTGGTTACTGTTGCCGCCTTTTCACACACCTGGATCATGTGGAAAAAATCTTCAAGCCACTCAGTGTGTCCTTGGGGGCAAGTCTCGAGTCAAGGCTGTCACCTTGTTCTTGACTCCTCCGTTTAGGCTCAACTCCTAACGAAGCCAAGGGGGGTATACCTTATTAATTTACTAAGGATGATTTCTTAGTGTAATGATGTTGTACTAAATCAGTTATTTAGGAGTTTGAATACTTTAACTATAAACAATAAAGATGACAAGATATGAAGATACACACAAAAGCACAAGGTTGATACACAATATAAATATGAAGTAAAAAAGACCAGTGCCTTAATAATGGAGTCAAAAGAGATCAGTGTGCTTGCATGTGTTTGGAATAAATGTTTTTCGATTGCATCTTGGTATGTTTTAAGTTGAAAATGAAGTATGAATTGATTAAATTAGGCTAAAGAGGGACTCCAGATATACCCGAGAGTACTTGGAGTATGTCCAAAACAAATCCTATACGGCTACCCGCAAGGAATATGTGGGCTGAAATGGAGTCTCTGGCGCTGTGTTCGTAATGCACCCATTAGGGTGTGACAGAGATCAGCGCCCCGAGGTCACTTTTCAGTAGGTTCCCGCTTCCTTTGGGTATTTTGCCACCGTAAAGACTTGATCGAGGTGTTGGATTTTCACCTGATGGTTTGTTAATTGGGGAGGGTGAGCCCTAATTATGCTAGTCACCCAAATTCTTTTGATACAGCTTGACTGATCGGACGAACCGCAGCCAAGTGCAGAGCATACACACTGGAGTCTTGTAAATTTTAATAAGTTATTAAGAGATGTGTTCTTGTTTAAAAGAAAATCCTCCAAGAATCTCTTTCGATCCAAGTGGATCTCAATCGGGGAATCAAGGAGGGGTCAATTTTAAAGCTGCTGAAAAACAAATGATAGAAAAAACAACTACACAAATATGGTTTTCTGATTAATCCTACCACGAATCTCTTTCCCCTTTCGGGTCACTCGGCAAATCGTGGGGTAAGTATTATGATTAATTTTGAAAATAAGATATGGAATATGGAATTAAAAATAAGATAAAATATACTACCCTACAAATCAGATCAATTCTAGTGAAAGGAAATAAGCAAAAAACGATGAAAATGGCACCGACGTGAATCCCCCCAGGGGGGATGGGGAATGGGCTCGAAAGAGCCTATTCAAAGGATGATTTTATTACAGAGGTTACAATATAAAATCATTGATAAAACAGAGCTTTATTGGTCCTTATACAGGCTGAAACCAAGATATTACAGTTCATATAAAAAAATTACAAATTATGTGACAAAAGAGGGACCCCCGGGGGGATTTGAGCGCTCCAAAGGCCACTTTGGACAGTAGATTCCTTTCTTCTCTGTCATACATGCTAAATGACAGTGAGCGAATTAGAATAACAAATTCCCCAAAACACTTTAAGAGTGCCTTTGGGTCAGCCTACTTTATCTCAAAAAATTGATGAAATTAAACTAGCTAAACCAACGAAAAAGGAACCAAGGAAAGCAAGCTTTCCTTGGGATATTGGATTGATGTTTGTGCAGCCAATTAAAAGAACTGATTGCAGAATATTGAAATTATTTAACAGCAAAAGAAACTACCTTAACAGCAAGCTATTGATTTTTCAATAAACTACTTGCGAAACTAAGGCAATTTTAGCTAGATCTCTTGAATTTGAACTTTAAGTGCACAATGAAACTAAGATCTAGAAATTTGAAGGTATATTGAAAATTAGATCTATGTATTTTTTTATTTATGAGATAGATCAAAATTAAGAAAGAAACCTTAAAGTAACCAGTTTGAGGAAAGTTTAATAATTTTTAAAGGAGGAAGAGAGAGAAAGAGTGTTTGAAGCCTAGAAATGTTGGGCTTTGGATTCCGCTTTGGTGGAACACTGAGGGACTATGTCATTCGTAAGATACTGAAGATGAGGAATATTCAAACCAGCTCAACCTCTTCTACCAGCGAGATCATCTGCAACTTAAAAATCCTTGCACAGACAGATGGTTAAAACATAGGTGCTGCCGAAAGAGATGATTGGAAAGCATGCAATTAAACTTAAAATACATACAAATCCAATAGATATAGAGCAATCATCAATAAGAGCATAAATCAAACTAGAATAAACTCTTACCCTAACAAGAGGGAACTCTCTCCTTCAAGGCCAACAATTAACCAGCAAAGCAATGATAAACAAAAGCAGATTGTACCTCATAAGCATTTGACAATCAACATCCACACATGAAGAGCATTACACCATAGGTCTTGCCTCCAAAGCTTCTTTATTCTAGAATGAAAAAACAATATAGCACAAGAGCAACAACACCTCAATCCCAGTTCTAACTAGCTTGGAAGAGGAGGCTGTGCCTTGATTTATATAATTTGCAGGCCATCTAGCCCAGGGGGGGTGCAATTCCTCATGGAATCAAGTGAAATCAGCTGATGGATAGTTCATCAATGCAAAACTGAGGCTGAACTGAGCCTACTTGTCAACCGGGGGCTTGATCTGGCTGACACATCAACCCATACACTGACACATTGGCCCAAACATTGAAGAATCCACCAAAAATCATCCAGTTGAGCCAAAAACGTGTTGAGGAGAGAGGGAGGGCGAAATTCCCCATAAATACCACTGTAGATCAACTCTGGATCTGATTTGATCCCCTCCTTCAGTCAAGGATTTGTCAGATCCAGTCAATCTGCTCCAGATCTGATTGATTTCAGTCAAATCGGTTGAGAATCCATTGATTTATTTGATTTTGGATTTGCTCCATTATTCATCAATTTATTAATTAAAATAATCAATAATTGTTTTTTGGGGCTTTCTGACCTGAGTGATGGAAGATCACTCAAAACTTAGGCAATAGCGGGTCCATGGGTTTACATGGTGCTCTTAGCTTGAAAATGAGCACCTACATGACTGAAACTGATTATTTGGCCCACTTTTATTACAAAATCAATTTTTCCAATTAAACTATTAAAAAATAGCCTAAGTTTTGGAAAAATTAAATTTTAATAAAAAAAACTGAAAAAATGAAAAATTGAAAAACACCTAGGGGGACTTAGACATGTTCATATGACTCAAAAATTATGTCTAGCATGCTTACACATTGACACATAGACTCTAATAACCTCAATAGGCCCAAATGCCAAGCCGACCACCCCAACTTTGGAGGTATGGAGTGAAAAACTCAGAAATTATTAGTCGTTTATTCAACAACCAATAATAACCAAGGGAAAAAACACCCTGGGCTGATCGGATTGACAAATGAAGTCTAAGAGACCAAGTCTTTTACAGACACTATCATGCTAGAACATTTATTACAACTCCCCCATGGGGTATGAACATGTGATATGATACAAGAAGCGCTTCCAGAAGTACTTCCAAAGGTCTCTTGAAGTCCGAACAAGTTATCCTTGTCAAGTTCACCAGGCTCACTTGATAAAAACCACTAAGTACAACTTAGGTGGTAACATTCTGGCTCCGACTGTGGGACGTGTGCTCGATCTGGTCTTTAAGGCAAGGAGAGGATACGAGAATATCAGAATCTCTGGTTTATATACCCTGTAAAAACATCTCAACCTGACAAGAAAAACCTCAGTAGCACAAGTTTTATAAAAAACCAAATGAACCATTAAGTTGATTTATTTAAACAACATAAATGTAACTAACTGAAACAAGCAAAGTTTTATTATAGCTAAGTATAAAAAAGAAATGCAGAAAGTAAATGCTCTCTTTCAAGGAGCTTATTTTCCTACTCTAAGCATGCCATAAAAAGGGTTAAGTGTAATCAGAAATCCAATGTAACCACCTAAGCATTTTATTGACATAAAAAAAATTTCCCTTGTTTTTGGTTACCAGCCAAAGTAAGGATACCTTATTCAGAAAATGCAAACCTGCGTGATGATTCAGGATGGGCGGGATGGATGGGAGATCATAGGCATGAATAATGTCATAAAAATTCTTCCCCAACTTGTATGTGCTCATGTAGGCTGCTTCTATCCATGACTGGATAGGACTGATACACCAATCAGAATGATGAGGCAGATTGACTACATCATCATACTGATCATCGGGGCTTATCAAATGATAACTTGTTGCACAAGCCCCAAGTAGCTCCAAATCATAAGGAACCTCTATATGTGAAAAAGATGGCTGAGACTGATATTCCACTGACTGCATTACATCTGACTTTTCACAATACTGTTTCTCAATGTCTTCATTTCAGATACCCTTGT
>LPNX010875448.1:41123-199567 GCA_001517045.1 Pseudotsuga menziesii | reverse complement strand
CTGTGTATTGGGAGATACCTCATTTTCTTTAAGAAGAAGCTTGATTGCTTCATTTCTTAAATAACCTCTAGGATGATTTTTTATGGGAGTATCATGGACTTCCACTTTACTTAAATGTTCAGGAAGTGATTCCAAGTCTTCAATACTTTGTATCATGGAAAAAGGTCCATCATATGCTTCTGAGTGATACTCTGTCCCAGATAGGTAGAAGGTACAAATATTTTCAAGGAATTTTTTTAAACCATTCATACTACCCCTACCATCATGCCACTGCTCTAAAAACATCCAAAGGAAGCTTGGAAAACAATTTATACATTTATCAGGAAGGTCTTCATATAACCAATAACCAGCCTCACCCCAAAAAGTACTAGCAAACATTTCCATCATATGGTCTTCATAGATAATATTGAAGTCAGCAATCAACTGAAGGAAAGATTTGACATGCCAGATGGCCGAGTCACCATCATCTCCATGAAATGGTGGAAGCCAGTTATTTGCATCCCCCAAACTATCACAATAGTTAGGAAAACCAGGGATGTTTGAGAAATCGATAGGTTGAAATGCTAAGGCTAATTGGGCACCATATTTCTCCCTTAATTTATCCAAAAGGGTATCCATTTGAAAACCTTGTACTGACAAGGTGGAGCTATCAAGTAATGAACTTTAAAGGTTTTAACCTGTTGCATTGGCTCATCTACACACAACAAAACTTCACAAGTTTATGAGAAAACAAGGTTTTATCCCTTCAATGGAGTTGCCATGTGAAACAGAAAAATAAGCATTTATGAATCTTTTCACAAAATTTATTTTTTGCTTTTCTTTGTAAAAATAAAAACTGGAAAAAGGTCAGTGGATTCGCCAGATGAAAATTAAAGATCTACTCTAAGCATTCATCAAACAAAGAAAAAACAAAAAGGAAGAAAACAAAAGTCATACTCGGGAATAAAAAGATTTATCCCCGGCAACGGCACCAAGAAGTGTTGCCGTCTTTTCACACACCTGGATCACATGGCAGAAATATTCAAGCCACTCAGTGTGTCCTTGGGGGCAAGTCTCGAGTCAAGGCTGTCACCTTGTTCTTGACTCCTCCGTTTAGGTTCAACTCCTAACGAAGCCAAGGGGGGTAGACCCTATTAAGTTACTAAGGATGATTTCTTAGTGTAATGATGTTGTACTGAATCAGTTATTTAGGAGTTTGAATACTTTAACTATAAACAATCAAGATGACAAGATACGAAGATACACACAAAAGCACAAGGTTGATACACAATATAAATATGAAGCAAAAAAGACCAGTGCCTTAATAATGGAGTCAAAAGAGATCAGTGTGCTTGCATGTGTTTGGAATAAATGTTTTGCAATTGCATCTTGGTATGTTTAAGTTAAAAATGAAGTATGAATTGATTAAATTAGGCTAAAGAGGGACTCCAGATATACCTGAGAGTACTTGGAGTATGTCCAAAACAAATCCTATACGGCTACCCGCAAGGAATATGTGGGCTGAATTGGAGTCTCTGGGGCTGTGTTCGTAACGCACCCGTTAGGGTGTGACAGAGATCAGCGCCCCGAGGTCACTTTTCAGTAGGTTCCCGCTTCCTTTGGGTATTTTGCCACCGTAAAGACTTGATCGAGGTGTTGGATTTTCACCTGATGGTTTGTTAATTGGGGAGGGTGAGTCCTAATTATTCTAGTCACCCAAATGCTTTTGATACATCTTGACTGATTGGACGAACCGCAGCCAAGTGCAGAGCATACACACTGGAGTCTTGTAAATTTTTATAAGTTATTAAGAGATGTGTTCTTGTTTAAAAGAAAAGCCTCCAAGAACCTCTTTCGATCCAAGTGGATCTCAATCGGGGAATCAAGGAGGGGTTAATTTAAAAGCTATTGAAAAACAAATGATAGAAAAAACAACTACACAAATATGGTTTTCTGATTAATCCTACCACGAATCTCTTTCCCCTTTCGAGTCACTCGGAAAATCGTGGGGTAAGTATTATGATTACTTTTGAAAATAAGATATGGAATATGGAATTAACAACAAGATAAAATATACTACCCTGCAAATCAGATCAATTCTAGTGAAAGGAAATAAGCAAAAAACGACGAAAATGGCACCGACACGAATCCCCCCAGGGGGGATGGGGAATGGGCTCGAAAGAGCCTATTCAAAGGATGATTTTATTACAGAGGTTAAAATATCAAAGAAATGATAAAACAGACCTTTCTTGGTCCTTATACAGGCTAAAACCAAGATATTACAGTTTATATAAAAAAATTACAAATTATGTGACAAAAGAGGGACCCCTGGGGGGATTTGAGCGCTCCAAAGGCCACTTTGGACAGCAGCTTCCTTTCTTCTATGTCAAACCTGATAAATGAAAGTGAGCAAATTAGAATAACAAATTCCCCAAAACACTTTAAGAGTGCCTTTGGGTCAGCTTACTTTATCTCAAAAAATTGATGAAATTAAACTAGCTAAATCGACGAAAAAGGAACCAAGGAAAGCAAGCTTTCCTTGGGATATTGGCTTGCTGTTTGTGCAGCCAATTAAAACCACTGATTGCAGAATATTGAAATTATTGAACAGCAAAAGAAACTACCTTAACAGCAAGCTATTAATTTTTCAATAAACTACTTGCGAAACTAAGGCAATTTTAGCTAGATCTCTTGAATTTGAACTTTAAGTGCACAATGAAACTAAGATCTAGAAATTTGAAGGTATATTGATAATTATATCTATGTATTCTTTTATTTATGAGATAGATCATAATTAAGAAAGAAACCTTAAAGTAACCATTTTGAGGAAAGTTTAATAATTTTTAAAGGAGGAAGAGAGAGAAAGAGTGTTTGAAGCCTGGAAATGTTGGGCTTTGGATTCTGCTTTGGTGGAACACCGAGGGACTATGTCATTCATAAGATACTAAAGATGAGGAAGATTCAAACCAGCTCAACCTCTTCTACCAGCGAGATCATCTGCAACTTAAAAATCCTTGCACAGACAGATGGTTAAAACGTAGGTGCTGCCGAAAGAGATAATTGGAAAGCATGCAATTAAACTTAAAATACATACAAATCCAATAGATCTAGAACAAGCAGCAGTAAGAGCATAAATCAAGCTAGAATAAACTATTACCCTAACAGGAGGGAACTCTCTCCTTCAAGGCCAACAATTAACCAGCAAAGCAATGATAAACAAAAGCAGATTATACCTCATAAGCATTTGACAATCAACATCCACACATGAAGAGAATTACACCATAGGTCTTTCCTCCAAAGCTTCTTTATTCCAGAATGAAAAAACAATACAGCACAAGAGCAACAGCACCTCAATCCCAGTTGTAACTAGCTTGGAAGAGGAGGCTGTTCCTTGATTTATACAATTTGCAGGCCATCTAGCCCAAGGGGGGCGCAATTCCTCATGGAATCAAGTGAAATCAGCTGATGGATAGTTCATCAATGTAGAACTGAGGCTGAACTGAGCCTACTTGTCAACCAGGGGCCTGATCTGGCTGACACATCAACCCATACACTGACACATTGGCCCAAACACTGAATAATCCACCAAAAATCATCCAGTTGAGCCAAAAACATGTTGAGGAGAGAGGGGGGGCGAAATTCCCCATAAAGACCACTGTAGATCAACTCTGGATCTGATTTGATCCCCTCCTTCAGTCAAGGATTTATCAGATCCAGTCAATCTGCTCCAGATCTGATTGATTTCAGTCAAATCTGTTGAGAATCCATTGATTTATTTGATTTTGGATTTGCTCCATTATTCATCAATTTATTAATTAAAATAATCAATAATTGATTTTTGGGGCTTTCTGACCTGAGTGATGGAAGATCAGTCAAAAGTTAGGCAATAGTGGGTCCATGGGTTTACATGGTGCTCTTAGCTTGAAAATGAGCACCTACATGACTGAAACTGATTATTTGGCCCACTTTTATTACAAAATCAATTTTTCCAATTAAACTATTAAAAAATAGCCTAAGTTTTGGAAAAATTAAATTTTAATAAAAAACACTGAAAAAACTGAAAAATTGAAAAATTGGAAAACACCTAGGGGGACTTAGACATGTTCATATGACTCAAAACTTATGTCTAGCATGCTTACACATTGACACATAGACTCTAATAACCTCAATAGGCCTAAATGCCAAGCCGACCACCCCAACTTTGGAGGTATGGAGTGAAAAACTCAGAAATTATCAGTCATTTATTCAACAACTAATAATAACCAAGGGAAAAAACACCCTGGGCTGATCGGATTGACAAATGAAGTCTAAGAGACCGAGTCTTTTACAGACACTATCATGCTAGAACATTTATTACAACTCCCCCATGGGGTATGAACATGTGATATGATACAAGAAGCATTTCCAGAAGTACTTCCAAAGGTCTCTTGAAGTCCGAACAAGTTATCCTTGTCCAATTCACCAGGCTCACTTGATAAAAACCACTAAGTACAACTTAGGTGGTAACAGTTACAATTGTAGCACACAACCTGGCCTCTACCCCTTCCAGCCATACCACCACGGCCGCGCCCTCCAAAGTCACCTCTTCCAGAGGCCTCACCGCGGTAACCATAGCTGTCATTACTCTATGCTTCATTTTGCACTCGGTAGGCATCAGAATTGCGCTCTATCATGAGATCATAGCTACAACACTCCTCTTCATTATGCCCTACTGACCTATAGAAGTTGCAGTAGGGATTCTTGGGAACTTGAACATATCGCTGAAGAAGATGGCATTTTTCAGGGCGATGTTGGCCAGTAGTTCGACAAATCTCACAATATAGAACACCGGGATTGAACTGGTTTGGCGCACCCGTATTTAGGTAAGTTCTGACCACAGGGCACTAGTCCCTATCGTGACCTTCTGTCTGATATTGCGTGCACCATACCTCTTCTCGACTGGTTTTAGCTTTCTTCATATTGTGAAGCTCCAGGGCCATCGCTACTAGCTGTGCTTGGATTTGAGCAATACCAGAATCATCTTGGCTAGGGGCGGTCTCTAGATTCATGGTGATTTCCAGAGCCTCTTGCTGGTCAGCAACCTTCTGTTGCATGAGTGGGGTTCGGATATGTGGTAATAAGGCTGCAATAAACCATTCCTTGTGCTACGCAGGACTAATAGTGAAGCTGACTTGGTCTAGTAGAACTTTGAATCTCTGGTCAAAGTCCCACACTGATTCGTCGTGCCATTGCTGAATCTCTTTCAGTTCAGTGATAGACTACGATTCTGATTTGGGCTTCTTAAATTCTTTGATTAGAGCTACCTTGATCTCATCTAAAGTAGGGCTCTTCGTACTGGAGAATTTTATGAACCAGGTCAAGGCCCGATCCCTGAAAGAAGTGATTAGCTGCACGCTTCTCACATCCAGGTCTGTAATACTCTTGGCATTCCATACTGCTTCACATAAAAACCAGAACTGTTCTGGGTCCTCTGATCCCGTGCCTTTGAAGACGGGGAGCTTAATATCATCGGTTATGTGGGCCATGGGGTTTCTGGGAGGGTTGGGATGGGGACAAGAAGTCGACGGGGGAGGGTTTACTGGGGTAGACTGGCCTGCGACGGGAATACTCGGGCTTGGTTGACTATCAGACCGCGACGAAATTTCAAGGGTAACAGAGTTTCACTGTGGGGTGACCGGAGGGTTTCCAACCAAAGGGTTTTCTTCAGAGTCTAACTCTTCGGGATTTACAGGGGAAGACTGACCTAAGGAATAGGAGTCAAAATATCTCTTGTACCTTTTTCCACTTCGCAGCAAACCACTTTGCTCGTCGAAGGTATTATCACTTGCAAACATATGTTAGTACTACTAAGATAACAGTCTAATTCAAACAAAAATATACCCTTTTCAGCCAATAGTATTTTAATCCTCAAGCTTAATGAATTCAAAAACTTACCACGGGGGCCTTTGAAGAACTGCCATTCAGCTTCACTGAAGGAGGTACTTGTGTCAATGGAAAATTCTGTCACAAAGGCTTCCAACATTCGCGTTGTCCAGAAATCAACAGCGCGGGATACCTCGTTGTTCACGTGTTGCACAAGATTGACCCTCGCGGGGGTCCACGCAGGAGCCCGTCAAGCTTGAAAGTTCATCCTTCTCTCTATTAACCTAGACAACCACTGGTGCAACTCTATGTGGATACTACCAAAGAAAAGTTCATAAGCATCACAAAAAACATACCTCTGTAAAAAGTTACGTGCGCTACGATGCGGATTTGTATTCTCTTTCTCAGCAAAGTTCAGATAAGCCTCATCAAGCCAATCATCGATTTCCTTCACAGAGGGCCTCTAGAACATAGCCCTTGAGGTACGACATAAACCCCTCTTGAGTAGATACTGAGTTCAACCAGCAACAGAACCAATTTGTTGGGAAATAGGGCAGACCCGGGTTTTATCCTTTTATGTCGCACCAACAAAAGACCCACAGTGTTGGCCCTTTCGGCAACAACCTGCGCGCAGGTTGCAGTCTCACCCGAAACAGCTATGGGGTGCTGCAGAATTAGGTTTCTATAAGCAGAGAGGGGTATTACTGTACCTTAGCCCTTAATGAACTTATTAAACAATAATTACACAGCTTTACCATTCATTCATATACAACTTCGCAGATAGATAAACAACCATGACTTGCTTAACCCACTACAGGGAATTCATAGTGAAGCTTGTTATTAGCAGTGATCTAATTTATCAAATGTATATAGTTATTAATGCATAAAAGACAACAGAAATAGAACAACACAAGAAACCACGACACCAGATATAACATGGTTCACCCCCAGTGTAGGGGCTACATCCACAAAACTGTGTTTTATTCAACTTGCTACAAAACCACAGTTTTGATCTGCGCACTCAGCTAGAGATCCCTTCAGTCCTTAAAAGCTGCGCACACAGCAGCAGGCCTCTACACACACACCTGCAGATCTTTCCTTAATCCTCTTACAAAAACCCTCTACGTACACAGTTGCAGAGGTCGTCCACACACATAGCTGGGACTTAACCTTTCCTTACAAAGTCAACCTTAACTTCGCCTTTCTTTCTTTACATCAAAAAGCCTAACTTTTCTTATTTACAAAAAGGCCTATATATACATCGTGCTATTACAAAACCATGGCTTCAAACCATGGGCACCCAAAACCCTAAACCCTGGATTTAGATCATGGGTTTATTACAAAATGGGGCTTTGACTTACCCCGACACCCTTAAGACTATTTTGACCCATAACTCTGCTTACAAAACTTCCTCAACAACCGCAGAGTTACCAAAACTAACAATTCTTTGAGTACGCATCCCAACAGCATATAAGAGATGCCACCAATCTGGAAGGTCTTCTACACAAACCACTACGAGTGCAAGTCCTACTATGTGAATAGAGGTGTCGAGTTCGAACATAGTAGTCCATCATCTGATTACCGGTCATTGATGTATACCATTAACAAATGCAATATCACCCACCAATAATGATAATGGGAATCAAGGTACTAGAGTGCAAACTAACAAGTGTGAATAAATGTGTTGAGGTTGAACACTTGAGAGGATCCATTGATGTATTCCCATAAACTGTCAATGGCGAGAGAACCTGCCACTGATGACTGCAAGTCTCAAGGAACTCAAAAATGACTCTAGATTCCAATCCCAGAATAAATGATCTGAAGTCGATGGGATGAAATCCATTGGAAGGAGGGAATTAAGGCATCCCCTATCATCCAACATGAGGTACTCAACAAAGTTGTATAATGTGGAAGGACTCGATCATAAGGTGCACGAACCAGTAACTGTATCAGGAATGGCCAACATGCAAAGTCAAGATAACTGAGGAATGGCCGACTCAAGTTTCAAATTCCTTCGAAAAAGAGCATAATGGCGAATAGTGATTGAATAAAGGCAGCATAGACTCGATATACAAAACTGGGACATCTCAGAAACACAGGAGGCATCGATAGAGGCTCCATGGGGACTCGAAGCTTAACCAGTCAGTGGAGATAAACTCAGATAAATGAGTACAACTCCTAATTTCAAACTATAAACCTAAACAACAAATGTGATATACAGTGCTCTGTTTGAAGGCGACACGACTCGACAGCTGCCAAAGATAACATCTTTCCCTGTCTGGATTTTTGGTTTTTTAAATTTTTTTGGACTTTTTCAAATATTTAAAAAGCTTGAAAAAGAATAAAACTACTTTATAGTTACAGACTAGGAGGAGACGAGTGTCATATGGGAAAAAAACTAGTTCCAAGCAGTGGAACATACCTATGCTCAATGCAAGGATACATGTGTAGAATAGCGACACTCGAGGGAAAGTCCCCTCCTGGTAAAATAGGGAATCAAGCTGCAAAGGATATATAAAATGGCTCTACATGGCTAGACATGAGACAAGCTCGGGCTATATGGCTGATACACAAAGTCATGGAAGCTGACATAAGGCTCAATGAGGCAGGAAAAGCTCATGATAATGCAATTACAACTTGATATAAGGGAGTCTTGGGGAAATAGGCAAGAAAAAGATCAAGAGGAGTATGAATCTCTTGTTCAAAGTCATGGCGGTACTATACAAAGGACTCCTGGACCTAAGAGAGGACTCACAACATGGGTACCAAATGCAAAGGGGAGCTAACTAGGGCACCCATGTATAGGAAAGCTCTACCATTCACATAGTACCACTTCTAACAGCAGCATGAAGGTTCCGTGATACCATGGAATGGGTTCGTACCTAAGGTTAAGATGGAACGGTCATAAGGTAATGCATAAGTGCAAGTGGATGTGATATCCTAACTTATATGCAAGTTCAGAAATAATACCTGTGATAGGAACGAATGAGTCAAAACCTCAGAGAGAGTGTACAAAAATTGGACTCTACATGACAACCATATTAGTCCAAAACAATCTAAAATATTTCGTAAAGAATCCAAACTATAGGATATAGGGAGGAATGATCATGACAAATGCACCCAAAGGAAACAATGCGGTGAATGATAGGACATAAAAAGGAAAGTAAGGTGTAGACCCAACGTTCACACATCCACTACCACCCTCATAAGGGTGACCACCAGTGTAAATACCGAGAAAAGGGAATAAAAATACTCCACAAATGGAGTAGAGGATGGAATATGACCATTCCCAAATCTATGAGTGCAGTAAGGGGCTATGATGCTCCCAAGTCTGACACCAGGGTTTGTACTAGGACCAAGGATGGGTGATAGGATAGTAGGCATGCCGAAAATAAAAGGACCCGAACTCAAGAGAGCATAAATATACTCAAGTAACCATGATCCCAAAGGCCAACTAGTGCAAAAAGAGCACACTCTTAAGAAAATCTATAGCCAAAATACAAGCAAACCAAGGGGAGGATATGTGAGCTCCTGAATGCAGCAAGTATGTCTCACCTAGGAGAGGCTCGAAAATCCCATTCACTACAAGCAAAGATATGTAACCAATTATAGTGGCCCTCAACTTCATCGCATAAAGCGACTATGTTGTCCGACCTCTACCTGGTTGGTACACCTGCAGAATAACCTCTGCAAGTACCCCCTGTGATAACCTAGGTATGGAAACTAAGGTCACCTCAATATAATCAATGTTCAGGAAGATAGTCATAGGAAGGATTGACCGTATGGGCAGGGTAGCAAAGCCCGAAACTCTTGAAAGAGCCCCCAGATACGAATACAATCCTGGAAATATCTTCGGTACTGCTCAGTTACAACCAGGGGTCATCCCAATCATAACCGCTCACACTGCCTCGAGCTTAACTCCTATGTAAGAGGAGCCTCGTGATAAACACTAATTATACCAAGGATTTCACTATCTCACCTAGACAGACACCTACATGTTGTTTTTTAGTGGTCTTGGAGAATTTACTCATAATGAACTATTCCAAGACCCTAAAATCTAATCTTGTTGGTGTACCCTATAAAAGAAAATAGTGTAATCCATTTTAATTAAGCATTGATTTTATTTGGTTGTAATTACTCAAAGGGAAATGGCTGTGCAACTAATGACATTATGACTCAGCAGTGAAATAAATATGCACACCATAACAAACAATGCTAAGTGCAATCTTTGTCAAACGAAAAATATGGTATGCCACTATATGAGATACATAAATATATATTCCTTTCCGAATTCCAATGCAATCCTTCCTATATGAAATCCTAAACACAACTCTCATCCAAGCAATCCAATGTAAGTACATCCTCAAATCCATATCTAAGATGCAACTAAGAGTGCAACTACTTTGTATTTTTCAATATAAAAGAATGAAAAATGCAATAAAAGTCATCTAAAACTCTCAATCTCCGCAGCAAGTATAAAAGACAAGCCCAACAAGACATTGAGAGCAAAAAAGAGTAATGCACTAATGGAAAAACAAAAAGGATAAATGACTAAAAATACTTTCAAAGAAAAATGAATGAAAAAGCAGTCTCTGGTCACAAAAGAAGCATCCAACAGA
Source organism: Pseudotsuga menziesii (assembly GCA_001517045.1). Lineage (NCBI taxonomy): Eukaryota > Viridiplantae > Streptophyta > Pinopsida > Pinales > Pinaceae > Pseudotsuga > Pseudotsuga menziesii. The sequence continues at coordinate 189,107 of LPNX010875448.1, read as the reverse complement.
CAACATCAAACCCAAGGAAGACCCAACCACACTCACAACCCACCCAACAACTTCCCACAACATAAAACTCACCAAAAGGGAGGATGTACTCGACTATTTAAAGAACAACTACATATATATGCAACTTTTAGCCAAAAAGCTACATGTATACATGGATTTTGGCCAAACACCTGCATGTATATGCAAATTTTGGCAAAAAATATGCATATGTACGTGTCTTTTGGCTAAAAGCCTGCATATATAGAGAAGGTAGTGGTAAAAAGCAGGCCAAGGGTCAAACCAATAAAGGGGAGTGTCAATGGATGAACATACTATAAAATGCAACACATAAACAGGGAGAAACAGAGAGCAAGTCAATAAGATCAAGCACATTGTGCCCCCAACCCCAAACAAAAACAAGGAACGTCCCTAGCGGAGTTGCCAATTCTGTTATGGAGAGAAATTCCTATGGCTTGGGGTACCACAATAGACAGCTTGACTCCAGAAATCAATCCTTTCCAATATGCAAGAGAAATCAAATATCTAACACTAAAGGATCAAAACTCGTACCTTATTCCGGACGGTTGAAGTAGATCCCCGTTGAGCTTTCCAACTCCAGCTTGAATTGATAAATTACTTCCTCAACAATTAGTAAACAAGACAAGCATGCTATATATATTGGTGTTAGATCTACTCTAGCATATATAATCAACAATGTATAAGCATTTGAAATCATCCATGGATAAAATATTCATTTGAACATACATTATTGGACAGGAAAAGATATTTCTATTAATATAAAATCAAATATTACAATGAATACAACCTCTGTCAGCACGTCTGCGAATCGAAGAAACTGAATCCCCCACTTGGGCCTCCACCACCTCAATCTTCCATCTCTTGATAGATAGCTCACAAGCAAAAGGCAAGCTTGGGAAGAACACCAAAGTGCTTCAAGGGACAAAGGGATGCAGACTCAAGCATAAGTTCCAGCAACAATGGACTATAGTTTCTTTCCTCTCAATTCTCACATATTCTTTAATGTATCCAAAGGGTTCCTTATATAGCTCTTCAGTGGGGCAATGAAGGGTTGAATCTGAGTGATATCAAGGCATATGGAAGGCTAGGAGACAAGTGAGTCAGATCCGTGTCAAGGAAAACTCCAAAAGAATTTGGCGTTTTGCACACATCCCTATGTACACGGTTTTAGGGGTCAAACCTGCGTACATACATGAGAAAGGGTTTAAAAGTCACGTATAGCAATTTAAGCATGTTTTTAGGGATGATCTTGGAAACATCAAAGGTATAAAAAAGGTCCATGGGGTCCAAAGAGTATGCAAAGGGACAGGGGAAGGCCATACAAGTGTGATTCACCAGGTGTGGTAAAATCAGCTATAACACATACTTAATTTGGAGATGACAATCCATCAAGATGAAATAAAAGGTCTTTGGAAATGTTGTGAAATAAGAGACCATATGCCTCATATCTCCTATTATTCCATTAGATTTTATATGTTGCTACATTAGGATCATATTCACTTGCCATGGTCACTCTGTAGAGGCCTTTACTCCTCATCAGAATCTCCATCCTTGCCTTCCATTCGAATTAGTTGAATGGAGTCAAGATAGTTTGGTGAGATTGAACCATTCTTTAGCAACTACGCCCTTAAACAGACATAATGCACTCCCAGTGAGTGATTTAGATCATGGAAAAGGAATTAGAAGAGGAGAACAATCGAGATACTAAGGATCTGATACCATGTGGAAATTAAGCCCAATACTAAATCAATTAAACTCACAAAATTTCTTGAAAACTATTGTTATCAGGAATTTTACACCTCTTGCTGAAAAGAGTTGTTCCTCTACCCTACAAAGCACAAGTGTAGAACAAAAGAGCACACTAGCATATCTTTCCCCTAAGTAATCAATTTGAATAACATGAAACTAAAATCTTACCTCAAACCTAAGTCCTTTTGTCCTTGCTCCAAAAGTCCTTGCAATTTTCAATACCTTCAAAATAGATCAAAAGACAAAAACACAAAGTGAGAGCTTCATGACAAAATCAAATACCTATTTAAGTGATCAAGGAGTCCAACAATATCTAATCTGCAATTAAAACACATTAAATATGGGAAAAGAGAATACTTTTGTATTAATAATGAGAGATTAAAGTTACAACCAAGCCTTGATGTTGATAGCTTTATCCTTTGAAACAAATCTACAATCCTTCACACCTATGACAATCTCTTCACATACAATCCCACTCTATATTGCCTCTAACTCAGATCTCAATCCAACAAAATAAAGGTACTTTCTTTGGCCTGTTTCCTTGGCCTCCACTCACATCATGAAGGATTCATTTATAGGCCAAAACATATGAGATTGACTTAGGGAATGGATAGGGAGTGATCCCAACAGGCGAGGGAGGCAAATTCCACCTATCTCAAGATAGTAGGAACTGATTCCATAAATGATTTCACAAGGAAGATTCTAGAACATTCTTTTTTCTCATATTTTGTTTATCGGTGCACTTAGCTGAAGGTGTAACATCACCAACCTAACTTGTTGTCAAAGGAAATAAGGGTCGACGCTCTTTGCTCCATTGCACAAAGCATCGTTGACACTCTGTCATGATTGGAGGAAAGATTCAGCATTCCAAAAGATAGAAAAACCTACCAAATGGATCTCAATTTAGGCTCTATGAAAGGAAAATAGGATACTATGGAATTTTTATGTGCAACACTGTGCAAGAAACACTCAAAAGGAGATTGAATATGTTGAATAACACAAAATGTTGTTGATATTAATTTAAACCAAAAATAATTAAATATATATAGGCTACTCACCATGTATATACTCCAAGGATTTGAAAGAATAAAGATGTTATTTGAATAAATATAAAAGCAGGCTTACTAAACTAGTCAAAATCCCCCATAGGTGCATAAAGCACTTTCCAAACCAGTCAAGAAGCTCACAAATGTGCTGAATGATTTGGTAAAGCTAATAAGTGAAGGAAAGTCTAATTTATCATGCTTTTAGATGAGGAAAAGAAGGAAGGTGAGTTGCTTCAAAAAACAAGATAATATACCTTAAAATTTGCTTTACCTTTTGACTTAAAACTGTAGAAAACGATGGAAACTCTGGATAAGGAAGGAATGCACACTTACTAAACTAAGTAGTTTGTTAGTTGGTAGAATCGTATCCAAAATATTTCCAAAGTTCTCTAGGAGGAATTTTTGACAAGTTTGACCACATAAATGCAAGTGGGCACAAACTAGCTAGTGTAGGACCTAGTAAATTAATAAAAAAGATTAATTATTTTATTCTAAGTATTGGAATGGGTTTTGACTATTTCAACAAGGTGCACATGATAAGAGAGGATTCTAGTGAAGCTCAAGTCAAGATGAGGTTGGAGATTATGAGAGGATTCATAGTCTCTTAACAGAAGAATAGGATGGAAGGGACATGTTTGTTCCAAATGAAATGGAAGCATATCAACTTGATGAATGGGAAATTATAGACTTCTTAAAGGATAAAAGTTGCATGTAAATATAACCAATGAGGAATCCCAACATTATGAAGGATTGGTTATGGAAATAAGAGGTATGTTCTATCATGGTTTTACATGGAAACTCATTGAAATATTTATGTTGAAGATGGAATAGTAGAGTGGATTTGTTTAGAAGTATTTATTAAAGAAACATGTTGCAAGTTTTCCATAAGAGTGATAGAAAATAAGACAACTCAGTTGGTATGTTCATTGGAATGGAAGCTTGTGTGATAAGCGTCAAAACCATGCTGGAGTTGAATGTATTGGTGAACGCGAAACAAGTATAGGATAGGAATCATAGGTACATTTATGAAATTGAAATGGTAAGTGTATTACAAGCAATGGATGGAAAAGTGTGTACAAGGAATGTATTGGAAGGAGATATGGATGAAGAATATTTTCTACAAGAGAAATCTTGTGTATTGGTTGTACACATCAGGTATATTGAACGAAAATATGTTACACATAAATCTCATCATCATCATGTGATGAGGTCCCAAACATCATTATTTTCCTTGAATCCCAAGTTGTGAAGTGAAAATACTGGCCTAGACTTAAATCATGCATATGAAAATCCAGCACTGCTTCCGCCCTTAAGTCAAGGAGTGTTACCTTCTTCAGTAACGCCTACATTTTTTTGATAGTAGGAAGTTCCAGTGCCTTTACCTCTTGTTCAAGGCATGGTTCTGCCCTGTCACTGCTCTGTTATAGTGTAGTAGAAGTGGTACCCTTGGTAAAAAGTGAAAAAGAGAGGTTTCCACAAAGCTTCTCTAAGGAAGGCTTCATGGCACCCTTATCCTTACACCTGAGGACCACCTGGACTCAATATCCATCCTTTTGGAATCTCCTAGCCACCTCACCCACCATTTAATAAACCATCCCTATCCTCCCAAGGCCTATAGAAGCAGGCTCATCCCCATGGTTGAGAGAGAGAAAAGTTATGTCGTTGCATTGACATTCTGGCCTAAATCAGTAGGGTGAGCATATGAGGAGAAAGTTGGAGACTTTGGGGACAAGACATTGGCATTTGAAGGAGCATATCAACACTAAGGAGAAGGTTGTAAACTTATTCTTCATTCTTTAATGCAAAATTGGTTCCTTTCCCATAAAGTACATTATGTTATAATCATGTATTTTATTGTTGGATTCCTTAGTCACTGACATAGAATAGTGGATTATATTTTGGTGTTTTTTTGTTTATCTTGTTTGCTTGTTTCATGTGATTGTGCAGGTACAAATGTGAAGAGCCATCACCATAGGAAAAATCTACACCATTCCATCAAAGAGACTCATTCCAGATATCCACTAATTCTAGGGGAAGTCTTCCAATTCTATTGTAACTCATTTGTTTTAGATCGGAACCATTCAAACTAGAGGAATAGTTCTTGTCTACAAGAGGTGCATTTTTCTAGAAACAAATATTACGACTCCACTGGGGAATAACTTTCAGTACATTTGATGTTCCTTGGTCTTCAAAGACTTGTCTGAAATCCAAGCTCCAATTTTCCATTGATCATATCTACTAGCTAATATAGTGAGATCTTGTTTCAGTTGATCAAATCTACTAGCTGATCTGATGATATATTTGGTTTAGTATTATGAGATCTATTCATATCTGAGTCATTCTTACCTTCTATACTTCATACTGCTATTAATTCATCATTTTAATGCCAGTATTACAGTAGCTAACTTTTCTTTTTTTGCCATTCTCTTGTATTTTGATTTCTATAGGACACCACGCATGCATAGTGGGAAATAAGTGGTGCCACCACCTGTGTTCAGTTATTAGTAAGTGATGCCACCACCTATGTTCAGTTAGCAGGAAGTAGTGCTGAGCCAAAACGTCTTTGTCACCAACCCTTGAGAAGCGGTGCTAGGTAGGAATTTTTAGGACTTGTCATTTGAAAGTTTGGTGTGTTTTTTCTTTTAGTTATAAATGTTTAGGCTTCTTTATAGAGGTATGAATAGTTAAATTCAAAATGTAGAAGTGGAAAATGCTTGTTTTGTTGAAATCAAAGATCTAGGTTACACTCGTCATTTTGATTGCTTATATGCTTGGGTTTGTATAAGGAGCAATTCGATAAGTCAACTTAAAGGATAGCCGACTTAGTCGATCAGCCGACTAAGTCGATGGGCTAACTTAGTCGATCAGCCGACTAAGTCGGTCGGTCGACTAAAATAGGAAAATAGGTCGGCCACCTAAAGTCATGTTGGTTCATCGAACTGATAGGTAGTTATTTTGTAACCACTCTGTAATCATATATATTAGGCTATTGAGCCAGATGAGAACTCAGTTCAGTTCTCTACATTGTATGGACTCATTTTGTATAATATAATCTCTTATTCATCTATCTGTTCTTGTCTCTTGTCTCTATTTTATATTTATAGATGTTTTAGTGTGTATTATTGGTAACCTTATGTGATCTGTGAGATTACAACATTGGTTCCATTGCCGGTAGTACACGACTGGAATGTATGCAAACAGATGATACCAGAGTAGGAGATTAAGGACTGGTGGGAACGTAAAGTTGCAAACTATTTGCAAAATTACGTGCGAAGGAACAGATTAACAGTCGCACAAGCAAAAGAAATATTTTTCACAGAGACACATGAAAAGTTTGTCAAATCTGTGCCACAACTTTTGAAGAAATTCCTGGATGAGAAAACTGGACGGGATTAAAGAACAACAGTTTCTAGAAAAACTGATCTACGGAGGTAGAACAAACTTGTCGGAGTGGTTTGAGAAAATCACCGATGACTTTTGTGAGAAACAAGCAGTCGAAGACAGAAATTTGGTAGAAACAGTGAAGGAGAAATTTTACATAGATCTCGCCGAACAATTTCTGTGTTCCCTACCGACCTTGCTGTTCAAATTTTTGATTGAAAAAGGAGTAGCACATATCATTGAACCTCGTCCATCACTTCATTAACTGCCAACAAACTCTAACTAGGTGGAGAAGCAGAGGAAGTGGGAAAAATTCATTGTAGAAAGGGAGTGGGAATACTTCCTAAGCAAATAGACCGAACTATCCGGGCTTTCTAAAAGCGTCGGGTAGGATATGGGGGGATAGCTGGTCATATGTCAAGATAGAGTATAGTGGATCCTAGTCGACTAGAAACAAATACCAGCCACCAGTAATGAGAAGTCGACTAAAAGGGAACTCAAGAGAATAGTATCATATGAAGGTATGTTGGACACTCAAAAAATAGAAAAGGAAGAGAGACACCAGAGAGGGGAAGCAAGATGAGAAAGAGCCTTAGAGTTGCACAGAGGAAGGAACCCTAGGGAGAATGAACAAGAAGAGAATATGGTAGAGTCAGGTCATGATCGACATCAAGAAGGTGTAGAACAAGAATCATCCCCTCAGGAGGAAGAATTGTGGATAGAGTAGCCAGAAGCTCTCAAATTCAGAGCTCCCAATGAAGGAACAACCCTTTCCCCAGTGAACCCGCATACTCGAATACAGACTATTGTCGAAGAAGACCTCCAACTACAAGCTGGTGACTTCAGTATATGGAGTTGACTAGGTGACGAAATGTACATTGGATGACACCTTATTATACGTCGACTAGTGGAAGGGAACTGGGTGACCTTTCAAGCAACACCATCCCTCTGAAGTATCCACTTTCTCTTACTGACACATGAAGGAGTGCCCCCCCTGCCAAATATAGCTTTATAAGAAATAGAACACTCAGAACTATGAACAAATAGTTGCAGTGGACCATCAATAGTAGAAGTCGACATCAAACGATTGCAAGTCGACAAAGAATCGACAATTGATGAAAACGGAAGTTCCATCGACCAGAATTCCGCAGGCATGAATACACCAATAACCCCACCACCCTCATCACCACCCCCACCTCCACCACCGCCACCTTTTGAGAGTAGTGACAGTGATTCATACGTGGATCATGGATCGGCTCACATTCCTCTATATGAGAGGGATGAGGACCCCAGACGACACTGGTTCGTCTGCGAGTCGACTTGGGAGTCCAACCAGGTTACAAATGAAGATAGACAAATGGCACAGTTCGCAGGAGCCTTAAGGAAAAGGGAACTAACATGGTACATGACCTTTTCAAAAAGACAACCCAGAGCGACAAAAGTTGAGATTAAGGTGCAATTCCTGTCATTCTTCAAAACTCCAGATGCCAAGCACTTGGCCATGAAAAAACTTAAAACCACATCACAAAAGCCAGGGGAATCTATCCGCGACTACGATAAGCATTGAAAAGACCTACTGAGCCAATTGGATTATTTTATAGATGAACAGTTACTAATCCAGTGGTTTCTTGTAGGACTATCTCAAAAATTACGTCGACACATCAGTCTGGAGACCTTCAAAACTTACGAGGATGCGATAACAAAAGCTCTTCAGGTAGAGATGGACGAGGATATCCCTTCTTACCCCATGTACCACAGATTGGAAGAACAGCTTGAGAACGTATAGAAGTATCTGAAGGAGCTAAGCCTCAAGAATCAAGAGATCTGGTGCACCAAATGCTCAACGGCCAGCCATTCGAAAGATAACTGTCAACAAGAATATAGTCGACAAGATGTTCGATTCGTATAGACCAAGACCTTTTGCGAAATTTTCCAGGAACATAGAGATCACTCTACGAAAGACTACCCATTTAATATGAAGAACGGAAAGGCTTCCTAGTGCACCATCTATGAGACCAAAAGTCATAACACGACCAACTGTCAATTAAACATAAAGAACCGATAGAACTATCAGGTGGTCTACCAAGCAAATGGAGTGGCACAACATAATGAGCAAAACAATCTAGCAAACAATCAGAATGGACAAAGATACGACGGTCGATGATATGAGCGCCGGTATGACAATCAACGCTAAGGCTATAAAGGAAGAGATCAATTCCCTGGGAATCACGACACACGCCTGTGTCGACCCATCCAGTGCTTTACATGTTACAAATAAGGTCATTGATACGCAAACTATCCATACAAGGACAGGACTGATCTCAAATTTTGTACCCACTGCGGGGTAGGGGATCACTCACTAGAGGATTTCCCTACCATGTTAGAAAAAATTAATACCAATAAAAATGTTAATGTCTTGTCTTGTGTGCAAAAGCATGATGTAATAACCACCAAAAATTTACATATTGTAACTCGGAAAGGAACAAAAATAAGAGCTGATAACCCCAAAATTAGTAAGATTAAAGAGACAAATGTCTATCCCGACCCACTGAAGGAAAAAAAAACATATAAAGAAGCCACTCATGTATTTCAAGAAATTGCACGACAAGAAACTATGCATAACAGTTGACCTAACACAATAAATAAATTAATCCATCTCGTTCAAATAGAAAAAATAGTATCTCAGTTCATTGATTTTGTTGCATGAAATAAAAGGTACCAACTCTGAAAAATAAACAAAAAACATCTGCAACCTAAATAAAAAAAACAAAAGTGATGCCGACCCACTTGTCGACTTGGAAATGGAAGGTTACCACATCCAACAAGTAGTGCTCGACTTCGGCTCACAAGTAAATATCATGACTCGTGACACTTGGGAACAGATGGGCAGACCTTGAATCTATGAGTCAGGCATATACCTGAAACTAGCTGACCAAGGTGTAATTGAACCCATTGGAGTATAGAAAAATGTTGACACAACTATCAAAGGAATATCGACCAAGGTTGATTTTGAAATCATTAACCCAAAGGAAGGATCCAGCTCCTTCCCAGCGCTAGTCGGTCAACCCTGGGGTAGAAAGATGAAAGCATCCATATCTTTGGACAAGGAACGAATCAAATTAAAAGGAAATGGTCAAAAGTTAATTGTACCCATTCATCCATCTCAAGGGGAACCTTGGACTGAACCTATTGATGAAGAACTCGATGTCAGACAACTCTACCAAATCCACAACAATGCAGAATACACCGAACCAAACATCCATGGAGAACTTCACTTAGGTAATCAAGACTCAGTTGGTTATAACTTAGACGCTGAATTGTATGACTGGGAGATCAAAAACTATGAAACACAAGCAAGAGGGTGTTGTACTATACAAAAAGTGCAGAAAATACCACCCAACAGTGCTTCATAGTATCCATTGTCCCAAAAATCTTCGAAAAGAAAATAAGGGAACACCCTACCTTACAACCGACCAACCTGAATACTACACAACTACCAAGGTATAAGGAGAGGGAATCACTAGTCATGCATGTCGGGAAAGCATCTAAAAATATTGGTGAACATGGCTGACTTCAAAGCCTAGTTGAAACTTTTACAGGACAAGCAACTATATGGTGGGATACCCATCAGACAAGACTATAGACCTGGACAACTGCTTCGACTTACTTTATCGAAAGGTTTGGAGGAAAGAAGTTAACCCAACAAGATCAGATACTTGTATTCACTCAAGGATAGAACCCAGAGGATCACATCAAAACTTGTGAAAAGGAATGGAGAAGACTTGGATACAAGGATGAATGAGCATGGCCACACTTGTTCCCATCAACCCTAGCCGACTTACCAAAAAAATGGTATAAGATGGAAGAAGCTAGAGGTGAAACCTTTTTATGGCACGAACTCAGGGAAAATTTTATTAAAGACTTCAACTTCATACCTCAAAATGAAAAACAGGTGGAAACAACAAAACAAATTAAATAATTTATCCAACCAACCAAAAACCAACCCTTACAAGACCATCGACAGATAAGGGAATGTAACAATATACAAACATGGTCAAGACCACAGTCAACCCGATTACAATTAGAAAATGAAAACACAGAAGGAAAGATCTTTAGATGGAAATCCAACCATGTCGAGACGACAAAACCTATCCGCACAATCCTAAAAGTCACAACAACTGACAAACAAGATACTGACAGAATGACTACAGCCAACTTCCCTGCCACATTCTCACAGTTCAAAGAAGGAAGTCAACCGATCAATGAAGCCAAAGCACTAGAGTGGCTAGATGCCAAAGTGAAAACTAAAGAAGTCAACATCGCAAATGATGATTGACCAAAAATGGTAAAGATTGGTGACTACTGGAACGAACAAAAGACCACAGAGATAGTGAACTTTCTAAAGGAGTTCCAAGATGTATTTGCTATGGATTAAAAAGACCTAAAAGGCTTAGTCCACAAAATGGGAGAAATGAAAATTGATACTAAACCTGATGTTCAACCTGTCAAGAAAAGGCCTTATAAACTAGCTCACAAATACAAGGATATAGTCAAAAAGGAAATTGATAACATGTTAGCAGCAGGCATCATCTACCCTATAGACCAATCAGAATGGGCAAGTCCAATGGTCATACAACCCAAGGAACATGACCCAACCAGACTAAGAATTTGTGTTGACTTCAGGGAACTAAACAAAGTAACACTGACAAACCCATTTCCAACCCCTTATGCAGATGAAATCTTGAATGAAGTTACAGGACATGAATGCTACTCATTTACAGATGGATTCTCAAGCTACAACCAAGTACCAATAGCTAAAGAGGACCAGAAGAAGACAACATTTGTGTGTGAATTTGGTTCCTTTGCTTACAAAGTTATGCCTTTTGGATTAAATAATGCACCTATAGCATTTTCCCTAATTGTTGTCAAAACATTCCAAGAATACATCTATAAGACCATGGCAGTATACTTCGATGACTGGACAATATACTCCACCTTAAAAGATCATTGCAAATGGCTCATACTTATGCTAGAGAGATGTCGACAGATTCAAATCTCCCTAAACATCAAGAAATGTATATTTGTGACCCCCATAGGGATATTATTAGGGCACATTGTCTATAAGGAAGGTATTAAGGTCAACTTTTCAAAAATTAAAACTATCCTTGACCTGACACCACTAGTAAACCCCAAACAAGTTAGGGTATTACTTGGCCACACAGGCTATTACATAAAATTCATAAGATACTATTCAGATATGACCTATCCTCTTGAAGAACTATTAAGGGAAGATCAAGAGTTTAACTGGACAGAGGAATGCCACATATCAATCAAAAAATTAAAAAGAAAACTAGTCGAAGCTTCCATCCTAAAATTTCCAAAATGGTCGATCAAATTCCATGTACATACTGATGCATCAGGAATAACAATAGGAGCAATCCTAACTCAACCAGGAGATGATGGAATGGATTATCCCGTAGTTTACAGCAGTCCAAAATTAAACAAGGCTGAAAGAAACTATTCGACTACAGAAAGAGAAGCCTTAGGAATGGTCTTTTCCCTCCAAAAGTATCGACATTACCTCTTAGCTAACCCCTTCATATTCTAAACCGACCATCAAGCCTTGAAGCATCTTGTCAATAAACGACTCCATCATGGAAGGATTTGTCGATGGCTACTTCTCTTCCAAGAATTTGAGTTTGAAGTCGTTGTCCAACTAGGAAAGTTAAATGTCAGGGCCGACCATCTATCCTGAATCGACACAGGAGAAGAACTGACCGGATTCAACGACGACTTACCCGATGCACATTTATTTTGCATAGAAGTAGTCCCAGTAGAACTAGAAGAAATAGCTCAGTTCTTAGAAGATGAACATGCACCAGAAGGTATGAGCACCAAGAAAAAACAGATCTTAGCTATGAAGGCTGCACCATATAGTCTCATCAATGGATTTTTATACAAAATGGGATTAGACAACATCCTCAGAAGGTGCGTACTTGAACATGAATGAGACCAAATCATGCATGAAGCACACTATGGAACTACAGGAGGACATTTCCAAGCAGACACAACTGCAAAGAAAATCCAACAGTTAGGATTGTGGTGGCCGACACTCCAAAGAGATTGCAAAAGTTTTGTTAGTCGATGTGACAGATGTTAACAACTAGGTAAACCTCTGCCTAGTACATAAATGCCCTTAATATTAGTAAAACCCAGTCTCACATTCGAAATCTGGGCCGTAGACTTCATAGGACCATTCCCTATCCCAGCAAAAAGATCAGGTGCAAGGTATATTATTACTGCAGTGGAATATGTCACTAAGTGGGCAGAAGCTGAACCAGTCGATACATGTTCTAGTGAGATAGCTGCTAAGTTTATCTATGAAAATATCATCACTAGATTTGGATGTCCACTAACCCTGATTAATGATCAGGGGACACACTTTATCAACAAGACTATCAAAACCCTGACCGACCAGTTCCAAATTGACCACTGACGGAGTACAACATATCATCCTCAGTCGAATGGAGCAATTGAAGCATTCAATAAAACATTAACAAAAGAATTAACTAAAATATGTAATGCTGACAAGGATGACTGGGATGAGAAAATACCTGCAGTCTTATGGGAATACAGAATAGCCTATAAATGATCGACCGACCAAACCCCTTTTCGACTAGTCTATGGACAAGAAGCAGTATTTCCACTACACTTTCGACAATAGACACCTATTATCGCAGAAATAATACATGTCGATTTCGAACAGGGAAGGAAGGATTGAATATTTCAACTCAGCAAGCTGGAAGAGCACCGACTTATGGCTATACAACACCAAGAAATTCAGAAGCAACAATAGAAAGCATGGCACGACTGCAACATTAAGAAAAAAAAACCTGTTGGTCAATGACCTTGCTTTACTATACAATAGTCAGGTCAAAGGAAAACCTAATAAACTCCACACATAATGGATGGGACCTTACATTATTGAAGAGATACATCCCAATGGATCAGTCCAACTAAGGACGTTATAGGGCATGGTATTTTGGAAGCTCGTTAATGGAGCCCGACTAAAACGTTACAGAAACTATTAAAAAAAAATCATATAACGACCATAACCATCAACCAAAACTCATAAAAAAATAAAAAAAATCCAAAAACAAAGTAATACCCTACAGACAGAAAACCATGACAGGAAATCACCATCTCGACAACCACCATCATGACCATCGACCATTTTCATCGACCACTCCTATCGACCATTTTCATCGACCACTCCTATCGACCATTCTCATCACCAACACCAGTCAATGACCTCGATAATCCCATCGCACATTCATGACCTCAAGCACCGAAAGAAAGTCACCATTAACTCACACTCGTGTACTCTAGCTGGAACATCATGTTCGCCATTAATACACCCATTGCCACACACAACCACCACATCGCCTATAAGTACTGGAACACCGAAGATTCATTCACTGCAACCTATATAGACAGAGCATCAAAACACCTAGTTGACCAAAAGCAGAGAACCCCTTAGTGACATCGACCAAACCGACACAATGGCCCCCAAGCAGACTAGAGCATCGATCAAGGAAAACGAGATACAGGTTGTGGATACACCTTTGGTCCGCAGGCTAAAGAAAATTAAAAATGCTAAAGTACAAGATGGCTCATGGAAGAATCTATGGACCGAGATCCAAGAATGGGCCTTTGTCAACAAAAAGGCCACTCAAGCAGCACAGAAAATCCAACGCAGCACTCTCTTCGGCTACGCCAATGCATTGCTGATGGCCAGCTTTGGTGGCACAAAGGAAGCTACTGTGAAGTTCATTATCAGTCGATACCACAATAGCCAATTCTACTTTGATGAGCCAATCAACATCTCTAGAGATGTCATCTTGAAGCTGATCAGTCTCTCTAATAAAGGATACCCTGTACCAGTCGGAATCAAAGAAGGACTGGTCAAAGAGCTCACTGGATCACCCTCCAGAAAAAATTCAAAAGGGTTGATGATCAGTGAAATCACAACTCGAAGGCCACAGATTGTGGCAAAAATCATTGCAATCACACTCACTCTAGCAAGTCGAGGTAGCGACTTCAAGTTATAAATGCTAGAAGCCATCGACACTATTGCCACCAATGGACGAATATACAGATGAGGGGATTACGTCGCCGACATGGTAAAGACCATCTATGAGTGATTCCAAGAAACGGGGGGAATCATCAAGTTCCCCTCCCTCATCTTATGGATTTTTATGTACCACATATTCCCAGAGGGGAGCCCAGTCTTTCGAGAACCATCAAGGTTCGACATGTGGAGCTTTAAACCCTTCTCCCAAAAAGGAACCCTGCATGAACTGGAGCATGGGAAAGTATTCCTGGAGAACTGGTTCCAACAACTGAAAGTCCACATGACTAGATGGAGGGTGCCTCAAAGCATCCTACAAAATCTACCCGCGAAATCCCACATCTAGCTGGAGCTCAACCATACCTCGGTGTGGTGCATGCATGGCGAGGATTCCAACGTGAAATCCCTCGACTACTATCCGTCTGTCGACCAGATCTTCTGAGAACTATCTCAACAGGCTAAGACAAAAATACCAGTATGAGCAACAACCAAACAAATCGACTTCTTGATCGAAGAGCCACTCACTTACCAGGAAAAGGAGGAAGACTATGAGCTCAACCTCTACATTAGCACATTTGTTTCGAAGGAGACACTGGTCAAACACACTTGTTGACTGTAGATAACTATCAAACCTCTGACCGCAAAGAAAATATAACCATAGCCTACAAAACCAAAGCCACAGCCACAGCAGCAGACAATTCCTCTGGCTCCAGCAAGTGTTGTCCCAACTTAGGCACTGACAGGTGAAGCAAAACCAGACAACCCTGAGTATGCTGTTACAAAAGGTATTATTCAGAAACTGGCCAAAGAAATAGCAGCAGCCAGGAAGAAAATAAAAACACAAGAACAACAACAAGGTAAAGGTAAGTGCAAGCTTATCATTGCCAAATCCTCAGACGATGAAGATGAACTGGAAGCCATGGCCCTCAACATCATAAAGGATGCTGTCGCAAATAAAGTACCGGTCGAAACCCAGTTCCAACACTTTGTCGACACAGTAGCACAAGCAGGTCGACCGAAAAAACCAAAGACTACACCGACAGCCGAAAAAATCATCGATCTCGTGTCAACTCCTCCACCCCCATCCCCGACCCAAATAACCGAGGACAAAGCACCGGCACAACAGTCAGTCAGCCCCCTCGACTTATACAAAAGTGCAATGCCAGAGGTAGTAAAATAAAAATTCAACAGAGACAGCGACTTACAAGCTTTTTTTGAGACACTGCCTGCATTGTTTAAGTTGGCTCAGAAGATTTCCACCCAGGCACCTATCTATATAGGATGGGGCACACAACCCCCAATCGTTGCAACCATCACGTCGACCTTCACAAGACAACCCGACCAGGAAGGTAACATGACAGGACATCTGTCCTCTAGTATTTCATCGACCGACCCTGTACCCTAAGCCAACCTACCAGCCACTGCACCGATGAAAGTAGAAATTCCTTTCAATGTAAACTCACACCACCAACGTAACAACCCACCACTCAACCATACTTCCCCCAACCCATCACCCCCGACCATTCGCCAACTCCATCACCACCACCACCACCATCTCCACCACCACCACCACCCCCTGATTCAGATATAGGCCCACCACAACCGACTACATCCACACAACCAGAGGTGACTGTGAGCCCACCTCCCCAACGAGACAAACCATCAGCCTCTAACCCACAAACCAAAGATCCCAGATCAACTGTTGCAGGTACACAGGAGACAGAAGAAGAAAAGCACAAGAAGAAGAAGGAGCATCATGGGAAGTTTCCCAAGATCAAAATTAGCTTGAAGGATGCAAGTTCCTTGACCGACACAGAGATGGGACAACTCCTTAAAACCTTAGCAAGTGAAGCAAAGATGAGGAGTGTGAGAAGAAGCAAAGAACTCCAGGCCAAAAACACAAAACAGGTCGAGTTTCTCGACAAATGCAGGAATTTGTCCCAGTCCGTCATGCCGGGCCCCAGAGAGATCGACACAGATAGACCACTTGAAAGAGCATATCAGCTATTCGAGAGCATGGTGTCGACCCTCCAAGCCCATATTCAGGAAACCAAGGAGGAGCAGAAAGAGAAAACTGCCTGACTCCTAATGGCACAACACACTGCATTTTTTGAAGCGTACAAAGTATTGCAAGACCATATGGAGGAGTCTGTCGTAACTGAAGAAGTACTAAGAGACTGGCCTAATCACTACAGGCAAGTTTATCAGCAGACACGACAGACTCGGCAAGGGATTCAGGCACTGGAGAGCAAAAATACCACTGAGGAAGCACTTAGAATGACAATAGAAGAACATATAGTGCTTGAAACCACCAAACTGCAAAAAATAGAAAGGGAAGCACATCGGTGGGTGCAACAAGCTCTCCCCAACTTAGAGAAAGTCGACATCATCTGCCTGCAGATGAAACAACTTATTGAGACCGCAGAGGAGAAGGACTAGTTCATGGGTCCCGACTTTTCTTTTTTCACCATTCTCTTGTCTTTTGATTTCTATAGGACATCGTGCATGCATAGTGGGAAATAAGTGGTGCCACCACCTGTGTTCAGTTATCAGTAAGCAATGCCACTGCTTGTGTTCAGTTAGCAGGAAGTAGTGCTGAGCCAAAACTCCTCTGTCACCAACCCTTGAGAAGCGGTGCTAGGTAGGCATTTTTAGGACTTGTCATTTGAAAGTTTGGTGTGTTTTTGCTTTCAGTTATAAATGTTTGGGCTTCTTTACAGAGGTATGAATAGTTGAAGTCAAAATCTAGAAGTGGAAAATGCTTGTTTTGTTGAAATCAAAGATCTAGGTTATACTCGTCATTTGATTGCTTGTATGCTTGGGGTTTTCATTTCTGAAAGGAATACTTGGAAGATTTAGCTCAGTTATATCTCTTCTTGTTGATTGATAAGAATGAAAAGGAATACTTTCTTGTTGGGTTTTGCTTTCATTTTTCATTAAGTTTATGAAATACTTCTTTTTTCTTTTAAAAAAGATTTTTTTTTTTGAGATTTGGTTATAATTCTGTTTGAAGACAAATTATTGGATCTATGACTACCCTCATAAGCTTTCATATATCCATATTCTTCTTTCTCTTTACAGTCTTGTTTCATCAAAAGAAAAAAAAATTATATTTTTAAGTTAGATCTTTCTATTTTTGAAGAAAAATTGAAAAAAGTACTTAGTGTGCCTTTGAGTGCTTGTGTCTTTCCTTTTAGGAAAAGAGATCTCACTCTATTTGCTTGCTTTGAAATATTATATTAGAAGTGTCTTTCTTGTTTGTACTCTCAGAAAGTTTGGCTTAGTTAGACTGTTTGGGAAAATTTTGGTTTTAAAATGAAAGTGGAAGAGAAAATACTCTCTCCTTTCAGTAAGTAGGCATGCGTTGAATGGTAAAGTAAAAAAATTTGCATAGCATAATTGCATGGTTTTACTTTTCTGTCATAACTCCATTCATTCACCTAACCGTTCAACTTAAAATTAACGGTAGCTATAGCTTAAAAATATTAGTAACTTGAGTGATAGTTTAGAGATGTGTTTCAGTGTCGTAAAACGTAGGAGTTTTCGTTTATTTCCTGCACTACAACTCGGGACCTGTGCGGTTCTTCCACATACCATCGGTATATCAAATGACCTTTCACTTACTATTGAGGTATATCAAAAGGTACTTCACATACTGGATTGTATATCATAAGGCCCCTTTTGAAGGGTTTTGCATTATACAAAACTACTATGGATTTGAACTCCTACGTACCTTACGTATATCGGGAGGCCCTTCTAGGTTTCCTGAGACCATCTAAGAAAATCCGTTTTGGCTGTATTGTTGGTGCAATACACCTAGAACAACACTCGCTGATATTACTATGCATGTTCCATCCATGTATTCAGGTATTTAAGTGAGTGACGGTTGATCCTCCTCGCCGCATTTATTGTTGGACCCTGTAGTATATAGCGAGTTGCAAAAACTTGACAATATTGGTAAGGAACCGACTTATATCAGCCCCTCTTGTCACTTAAGTTTTCTTGTGGCTTGTAGTTTGTGTAGGAGAAGTTTTGTGTGATTTTTGTAGTTTTGAAACCCTAGGTTAGGTTTTAGTGATCATACAATCTAGTTGAGTTTTAGTTGAGACGATCCAGAAGAAACCAGGTCTTACCACCCAACATTCCTCTTGTCACAGGGGAGATCCCAATGGAAGCCATAGATCAAGGAGCTACAACTAAATCCCATGTGGAAGGAATAACAAATCTGGAAATTAGAGAACAATTCACTGCTTATGTTAATCCCTTGGTCCAACAACCTCCTATGGCTGACACTTCTTTTCATTCCCTGAGGGAAGGTTGTACTATTCCTATTGAAAATGAATATGCCCCTAGTGCTCCTTTTTGGTGAACCTCTATGGGTCAAGCCCTATCCAAATTTTGGGTTACTAGGAATTCTTTTAATAATCCTTCACCAGTTGAGGATGAGCATAGAAGTATCTAGGATTCTCTTGATCACACTCACAATTTTCAAGAGAGAGTGGAAAGAAATATTCCTTCACTTGTACCTCACAAAGAACTTATGTCAGCTCTTTTACCCCATCTTACAGATCCATGGCCTTCTAGATATCATACACTTACTGAGACTTTGGATCCTATTGATGATATTCCAGTTCATAGTGTGACTCCTTATAATCCAGGTCAAACCTCCAACTCTATAGTTTTAAATCCTAGGTCTATTTCTAGCCCTCCCATGCCCTCTATAGCTGGGGGGAAATCCTGAGCTCAAATGGTGTCAGTACATTCCAACACTAGGGGGAAACCACCAACGCGAGTTATGTTATCCATTAGTGTAATTTCTACTAATACTAGATAGACTTCTATTGTAGGACAACTCGCAGTGGTTGTTCGTCCCATCCACACCAATATGGTAAACCCTCTACCGAGTTCAGGCCAACCCTTAGGGGCACAACCTGCAATCAATAAACCTTCTTGGGGTTATGGATACCTAGGGAATCAACTACCTGTAGTAAATATGAACTATCAACCCACATCTACAGGAACTATGTATCTTGGAACCCCTTACCCTGGAAACACGTTTACACCATGGGGAAAACCTAATTGGTCGTACATGCCAACCATGGGAAGAATGCCTATTCATACTGTCAAAGGTTCTAGAAGACCACCTTACGGTGTCACACCATTTGGAGGGCCACTAAGTGGAGGACCACTTGGTGGAGGTCCAGCTTATGGAGGAACACCATCAAGAGAACCACCACCCAGAGGCCCACCTTTAAGAGGTCCTCCACCTGGGGGTCCACCTTTTGGGGGACCAACACCTATAGGTCCACCATGACCTAAAGGCCCACCACCTAGAGGCCTACCACCTTCAAGTGGTCCTCCTCCTAGAGGTCCAACCCCTTCGAAAGGGACTTCGGGAGGGTCATCCACCAATATACGATCCCAATAGCCTACGTATCAGTCAACCTATGGTCCTACTGGTGTGCATATGCCTTATCAATACTACCAGTACATCAAATCTAATCGAAAACTTTCGTTCCTAGCAATGTTTTACTTTCCCTATTTGTCCAAGTTGATTAATGATCCCATTTAGCACAACCCTTCGTGGCCCACCATTCCAGTCAAGTTACCATCAGACATTCCAAAGTTTCATGGGAAGTAGGGATATGATCCCAAAATCATGTCATGATGTTCCATCTATGGTGTTCTTCCAACTCCTTGATGGATGACTCGATTTGTTTGACACTCTTTCAGTGCACTTTGACTAATACAACCACAAAATGGTATATTGAACTTCCACAACATGCGTTTATTGATTTTATCTCATTGGTGACTGTTTTTCTCACACACTTTCAGCTACCCATTTATTATGAAATGGGTACGGACCTTTTGACCTCACTCCATCAAAATACCTCCACGCACATATTGGACCATATCCATGAGTGGAGAAGGAAAATATGACTTATTAAAGCTCCCATCCTAGACAAATTGTTAGCTGATTGGTTCACGAAATCCTTGTTGCCTCCCGTTGCTCGAGATGTGGCTATGGGTGGTGTTGTTACTAAAGAGAAGGCTATCAGTCATGCTCAGTATATGGACTTGGTATATTCCCAATCCAGAAATCTGTATGACCTAATTCCTCAAGCTCCTCGTCCTATCATGGCCTTGATAAGCCACCCGCAGTGACTCTTGTTGATGGGGTTGTTTGTTCAATCCATCCCTCATCAGCAGCCAAACCTGTGAAGCAACCCAATGCTTATGCTACTACTCCTTCAACTCCTACGGTTTATGCTGAGGTAAATTCTATCTAAACTATGCAAACACCTGGCAATAAGAAAAAAGGTAAAGGCAAAAATAAAAATCCTGGAAACCAACAAGAGAATCCCAAGGCCGTGACCTTAGAGAATGATAATAAAGGGAAGAGAAAGGACAAGTACCCTTTCTTGTTATGTGGGGGTGATCACTTCAAAAAGGAGTTCCATCATCGTGAAGAGATTACTAAATTTCTAAAATGTAACCCCACCCTAGCGGTGTTAACTGATCCCTTCCCATCTTAGCAACAGTTGATAGATCATATGTCTAATCAAGGGACCTCTAGTTCTACGGAAGAAATCAGAATGATGTCCTCAAATACCATCAATTTGAATACTCATAGTAATTCATACAATAAGCCCATAGAGAAGAAGGACAAAAATCCTTCTTCCAAGAAATTTCCTTCTACTAGTTCCCCTCCATCTTCATCTAATGGTGCTCTCGTCATCGAGAAACCTAATATCGATGTGATTTTATGACCACCTAAGGAGACCCTTAGGAAGGATGTTTTTAATCCCAATTCCTAAGCTTCACAATTCTACAATGTGGTTAAATATTTGGTTTAGGCACCCTATGCAATATCTACCCTATTGGTACTCCAAAGCTATCCGACGCAGCGTAAAATCTTGTGACCAACTTTGGAGGCATTAGACCCAGCTAACAACAACCTAATCCATTTCAATGTGGAGAACTTTAAATCCATATTACCTCACAAAATTGCATTTTAAAATGCCTCTAGAGTAGTTGGGAGAAAGTATTGTGGAAATTGAACCCAAGTGTTAGAACAATTACACTAACAACAATTGCCAATTACACATGTGTTGCAGCTGCAACTGTTCTCCCCAATTTTCTTAAAATTTTGGTCCCCTCGTCATGATTGAAGGTTGCTTCAAGTCGTTTTTATCCGTGAATTTTTGGTCATGTTTTAATTTTGGATGATTTTAACGATTTATTTGCATCCTGTCTTCGGAGGTCGTTTGTGTTTGATTTTTTCCACGGGTCGCAGATTGGAGTTTAGTGTTGCTAATTGTTCTTTGATGGGCCGCTGTTTCGAAGGTGAAATGGATTTTGACCACTGTTGAATTTTAAAACTGTCCGAACACTTAATAGTTTCTATTGATCAGGCATCATTTTTGTTCAATCGAAAGTCGTAGTCTTTCCTCTTCTTCCGTTGTGGCTCCTAAAGCAGCTAAACACCCGAAGTACAAAGCACTCTGACTGCCGATGCTTATCATTCTTTTAGTTGCGAGTGTATTTAACCTTTCCTTTTCCACTGTTGCGGCTGGGAAAGTCATTCGGCTTCCGATGTAAATATCTTTCGACTTTCGATTGAGAGTTTTCTTGCCCGTGGGTCACGTGTCCTTAACCTTTTTCGCTTCTGTTGTTGAGGCTGGGGTAGAGCTTTTAGCTTCTGATTCCAGTGCCCTGAGCATCCAATGAGTTCTCGTTTCTTGTCGTGGGTGTTTTCCTTCGAACCCATAAGTGGACGAGCTAGTGATGGCAGTGTTTGTTAAAATTCTCAAATCAAGGGGTGCACTTGGCCATTTTCTTGTGGATTAGCCATTTCAGGTGGTTTAATTTAACGTTTAAAATGCCATTCCAATGAATGATGTACAGTAATTGATTACAGGTAGAACTCAAGGGACTGTTGAGGCGACCGCGGCGTGAAGGCGTAGCTTGACATTTTTGTAAAAATCAAATCAAAACTGGCAGGGTCGCAAGGGAGATAAGAGAAGGAAAAGACAAAATCGAAAGCAACAAAAGCATAGATCTGAAAGGTCCAGCAGTTACTCATCTGATTATGAGCATACGAAGAAAAGATGAAAAGAGGGATATGAAACATTCGAAGAACCGAAAAGTCACACGTTTGGGGGGGAACCCAAGCGGCCTACTGATGAGTTTAAATATGTGAAAGATAGAACTTACGGGGGATTTTTCCCTGGAAAAACTTGTAACTTAATGCTTGTAAGAGGAACTATTTTGTTTTACAACCAGAGACTGCAAATTTTCCCTGTTGGAGGAAGTGCTGTGTGGAATACATCAAATGTGATTAAATGAGTAATGTTGAATGTGAACTATTTCGTTTTCAGCTGTGCCTCATTAGCTATAAGAGCGTTCTAATTTCTTGAACCTATGTTCTTGTTTGAATGTTTTTCGGTACCTTTATGACATCTTTTCCACTATAAGTAATGGAATTTTTTAACTGTTGATGAGCTATCTTATCATATATACTTTTCTTCATGTTTATATGTTTGGTTATAAGAACAGGTATCTGTGATTTGCCATAACACATGAACAGGGGTGCATTACTCATGAATGATAACCCAGCTCTCTAGAGATAGTTTAGATAGTATTTATTTTCTTGCATGATTTGGATGCTTGTGAGTTCTAAGACGATAGGTAAGAACCTGCGCATCAGATTGTGACTACTCTTTGCATCTTTATCACACTGCATTGTTAATTAGGCACTTGCATATCATACTTAAGTCAAAAAATACAATACACAGTGGACCGGGCCATAACCGGTAAAACCTTTGCTCTTGTTACTTGACCTACAGTAGCCGGACCACAAACCAGACGGATTCCCTATACCAAATAGTCACGGGCTAATTGGGAACGTTGACTGGAGAGAATCCCTTGCTATTGTTGCCTGCGAATTTCCAGGCCTCAACAGTTCTGGTGCTAGAAGGAAGAAACCCGCTTTCCCAAGATTATTCCACCAGTGACAGTTCTGAAAGCAGTGGACTTCATAATCCAATTCCAGAAGAAAGGAATAGACAACATCTCTATTCCATTGGCAACGAAGTTGTTAATGACTTGAGAAGACACACTAGGGCATATGTAAAGAATATTGGAGGATTTCCAATTATCCCTGAATTGCCCAGAAGAGAATATAAAAAGAAATATCATCCTATAGTAGAAGACTCAGTGCTGGTTGGAGACTGGGAAGAACTTGTAGAAATAGCCTTACAGGAAGTTGTATGACCTTTGAATCAAGAAGGCCCAGATACCCCTCACAGTTCTCCTGCTCACACTCCTATTGGCTCACCTCCTCACTCTCCATGTAGACTCATGGCAGGAGTAAATGCTAATCCACCACCCAACCCACCAAATCCACCACCTACCTGGAGAGCCAGATCACCTTTAAATCTAATGCCTCCACTACATGATTTACCTCAATCCTTTGAAAAGATGCTGCCCAAGTTCGACCCAAATGAGAAGATACTAGTAGATGATCACCTGCAAAGTTTTTACTTGGTGATAGAAGGGTTGAGGGCTGGGGAATATGAGGATGTAGTTTGCAGACTATTTCCGCATACCCTTAAAGGAGCTGCAGCATCATGGTATTTTGGGTTTCCTGCTAACTCTATCCCTGATTGGGATACCTTTGAGAGATTTTTCAGAAGTAAGTATGCGATTCAAAAGACTCATGCATCCCTCATGAAAGGACTATGTGCCTTGAAGAAAGAGAGAAAGGAGAAGGTGCACAGTTTTACTCAAAGATTTGTAGCATACCGCAAGAATTTTTCTGACACTGAAAAACCTTCGGACAAGGTCCTGATTGAATATTATACCTCAACTTTAGGCCCTGATTTGGCCATGTTTGACAAAGGTAGCACCAAGCCTACTTTGACAGAAACCTATGAAGAGGCGGAAATAGTGGAAGCTGAAAGAGAAAGTATTGAAGATTATCCCGAACAGTCAGGAGAGAAGGGTGGGGGAAGGAAAGCCTTATTGTTTACTAAGCTTAAGGAAGAGAAATCACCAGATTATGAAAGTATAGCCAAAATGATGCAGAAGCTTTCTAATAAAATCATAGAATTGGAGAAAGAAAGGGAAGCACAAAAGTTCTATAAGCCCTATTATAAGAAAAGAGAGGATAACAATCAGTCTCAACCGCCTCCACACAATTCTGCATCTATGAATTTAACAGAGGTAGGCATGGACAATTTTTGCACTTTTCACCAACAACCACACTCTGAAAAGAATTGTCCTCAATGGATAAAATTGGTGATGTTGGTCATGAATCAACTGTTGGATTCTAGTATAACAAAAGAGGGAGATGAAGAAAGAAAAGAGAATACTACTTCAACGAAAGAACAAGAAGAGGAAACCATGGTTTTGTGGGATTCTGTTTCGTTATTTGATGCGGAAAAGGAAAAGAATCAGGGGTACAAGGATGTCATGGAAACCAACATAGCAACAAGAAGCCAAGGGTTGGTTAAAGAAGATAGTCTCATACTCCTTTTGCAGCTGCAACAATTTCCCAAAATTCCAAAAAAATTTAGGACCCTCCTTTGCTTTGGATTAGTTAATTTTCTTCTTTGTTTTCCTATGTTTAGATTGATCTACCACTTTCTTTAACGATTGAAAAGATCCAATGTCTAATCAAACTTCATTGCTCTTGTTAAATGCATTTACAACATGATTGAATCGGAAGGACTTGTCATTTCCTTCTCCACCATTGCGGATAGACTTTCGGTTTTAACTTCGACTTTTCTCCCGTTTTGATTGATTTTCATCGGCTGCTTTTGTGTTTTGGTATCGGAGCTTTATCATTTCTTTATCTGCCATTGCAGAAGGAAACTGCTCCCTCTTTTGATCAGTGCTTTGATGTTTCAGGTCCGTTTGTCATTTCCATCACTTCCATAAGTCGCGGGCTTCCGCAGCTGCGGGGAGCCTTCCCCTTCCGGCATTTCAGATGGTAAATCACAATATCTCCTGATTATGGCTTGAATTTTTGCTCGCGCTTTGATTGTTTACATCGAACCCATAAGCCTTTGGCTGTCGCCATTGTGGCTGTCGGAATTTTTCTCCTTCCGGTCATTTGAGTCATTTTTAGCCCACCATTGCGGAAGGTTGGACCTTTTGTTAGCTCTGCCATTGCGGTTGCCGAACGCTTTTCCTTGCCGATCTCTTAGACTTTCTGCTTCCAACTTAAGTGCTGGCGTTGCGGACGATGGTGCACTTTACGGGTCCGCCATTGTGGATGAAAGAAATGCTAGCCCTTTTGATGTGTATGTGTGTTGCTTCTGACTTAACTTTACTCGTTGCGGATGGCTTGGCGCTTCGATCATCCGCCGTTGCGGAAGGGCGTTTGCTTTCATCTTCCGATCCAAGAGTGGTCTACCATCCGATATGTTTGACCCCATGGAGGGCTTAGTGTTTTAGCCTTCCACCATTGTGGAAGAAAGCATACTTTCAACCTCCAATTCAAAAGCTTTCCGCCGTCTGATCTTTGCTCGGCCGTTGTGGTTGACTATATATACGGGGTCGAGGCGTTAGATTATTCTATTGTTATTTTTTGACCGCCATGCTCTGTCACTATCATGCTGTCGAGTGCTCGAGCTTGTTTGGACCCTAGTGCCGGTACCCGCGTCCAGGTGGCAGCTGTGGAAGCCCGATTGTCTTCGTCCCGCATTACACGCCGGTTACACATCAATGCCAGGTTGGCTTCGTTTTCCTTTCCCTTTCCATTCAACGTTTGGGGGTTATTCTTGCTACGGTGGTTTGTTTTCCTGGTCGTTTACTCGACCTCGTAATTGCCTATATAGTTGGAGTTTTTTTGTATCATAGTAGACCGTGGGAGGGCGGTTTGACGTGCGGAGTAGTTTTCCCCTCACTGTCTTTTATTTTGCAACCCTACACGTAGAGAGTGAGGGGGTTTGGCCCAGATGGCCATTACTTTGTCTGCGCCAAACCACCCTGCGTAATGATGGTGGGTAGGAGATAGGTTTTCCATGGCCTTCCTTGGGGTTTTGGGACTGTTTGTGCCGTTTTGGGCTTTCGAGTCGTTTGAACCCCAATCGTTTTCATCCCGCGGTTCCGCGCGACCTCAGTCGAGATTAGTGTCAAACCCCTAGCCTGCTGAAAGGGATATTTCATTACTCTTAGTGGGTGACCATGGCACCATTGAAGAAAACCACATAGTTACCACTGTTTTTCCCACACAGTGAAACGACCATGGCATGCGCAGAGAGCCAATATTTGTTGCATGTTAATGTAGATCTATTGTCGTTTGAATATGATTGATAGAATTGTTTAATATCCTACATCAGTGGTAGATTGCACATTTTACTATATATAACTATGTTTCATCATGCTAGACATAAACTAAGTCACTGAACGCTGCACATTGGGTTTTAATAGTTCTGTAGTTAGGCCATTTCAGGCTATACATGCATATATTTGCTTCATTGACTGATTGCTATCATGTTAATTATGGAAGAAATGGCACACTGGAAATTAATGTATACCAGTTTGTCACTCAGCCAAAAGGGCTTAATGTTACAATTTTATGGCAGGAAGAGCTCACAATGTCAAAGAGACAAAAGAAGAAGGCCCCTGTGGTCGAAGAAGAGCCAGAAGTAGAAGTTGTCACTAAAACTGAATACATTTACGAAGACACTAAGTGCATTTCTGGTATTGAACCTGAATACCAGTCGGGGGAAGTATACAGATTGATCACCCGAAGAGAGGTTCCTGACATGGGATTAGAAGAAGAATCCTTATATGCCAACATAGAAAGATCTTCCCTCGTGAAGATCGCCACCAGACCAGAGTTGTTCCCGTGCTCTGAAGTAATCGGATGGATTCTGCCTTGGGCAAATGTCACAACAATGATTCTGGAGGATGCTAACAAATAGGGCTATGCTGCATATAGCCCTGGATATGTAGCTCTGGATTATCACCTGCCAGAAGACCAAGTCTTTTTATCTGATGATTGGCTAAACAACATTAGAATGGATCTGGTGCAGACATTTAAAAAGATGATGTTGCAAGGAAAACATTACAGATACAAACCAATAGGTGATTATGATACAGCTAACTTAAGGGCTCCCTACAGGTTCATAGCTTTAATGCTGAACCAGATTTTTGGAAGACCACATGGTAGATTCTTCAAGTTAGAATGGATCCCAATCATTTTTTATGTTGCAACCCAGGAAATAATTTTCAACTGGGCCAACATCGTATCCAATAGTCTTTATGCTTGCTTGGAATCAACTTTGGGAGGAGTACACCAGAAGAGATCGAAATTCTATATGAGTTCCATACTGATAGACTGTATACTATGCAACCAACCTTTCCCTGGTCTCAAGTGCATCTGGGACAGGGAAAGAATGCCTATTTATGCTGCTTATAAACCATTGTGGGCACATAAATATCACAGCCATTACAGAGAAGTCTGTGAACACTTCCTTATGCCTCTATACACACTCATTTTCCTGAAGGAGTGTGATTGTATGTCGGAGGAGGCCTTGCAAGTAATAGTGGAGTATGCAGACTACTATTTGACTAAAAATGGCGTGTACTTCAGGATGTTTGGAGGTTCGAGAGCACCTTCCCTACTACCTAAATACGCAACTGATTACATTATTCACAAGGAGGCAGTCAGACAAGTGTTCCTGGATGTAATAGGAAGCTTTCTGTTTGAGCACAAGAAGACAGCCTATCCCCCATTGCCCTTCAAGATAGGAAGCTACAAGTTCACCAAAGTGAAGAAGGCCGATGAATTTGTAGAAGAACTGGAAATATTTCATTTTGGCGAAATGCCATTCCATAGGAATGATACTCAAGGCAAAGTGGCTGAACACTGTAAAGAGCACAATGTGCATTTTGAGTATACCCACCATTTTGATGGGGAATAATCTATCTTCCGAAGTGCCCTGAACATGACAGCATTGAGGAGAAGATTCAACAAGAAGATCACCACCAAAGGTGGGAAGGGGGATGAATAGGCTAAGGCTGAGGAAGAAGCCAAAAGGGGAAATGAAGAAGCTTAGAGGTTGGCACAAGAAGCTGTAGGATGGCTGCATACAGAAGAAGAAGCAAAAAGAAGAGCTGCTTAGGAAGCAGCTGAGAAAGTAGAAGAAGCAGCTAAGAAAGAAGAAGAAGAAAATAAAAGGAAGCTGGATGAGGAGCTTCAAAAGCAAGAAGCTAAAAGGCTAAAGTTGACATAGACAGAGCAGTCAGCTTCTGAAATAGCTACAGGGAAGACCCAGGACGTGGAGAACCTAGAGGTTCAGGACCCATAAGTGCCTACTGCCAGCACACCCATGGTCCCCACACTGAAGCTGGTCCCCTTTCTACAGAAAAAGGGAGAAGAAATCCCTGATTTTAACACTGTGTTTTATGGCAGGGCTACAAAGAGGATAATAAAGAGAATAGAAAAGAGGGTTGAAATAGGAGATATGCCTGGTAAAATGATCACGGATACGGCTGTCATGTTGGGAACAGACCAAGATCCAAGATTCACCCTGAGAGCTGGGACTGCACTAATCCACGCCTCAGAAGATAACATGGACAAGGTAATAACTGACTTGGAGCAGTCCCAGAAGTCCTCTGCTCAGTTAAAAAATACACTCAGGAAAGAGAGAGAAGAAAGTAATAGGCTGAAGTGGAAGTATGAAGACATGTAGAGGGAGATAAAGTCTTCTAAGGCTGAATTGCAGGCCCTCCAAGTAGAAATACAGGTCAGAGAAACAACACAAGAATCCCTGGAGAAAATACAGAAAGAATATCAAGAACTGAAGATAGAAAAGGAATGGCTACAGGAGAAGGTAGAAGAGCAAGAAGCGAAGCAAAAGATTATCTTACAGGCCAGTGAGATGCACTCCCAAGAGCAAAAAGAGAAACATCAAGAGTAGATTTTTTCTCTGATAGATGCTCTGGAGGAAGCAAGGGAGTAGTAGGTTAACCTCCAGCCATTCAAAGAGCATGTCTTGGCCCAAAAAGCCAAGATGCTACAGCTACAGACTGCTGTTGAAGAGGAGATATGTAGAGTGCTGTAGATCGATGGCCGATTGGAAGAGATCTTGGAAACTGCATCTTACTTTGTGGATAGATCTCAGGACGTCCTCGAGGTCCTGACTGCAAGAATGGCGAGGTTGGAAAGCGATGAAGAAAATCCAACAGAGCTTCCATCAAAATATAAACAAGCCCTCAAGCAGGATTACGACTTAATAGAATTTGCTATTAACACCATAGAGGATTTCAAGAAAGCAGTCAAGAAGACAAAGGGAGCCTGCATGGAATTTTTCAGGAGAGTCCTCATTACATACAACCGGTTCCAGGTAGAAGCCAAGCAGAGGCTGGATGATTTCCCAGACCATAATTCATTTGTGGAGATATTGCAGAAAAGACATCAGGATGAAGAAGGAAGAATGCAACACATTAAGGCCATTGATGGCCAGATTCTGAGAAGCGAAGTGGGCCATGTAGCCGTTAGTGTGCATCTTTTGGAAGACCAGCTTTGGTTGAGCGCAGTCAGAGTCGAAGCTATAAAGAACCAGGCTGAAAAATTTGAAATCAACATTCAGTTTTTGGAACCCTACGCATTTGAGGGCATTGCCTCTGATGCTTCGGCTTGGAAGAAGTTTCTAGATGCCCAAGTGGGACCCTCCTCATAAAGGATCAGTCATTTTTGTAATATGTAACCTCTTGTGAAAACCTTAGAGAAAAGTCAAGCGTTGGGAAATGAAGAGTTGGGAAGCCCAAAGGTTACTTTGGGCAGCCCAACCATCTCACCTTTTTGTATAAATGTAATAGACTAAGAGGCAAAAAAGGACTTTTTCCCAGTTAGACATGAAATGCTATATTGTAAGAAGAACTATTTCTCTTTGCAATAAAGAAGTCTTGTTTTCCTGTTGGAGGAATATTGGTGGCACTTTCAAATGTTATGCTGTGGATGGCTGAAAGATGAACTAATTTGTTTTTCCAGTTTCTGTCCATTAACCGTGAGATCGTTCTAACTTGTAGAACCTATGTTCTTGTTTAAATGATTTCTGGTTTATTTTGTGGAATTACCACCATGAGTAATGTATGATGTTCATAAAACAATTAGCTATCTGATTGTTGAAATATCTTTTAATCATTCATGTGTTGTAGAAAGAAACATAAACTACCTGTAATTTTCCTTTATGATGCATGCACAATACACATTACTCATAATTAAATTTACAATTTGCTCCTTGGGGATAGATAGATAGATAGATAGTTAGTGTTATTTCTGCACATGTGATTTAGATGCTTGTGAGCCTAAGATGAGAGGTAAGAACCTGCGCATCACATTGTGAACGCTTCGTGTATCTTTATCACCCTGCATGGTTAATTAGGCATATGCATATCATACTTAAGTAAAAAAATACAAAAATATACACGGTGGACCGGGCCGCAACCGGTAAAACCTTTGTTTTTGTTACTTTGACCTATGGTATCCGGACCGCAAACCGGACGGATTTCCCATACCAAACAGTCATGGGATAGTTGGGAACATTGATTGGGGAGAATCCCTTTCTGTTGTTGCCTGCGAATTTCCAGGCCTCAACAGTTCTGGCGCTAGAAGGAGAGCCGCCAGTGCATTGCTGGCTATGGAACATATTTCCCAAGATTACCTTACCAGCAGATGTTTGAAGCTTGTAACCTGACCCAAGTACTTACAGGTTCCGGTTATACCTTTGAAGTAAGAAATCCTATTCTCACCCTACGTTGCTCTTTACTCAGACTTTGTTCTTGTACCTGTGCCTATGGCTGGCATAAATGCAAATCAGCCCAACCCTCTGCCGGCATGGAAAGCTAGAACGCCTTTGAACCTCACACCTCCATTGCATAACCTACCTCAAGATTTTGATAAGCTGTTGCCTAAGTTTGACCCTGAGGAAAGGATTGCTATAGATGACCACTTACAAAGTTTCTATTTGGCGGTAGAAGGTTTAAGGGATGGGGAGTACGAATATGTTGTCTGTAGATTATTTCCTCATACCTTGAAAGGGGCAGCCGCTTCATGGTATTTTTCTCTACCTGCAAAATCTATTCCTAATTGGGACACCTTCAAAAGGGTTTTCAGAAGTAAATACACAGCCCAAAAAACACATGCCTCATTGATGAAAGGTATTGGTTTGTTAAGGAAAGAGAAGAATGAGAAGGTACGTAGTTTCACTCAAAGATTTTCAATATACCTAAAGAACTTTTCTGAAGCTAACAGACCCTCAGACAAAGTCTTAATTGAATATTATACCTCAGCCCTAGGACTTGAGTTGGCCATGTTTGCCAAGATGAAAGCCAAACCTACATTGGTAGAGACTTATGAAGAGGCAGAAAGGGTAGAGGCTGAAAGGGAAAGTGTAGAAGATTATTCTGATTTACCTGGAGAGAAAACTAAAAATAGAAGAATGTTATTGCTTTCTAAACCTAAAGAGGAACAATCACATGATTATCAAGGAATGCTGAAAATGATGCAGAGTCTATCCAACAGAATAATAGATCTGGAGAAAGGGAGGGAAGCTCAGAAAACTCACAAACCCTACTACCAAAAAAGAGAGGATAGAAACCAATGGAAAATACCTCCACCAAATTTACCATCAGTAAACATAACAGAAGTAGGGGGTGATAATTTCTGCACTTTTCACCAACAACCTCATTCGGAAAAGAAGTGCCCTCAATGGTTGAATTCGATGACATTGGTTATGAATCAGCTGCTAGATTCTAAATTAACCAAGGATAGTGGCAAAGAGGAAAAGGAAAACCAGACTATGGAAAAACAAGATAATGACACTATGTTTTCATGGAATGGTATCTCGTTGTTTGACACTGAAGAGAGTGCTCCCAAAACTAAATGCACACCTACATCAATAGAGTACATAGATTTAACAATTTCGAAGATCAAAAAACTGTAAAAGAATGTCAAGAGACAGGCAGATGTAAATGTTAAAAATAAAACACCTAAAGTCACTACGGTCAACTAGGAAACCAAACCAATTAGTGAGCCTGTCAAAACTGTAGAAGAACATGTAGGTGTTAATGGGGGAAACACTAATGAAGTTGGAGAGCTTGAAGAGGATATACCTACTCAAAACCAACCAAGAGAAGAAGACATAGAACTAGGTTGGGAAGAGAAAGCTAATACCCCACCTTTTCTTTTGACCCTGGAAATGCTGAATCATAATATGCATAATTGCTTAGTAGATTCTGGATCAGTGGTGAATGTCATGCCATTGGAGATTTGCAAAAATATTAATGGACAGCCAGAGTCCACATTTTGTGAAGTAACGCAATTAGACAGCACATGTGTCAAAGTAGTGGGAGAAATGAAAAATTTCCTCATTCGCTTGTCTGCAAACAACAAGATTTGTCAATTTATTGACATTACTGTGGCTGACATACCTAGTGGATATGGGCTTATTCTCAACAGAGATTGGTCTGCCCAGTTAAAAGGCTATTTTGCTTCAGATTGGTCTCATTTATTGTTACCTCTCACGGGTACCCCAAATAAGATTAAGATTTTGAGAGAGCCTTACATGAAGCATATTGTCACTAAAATGGGGGAAGCTAATGATTCTGCTGATTCTGTCCTGGGAAATTATCTGACTGAGCTTAAACCAAGACATCATACCTCAAGAAAGGCCAGTTCTAAGATTAACTATCAGCCTGAGCTTCTTCAACTTCCTCAGGATGATGAAGATGAATGTAGGATTGTAGACATGTGTTCAATTGCAAAAATAGCCCAGCTAGACCATGGTTAGATATCTTATGTCTATAATCCAGCCCACCCCTTAACTTGTTTGATGGAAGATTCTTAAGGGCGGGCACCTCTTTCTTTTTCTTTTGCTTTGTACGTAAATAAATTGATTTGTTTGCTTTAATGCTTTGATTTTTTATTTGAGGTTGTCCTATTTTAATTTATAGCTTTGATGATCTCTTTTATTTTCACCGCTTTGTTAGTAGTTCTTTTGTTTTTGAAATAAAGAGGCAAACTTTTGGTTGCAATGGAAGCATCAGGGTTCTTTCTTAACTGAAATCTTGAGCAAAAGACTATGCTTTGAAGTATAGGATGTCTTCTAGTGGCAATGTTCCTAACTGGCCATGCATTCATTGAAATCTTATTTAACCCCTGTAAATAACTCAGAAGTTAAGAGGTCTGGAATACTATTTAGAGGCTCCATCCATTTCACATCTTAAATATCCAAGGGGGTGACAGCGAGAGACCCACATAAAGGAAGCAAGGTAAACAGTATATCATATATAAATGATCCCATGCCATAATTTCAGAAAAACTAAAAGCTATCAAGAGTCAAAACTCCTTAAAAGAAACAAGACATATCAGAGCAAAGTATCAAAAGCATAATTACTAAATCGTTGGAAGATCCTCTCCGTTCGTGAGCCAAAACATGAAATACACCTCTCACACAAAAGGACACTATGGGATAGAGGATCCTGAATTGAAATTCAGTAAGAAAGGAAAATGGAGGACTCACAAGAACTAAAGTTCTAATGGCACAAAAAGTGCAATTGGCATGGGAATGAAGAACAAAAGGATAATACTGTTTACTATCTATTACAATCTTGTGGTGTCCAAGGCTGAAACTACCTAAGGACAGGTAAAATGAACCTCATTTATTAGGCCTCAAAAGAGTTATTCAGACTTGCAATATTTCTGATGTTACCATTTCCCAAAGAATG
Organism: Pseudotsuga menziesii; assembly: GCA_001517045.1. Taxonomy (NCBI): domain Eukaryota; kingdom Viridiplantae; phylum Streptophyta; class Pinopsida; order Pinales; family Pinaceae; genus Pseudotsuga; species Pseudotsuga menziesii. The sequence goes on along the minus strand of LPNX010875448.1, from coordinate 155,033 downwards.
GACTACTTCTCAATGATTTAAATGCATAGGTTGGCCAGCCTAGGGATACAAACATCTAGAAGATTTCAACTCTTATTCAGATGGTCTTGCACTGGGAAGGAGTTAATTCATAAATTTGGGGTTCACCAGGTAGTCACCAATTGTTGCAGCTGCAACAATTTCCCAAAATTCCAAAAAAATTTAGGACCCTCCTTTGCTTTGGATTAGTTGATTTTATTCTTTGTTTTACTATGTTTGGATTGATCTACCACTTGCTTTAAGGATTGAAAAGATCTAATGTCTGATCAAGCTTCATTGCTCTTGTTAAATGCATTTACAGCATGATTGAATCGGAAGGACTTGTCATTTCTTTCTCTGCCATTGCGGATAGACTTTCGGTTTTAACTTCGACTTTTCTCCTGTTTTGATTGATTTTCATCGGCTGATTTTTTGTTTTGGTATCAAAACTTTATCATTTCTTTCTTCGCCGTTGCGGAAGGAAACTGCTCCCTCTTCTGATTAGCGCTTTGATGTTTCAGGTCCGTTTGTCATTTCCATCGCTTCCATAAGTCGTAGGCTTCCGCCTTCCCCTTCCGGCATTGCGGATGGTAAATCACAATCTCTCCCGATTATGGCTTGAAGTCTTGCTCCTGCTTTGATTGTTTACATTGAACCCATAAGTCTTCGGCTGCCGCTGTTGCGGCTGTCGAAAGTTTTCTCCTTCCGGCCATTTGAGTCATTTTTAGCCTGCCATTGCGAAAGGTTGGACCTTTTGTTAGCTCCGTCGTTGCGGCTGCCGAACGATTTTCCTTCCTGATCTCTTAGACGTTCTGCTTCCAACTTAAGTGCCAGCGTTGCGGATGATGGTATGCTTTATAGGTTTGCCTTTGCGGATGAAAGAAACGCTAGCCCTTCTGATGTGTATGCATGTTGCTTCCGACTTAACTTTACTCGTTGCGGATGGCTTGGCACTTCAATAATCCACCGTTGTGGAAGGGCGTTTGCTTTCATCTTCCGATCCAAGAGTGGTCCGCCATTCGATATGTTTGACCCCGCGGAGGGCTTAGCATTTTTGCCTTCCACCATTACGGAAGAAAGCATACTTTCAACCTCTGATTCAAAAGCTTTCCACCGTCCGATATTTTCTCACCCGTTGTGGTTGACTATATATACGGGGTCAAGGCATTAGATTATTCTATTGTTATTTTTTGACAGCCGTGCTCTGTCGCTATCTTGATGTCAAGTGCTCGAGCTTGTTTGGACCCTAGTGCTAGTACCCGCATCTAGGTGGCAGCTGTGGAAGCCCGATTGTCTTCGTCCCACCTTACACGCCGGTTACACATCAGTGCCAGGTAGGCTTCGTTTTCCTTTCCCTTTCTGTTGAATGTTTGGGGGTTATGCTTACTATGGTGGTTTGTTTTCCTGGCCGTTTATTCGAGCCCGTAATTGCCTATATAGTTGGAGGTTTTCGTATCATAGTAGACCGTGGGAGGGCGGTTTGACGTGCGGAGTAGTTTTCCCCTCACCGCCATTTATTTTGCAACCCTGCATGTAGAGAGTGAGGGGGTTTGGCGTAGACGACCATTACTCTGTCTGCACCAAACCACCCTACATAATGATGTTGGGTAGGAGATAGGTTTGCCATGGCCTTCCTTGGGGGTTTGGGACTGTTTGTGCCGTTTTGGGCTTCCGAGTCGTTTGAACCCCAATCGTTTTCATCCCGCAGTTCCGCGCGACCTCATTCATGCTTAGTGTTGAACCCCTAGTCTGCTGAAATGGATATGTCATTACTCTTAGTGGGTGAGCATGGCGCCGTTGAAGAAAACCGCATAGTTACCACTGTTTTTCCCATGCAGTGAAACGACCAGGGCGTGCGTAGAGAGCCGAGATTTGTTGCATGTTAATGTATATCTATTTCCATTTGAATATGATTGATAGAATTGTTTAATATCCTACATCAGTGGTAGATTGCACATTTTACTGTATATAACTATGTTTCATCATGCTAGACATAAACTAAGTCACTGAACGCTGCACATTGGGTTTTAATAGTTCTGTAGTTAGGCCATTTCAGGCTATACACGCATATATTTGCTTCATTGACTGATTGCTATCATGTTAATTATGGAAGAAATGGCACACTGCACATTAATGTATACCAGTTTGTCACTCATCCAAAAGGGCTTAATGTTACAATTTTATGGCAGGAAGAACTCACAATGTCAAAGAGACAAAAGAAGAAGGCCACTGTGGTCGAAGAAGAGCCAAAAGTAGAAGTTGTCACTAAAACTGAATACATTTACAAAGACACTAAGTGCATTTCTGGTATCGAACCTGAATACCAGGTGGGGGAAGTATACAGATTGATCACCTAAAGAGAGGTTCCTGACATGGGCTTAGAAGAAGAATCCTTATATGCCAACATAGAAAGATCTTCCCTGATGAAGATTGGCACCAGACCAGAGCTATTCCCGTGCTCTGAAGTAATTGGATGGATTCTGCCTCAGGCAGATGTCACAACAATGATTCTGGACGATGTTAACAAACAGGGCTATGCTGCATATAGCCCTGGATATGTAGCTCTGGCTTATCACCTGCCAGAAGCCCAAGTCTTTTTATCTAATTATTGGCTAAACAACATTAGAATGGATCTGATGGAGACATTTAAAAAGATGATGTTGCAAGGAAAACATTACAGATATAGACCAACAGGTGATTACGATACAACTAGCTTAAGGGTTCCCTACAGGTTCATAGCTTTAATGCTGAACCTGATTTTTGGAAGAGCACATAGTATATTCTTCAAGTGAGAATGGATCCCAATCATTTTTTATGTTGCAACCTAGGGGACAATTTTCAATTGGGCCAACATCGTATCCAATAGTCTTTCCGCTTTCTTGGCTTCAACTTTGGGAGGAGTACACCAGAAGAGATCGGAATTCTATATGAGTTCCATACTGGTAGACTGTATACTATGCAACCAGCCTTTCCCTGGTCTCAGGTGCATCTGGGACAGGGAAAGAATGCCTGTTTATGCTACTTATAAACCATTATGGGCACATAAATATCACAACCATTACAGAGAAGTTTGTGAACACTTCCTTATGCCTCTATACACACTCATTTTCCTAAAGGAGTGTGATTGTATGTTGGAGGAGGCCTTGCAAGTAATAGCGGAGTATGCATACTACTATTTGACTAAAAATGGCATGTACTTCAGGATGTTTAGAGGTTTGAGAGCACCTTCCCTGCTGCCTAAATACGCAACAGATTACATTATTCACAAGGAGGCAGTCAGACAAGTGTTCCTGGATGGAATAGGCAGCTTTCTGTTTGAGCACAAGAAGACAGCCTATCCCCCGTTTCCCTTCAAGATAGGAAGCTACAAGTTCACCAAAGTGAAGAAGGCCGATGAATTTGTAGAAGAACTGGAAAGATTTCATTTTGGCGAAATTCCCTTCCGTAGGAATGATACTCAAGGCAAAGTGGCTGAACATTGTAAAGAGCACAATGTGCATTTTGAGTATACCCACCATTTTGATAGGGAAGAATCTGTCTTCCGAAGTGCCCCAAACATGAAAACACTGAGGAGAAGATTCAAGAAGAAGATCACCACCAAAGGTGGGAAGGGGGATGAACAGGCTAAGGCTGAGGAAGATGCCAAAAGGAGAAATGAAGAAGCTCAGAGGTTGGCACAAGAAGCTGCAGGATGGCTGCATATAGAAGAAGAAGAAAAAGGAAGAGCTGCTCAGGAAGCAACTGAGATAGAAGAAGAAGAAAAGAAAAGGAAGATGGATGAGGAGCTTCCAAAGCAAGAAGCTGAAAGGCTAAAGTTGACATAGACAGAGCAGTTAGCTTCTGAAACAACTACAGGGAAGACCCAGGACGTGGAGAACCCCGAGGTTCAGGACCCACAAGTGCCTACTGCTAGCACACCCATGGTCCCCACACTGAAGCTAGTCCCCTTTGTGCATAAAAAGGGAGAAGAAATCCCTGATTTTAACACTGTGTTTTATCACAAGGCTACAAAGAGGATAATAAAGCGAACAAAAAAGAGGGTTGAAACAGGAGATATGCCTGGTAAAATGATCACGGATACGACTGTCATGTTGGGAACAGACCAAGATCCAAGATTCATCCTGAGAGCCAGGACTGCACTAATCCATGCCTCAGAAGATAACATGGACAAGGTAATAACTGACTTGTAGCAGTCCCAGAAGTCCTCTGCTCAGATAAAAAATACACTGAGGAAAGAGAGAGAAGAAAGCAATAGGCTGAAGCGGAAGTATGAAGACATGCAGAGGGAAATAAAGGTTTCTAAGGCTGAATTGCAGGCCCTCCAAGTAGAAAGACAGGTTAGAGAAACAACACAAGAATCCCTGGAGAAAATACAGAAATAATATCAAGAACTGAAGATAGAAAAGGAATGGCTATAGGAGAAGGTAGAAGAGCTAGAAGAGCAGCAAAAGATTATCTTACAGGCCAGTGAGATGCACTCCCAAGAGCATAAAGAGAAACATCAAGAGCATATTTCTTCTCTGACAACTGCTCTGGAGGAAGCAAGGGAGCAGTAGGTTAACCTCCAGCCATTCAAAGAGCATGTCTTGGCCCAAAAATCCAAAATGCTGCAGCTACAGACTGCTGTTGAAGAGGAGAGATGTAGAGTGCTGCAGATCGGTGGCTGATTGGAAGAGATCTTGGAAACTGCATCTTACTTTGTGGACAGATGTCAAGACGTCCTCAAGGTCCTGACTGCAACAATGGCGAGGTTGGAAAGCAATGAAGAAACTCCAGCAAAGTTTCCATCAAAAGATAAACAAGCCCTCAAGCGGGATTACGACTTAATAGAATTTGCTATTAACACTGCAGAGGATTTCAAGAAAGCAGTCAAGAAGACAAAGGGAGCCTACGCGGAATTTTTTAGGAGAGTCCTCATTACATACAATCGGTGCCAGGTAGAAGTCGAGTAGAGGCTGGATGATTTTCTAGACCACAATTCATTTGTGGAGATATTGCAGAAAAGACATCAGGATGAAGAATCAAGAATGCAACACATTAAGGCCATTGATGGCCAGATTCTAAGAAGCGAAGTGGGCCATGCAGCCGTTAGTGTGCAGCTTTTGGAAGACCAGCTTCGATTGAGCGTAGTCAGAGTCGAAGCTATAAAGAAATAGGTTGAAAAATTTGAAATCAACATTCAGTTTTTGAAACCCTACACGTTTGAGGGATTTACCTCTGATTCTTCAGCTTGGAAGAAGTTTCTAGATGCCCAAGTGGGACCCTCCTCATAAAGGATCGGTCATTTTTGTAATATGTAACCTTTTGTGAAAACCTTAGAGAAAAGTCAAGCATTGGGAAACGAAGAGTTGGGAAGCCCAAAGGTTACTTTGGACAGCCCAACCATCTCACCTTTTTGTATAAATGTAATAGACTAAGAGGGAAAAAAAGAATTTTTCCCAGTTAGACATGAAATGCTATATTGTAAGAAGAACTATTTCTCTTTGCAATAAAGAAGTCTTGTTTTCCTGTTGGAGGAATATTGGTGGCACTTTCAAATGTTATGTTGTGGATGGCTGAAAGATGAACTAATTTGTTTTTCCAGTTTCTATCCATTAACCGTGAGATCGTTCTAACTTGTAGAACCTATGTTCTTGTTTAAATGATTTCTGGTTTATTTTGTGGAATTACCACCATGAGTAATGTATGTTGTTGATAAAACAATTGGCTATCTGATTGTTGAAATATCTTTTAATCGTTCATGTGTTGTAGAAAGAAACATCAGCTACTTGTAATTTCCCTTTATGATGCATGCACAATACACATTACTCATAATTAAATTTACAGTTTGATCCTCGGGGATAGATAGATAGTTAGTGTTATTTCTGCACATGTGATTTAGACACTTGTGAGCCTAAGACGAGAGGTAAGAACCTGCGCATCACATTGTGAACGCTCCGTGTATCTTTATCACCCTGCATGGTTAAGTAGGCATATGCATATCATACTTAAGTCAAAAAATACAAAAATATACATGGTGGACCGGGCCGCAACCAGTAAAACCTTTGTTTTTGTTACTTTGACCTACGGTAGCCGGACCGCAAATTGGACGGATTGCCCATAACAAACAGTCACAGGCTAGTTGGGAACATTGACTGGGGAGAATCCCTTTCTGTTGTTTCCTGCGAATTTCCAGGCCTCAACAACTCCCAAAGATTAAGAGGCTTCAACGAAATGTTAAGAAATTTCAAAATAAATCCTTAGCTGATAAAATTCCAGAATTCACTATTACCAGCCAAGATCCTAAGTAGAATAATACGTTGGCCAAGCCAAATGAAGAAAAGATGAATGCTGGTAAACCTCATCCCATTGAACAGCAGATGGATTATGACATCATGGAGGATTTAAAGAAGGTAAAAGCGAATGTTTCACTATTTGAAATGTGTAAAGTGCCATAGCAAAAAGAAACACTATTGAAAGCACTTGAAGCATTGGATGAGAAGCTTCTCACTATCAACCAACCTTAGGAAGAAAAAGAAATCAGAGAAACCAGCATTGGAGGTAAGTCTAAGAGAAAACAACCACCTTTCCTCCTCACTTTTGAAATTTTCAATCACAACGTACATAATTGTCTGGTAGACTCAGGGCCTCCGTTAATGTCATGCCAATATCAGTCTGTAAAAAAATAAATGGGCAGCCTAAGCCATCCACGTGGAGGGTTGTTTAGTTGGACAGGACGGATGTAAAGGTAATTGGTGAGATGGAGGATGTCCTAGTCTGTTTGGCATCAAATGATAAAGTATGCCAAGTCATTAATATTGTGGTGGCTGATATACCAGACGCGTATGGTCTTGTCCTAAGCAGAGATTGGTCGGCCAAACTAAATGGATATTTTGCTTTTGATTGGTCACATCTGTGGCTACCGTATAAAGGAATTATGAATCAAATTAAGATTTTGAGGGAGCCTCACATGAAATACAGCGTTACTCAACTCGACGAGAAGAATGAACCGGTGGATTCTGTGTTGGGAAATTATTTTATTGAGTTGGAACCAGGAAATTACCAGGCAGAAGAGGCCAGCGACACATTAGACACCCAGCCTGATCTCCTTCGATTCTCGCAGGCTGATGAAATCGACTATAAAATAGTAGACTTAGTAGTAGGAATATATTCGCATTCATTAGTTAGTGATTTTTGGACTTTGTTTTTTGATGGCTCTAAGACATTAGAAGGGTCAGGAGCCAGCTGTGTCCTGATTGACCTCCAGAAGAATAAACATTTTCTTTCATGTAGATTAGAGTTTGAATGTACGAATAATACAGCCGAGTGTGAAGCGTTGGTGCAGGGCTTAAGGAAAGAGATCGAATTAAAGGTAAGTAATCTAAAAGTTTTTGGAGACTCTGAAATTATTGTGAAACAAGTTCGGAATCAAATACATTGTGTTTCCCCTCACTTGAAGGATTACCAAAATGAGGTATGGGACCTACTTAAATGTTTTAATGCATTCAATATTATCTCAATTCCAAGACTTAAAAATGAAGCAGCTGACCTGTTGGCCACATCAGCTGCTAGGCTGGTACCTACTAATAATCGATGCTCTGTTGAATTGATTTTTAGGCCCTCAGTACCTTATATGATTACCAACCTATGAGTGTTCGATGATGACCAGCAGATTATAGAATGTTTAACAAATGACGAGGTATTTAAAGGAGCAATTATAGATGATGAGGAACATCAAGCCGAGCTGAAGTATGATAATTTCATCCCTAAAGGAGTTAGAGAGTTAGAAAGAATGTTCGATTTAAATGAGAAGTTCAGAAGACCAGCCAACGTGAAGACTCACAGCTCATCTTTACAGTTCGAGCTGATAAATTTAGGGACTGAGGCAAATCCTAAATTTGTGAATCTTGGAAAATGTTGTTCACCAGCAGAAAGAGATAAGTTCACCAGTCTATTTAAACAATATAAAGATGTTTTCACCTGGACATACGAAGATTTGAAAACATACGACACCAGCATCATCAAGCATGTTGTCCCCATCAAAGCCGGCATCAAGTTGTATCAGCAACCTTTAAGAAAAATGCATCCAAAATTGGAACCGCTAATTCAGAGTGAAGTGAAGAAATTATTGGATGCTAAAATCATTTTTAAGGTCAGACACTCTGAGTGGGTATCAAATATGATACCAGTGAAAAAAAAATATGGAGAAATCAGATTATGCATGGATTTCAGAAATTTAAACCGCGCTTCAGATAAAGATAACTATCCTGTACCACCCATGGAGCAATTGATACAAATGGTCTCAGGTTCTGAACTGTTTTCGTTATTAGATGGTTTCTCTGGTTACAATCAAGTATTGGTAGTCGAAGAATATAGATTGAAGACAACGTTCAGGACCAAATGGGGAACCTTTTCCTACAGAAGGATGCCCTTTGAGCTTATAAATGCTGGAGCAACGTTTCAGAGGGCTATGGACACAGCTTTCCGCAGATTTATTGGCCGCAGTGCTGTAGTGTACCTTGATGATATTATGATATTCTCAAAGAAGAGAGAAGAGCACGCATTTCATTTAAGGCATATTTTTGAACGCTGTCGAAAATATGGCATCTCGCTCAATCCCAAAAAGTGTCTGTCATGGAGGGCAAATTGTTGGGTCATATAGTTTCAAAGAAAGGAATCTCTATAGATCCAGAAAGAATTAAGGGCATTGAACAGATCCCGTTGCCCCATAATAAAAAACGGATGCAATCATTTATGGGAACTATAAACTTTGTACGAATATTTGTGCCTAATTCCGCTCAGATTGTTAAGCCGCTGCAGCAGATGGTGAAGCAAAATGCACAATTCAAGTGGACTGAGATTGAGAAGAACGCTTTCAGCAAAATTAAAACTGCAGTTGCACATGCAGCCTCCTTGAAAAGCTCGAATTTCGATAAAGACTTCATTCTGTATACCTTTTCATCCGATGATTCGCTAGCAGCTGTGCTTACACAAAAGGAATATGGAGGGGATGAATTCCCAATATCTTTCATGAGCACAGGTCTACAAGGGGCTGAATTAAATTACCCAGCCATTGATAAACAAGCTTACGTAGTATTTAAAGTAGTAAATCAATTCAAGCCTTATATCTTAAAAAATTGAACCAAGGTGATCGTCCCCTACCTAGCTGTAAGGTCCCTTCTTGTACAGAAGGAGTTAGGAGAAAGAAAGGGAAACTGGGTAACAACTCTTCAAGAGTACGACCTTGAATTCAAGCCAGCCTCTATAGTTAAAGGACAAGGGTTTTGCAAACTGATGACTGAAAATGGAAAAAATGAAGAACACGCCTGGGAGGATGAAGTCGAATTACATGTAATGGAGGTATGTCCTTTGTTTACAGCTCCTGAGTCTTGGTATAGAGACCTCGTGCATTACATGCAGGCATTGTTGTTGCCAGAACATTGGAATTCTAAGCAAAGAAGAGCGCTATGTCTTAAATCAGCTTCCTATCAAATTGTTGAAGGAATATTATTCAGAAAAAATTATGACGCAGTTCTCCTGAGATGCTTAGAGAAAGAAGATGCAAAGAAAGTAATGACAGATTTGCATGACGAGCCTGCTGGGGGACATTATTCAGGAGACACTATAGCCCACAAAATCCTTAGAGCAGGTTACTATTGGCCTACTCTCTTCAAAGATGCACACGCACATGTCAAGAAGTGTGATATTTGCCAAAGGTGTAGTGGGAGACAACCTAGAGCAGCGGCACCTCTAAAACCTGTGATGATTACGGAGCCATTCGAGCAATGGGGGTTGGATATTATCGAAGAAATAAAACTGAATTCCTCCCTGGAACACAAGTACATTCTGACCGTGACTGATTATTTCACTCTCTGGGTCGAAGCTATCCCGCTGTGCAAAATAAATCAAGACGAGGTCATCAGCTTCCTGCAGGACCACATCATGACCAGGTTTGGAGTTCCAGTTTCGTTAGTTTTTTATAATGCTACGTACTTTTCATCAATTAAATTAACTACTTTTGCTCATGATAAATGGATAAAATTGCATTATTCTGCTAATTACTATCCACAAGGAAATGGCTTGGCTGAATCCACTAACAAAAATCTTATTAGAATTTTAAAGAAGACTGTGATAGAAAACCAGAGGACCTGGCACTCAGCGCTACCAAACGCCCTTTGGGCCAATAGAGCCACCCCCAAGTCTACCATAGGAGTGTCACCATATACCCTTGTGTATGGTAAAGAAGCCATTCTTCCCCCCAATATCATGCTGCCATCCTCCATGATAGCTCAAGAGTCCAGAGGGTCGGAGAATGAAGTTTTGCAGATGAGGATATGCAATCTTCTGAAAGCAGAAGAGGCTAGATCTAAAGCCAGAGAATGTTTTAAGCAACAATAGGAGTTAATAAAGAGATGGTTCGACAAACATAAAGCTGGAACAAAATAATTTGTTGATTGCATGGGCAGACCTGGGTTTACTATAATCAACCAACAACACCCCTAGCTCACTGGCCCTTTCGGCGACAGACCGCAAGGTGGCCTAAAGTCTCACCCGAAGTGAATCTAATGGGTTGGCCAAGACTCAAGTGTCTTGGACCAGGTTCTACGCATCCTACTTCTCTTCTCTTACTCATGTTAGTCACAAGGTCAGCTATATCTGCGCGTCGCACGTCCCCTTCTACTCGTAGCTCTTTTAGCTGTGCGATTCCTACCTGCGCGCAACTCGCATGGTTTCTTCCCACGTCGCACAACTTCCACTTACTCACAATACCTCCAACCTTATCGCATCTCTGCACACCGCGAGACACCCGACCTCTCCTCAATGCTAAGCCCTCAGCTCCCGGTATCGCGCACCGCAGCTCCTCTGTCGGTGCGATATCGCCTCTCTGTGATATCCTACCTCCACGACTTTGCACTCTTAGCATTGACTGTGTCAAGGTGCGAAACTCTACTTCCTAGAAGTTATATTGTGATTAAATGGTCATTAGAAACAAACGTAAAGGATTCTTTAAGCAACTTACTAAAATACTTCAACTTATCTCTATCTTCCTGCATTACCGTGAGCTGAACAATACATACATTCACTTACTGCAACTAACATCATATGCATAATAACCAGTAACAATAAGCAAGTACCATCACATTCATGCAACACATAACACGTAGATTTAACGTGGTTCACCCCCAGGATGGGAGCTACGTCCACCAAATTGTGCTTCTATTATATATCTTGAGGGAAGTTAGCACAGTCTGTTGCACCGCATATGCAGCGCGAGATCTCTTCTAGACCTCTGGTCTACTTCTATCTCTATAGTGCCTTTATTTCAATATATCCTTCCCTCTCTGTCAATCTCTGAGGATGGTTACATATAGAATCAAATGACTCACAGACAAGCTAGGTGTCTGGATCGTTACAACACAGTCTTCCTGACTGAATCTTGAGTCTACTTCACAAAAATAATCAACTAACCAACTAACGAATCATCCTATGAACTAACCCTTTAGAATACAAAATACAAGCTTTTATAGGAGGCCCGAAGGTCTCGCCATTACAACACTGTGGGCCTGTCCCAACAGTAAACCCATACCCTAATTAGTGACAGTCGGTCCTCTCTGTCCTTGAGGTAGCCGCTTCCCATCACACCACAGCTCTCTGCAGTATTCCATGCTTCCCGGCACTGACCATGGGTACTATGCACCGCTTCTCTGCTTTCTGTCCTTCGCCTTCAATACTTGAGCCTCGTTGCTCCTTCTTCTTTATGAGGGTCATTGAGCCCTCCTGTCTTCCGTCGCTACCTTCAATGCAGTGGTTGAGCTTTCTTCTCCCGGCCGCTCGGTTACCGTTGCCTTCTTGACTTTTCTATCTTAAAAGTCATGGTTTTCGGCTCTGCTCTACAGCTGGAAACATGCTACGGCGTCGTAGCCTTGCTTTGTCTTCTCTCCGCCAAAACTTTACCTTTTCGCTAAACTAGCAGCTTCTTCTGTAGCTGCGAGACCCTACTCCAACATACTTTGAAGTGGGAGACTTAGTCCTCAAATGGGATCACCCCCATGATGAGAAAGGAAAGCATACTAAATTTCAGTAGTTGTGGGTAGGCCCTTTTCAGATTGCGGCAAAGCTTGGCCCTTCTACTTATAAATTGCAAGATCTACAAGGATGGGAAGAGAACTTACCAGTAAATGGTTTGGTTCTCAAGCCTTATTTTTCCTGAGGTTTTGTTTGAGTTCTTCTGTCTTGTATATAAATAATTTGTTTTGGTTGTCTTTTTGAGTCTTTGAGTCATGAAGTTTAGTTTTGTTTTACTTTAGATTTTCTGTTTGATTTTAAATAAAAGAAGCAAGCTTTGGTTGCATGGAGAGCATTAGAATTCTAGACCAACTAAAATCCTTGATTATAAGACTGTGTATTATGGTTTTATCTAATAGAGTTTCTTCTAGTTTAGCAGTTTCCTAAATGGTTGTGAACGCATTGAAATCCTGCTTGATCCCTGTAAAGTAACTCAAGATTAAAAGGTCTGGAATACTATTTCGAGGCTCCATCCATCTCACACTTAAAAATGTCCTAAGAGGGTGGCAACAAAAGACCCATGGAAAGGAAGCAGGGTAAACAGTGTATTATATATAAATGACCCCATGCCAAGAATTGAAATCCAAAAGGCTAAAAAGAGTCAAAAACTCCTAAGAAAGCAATGTATATCAAAACAAAGTACTAAATCATATGAGTCTAAAATTTCCAAAAGTTCCTCTCCGTCCGTGAGCTGAAAACTAAATACATCTCTCACACAAAAGGACACTATGGATAGAGGAGCCTAAATAAAAATTCAGAAAGAAAGGCATGAGGAGGACTCAAAAGGACAAAAGTCTAAAAGCACAAAAGTACAAAATGGCATGGGAATGAGGAACAAATGAATATTTCTATTTACCAGATGTTACGATCCTATGGTGTTCAAGCTGGAAGCTACCCAAAGACAGAGGTAAAAAATGAAACTCATACTTCTGGCCTCGAAAGAGTTATCTTGACTTTGAAACCTTGGTTTCCATTTTCCTGAATAGGACTACCCTCAATAATTCAAAGTTCATGTATCTGCCATTTGGGAAATCCATACATCTAGAAGAATTCAACATGTTGATTTTATTGTTAAACAATCTGTTACTTAAGGAAGTAGTTGCCCAGAGATCTAGGTTCACCAGGTAGTCGCCAATTGTTGCAACTGCAACTGTTCTCCTCAATTTTCTTAAAATTTTGGTCCCCTCCTCATGATTGAAGGTTGCTTCAAGTCATTTTTATCCATGAATTTTTGGTCATGTTTTAATTTTGGATGATTTTAACGATTTACTTGCATCCTGTCTCCGGAGATCGTTTGTGTTTGATTTTTGCCATGGGTCGCAGATTGGAGTTTAGTGTTTCTAATTGTTCTTCTATGGGCCGTTGTTTCAAAGGTGAAATGGATTTTGACCGCTGTTGAATTTTAAAGCTTTCTGAACACTTAATAGTTTCTATTGATCAGGCGTCATTTTTGTTCAATCGAAAGTCGTAGTCTTTCCTCTTCTGCCATTGCAGCTCCTAAAGCAGCTAAACACCCAAAGTACAAAGCACTCTGACTGCCGATGCTTGTCAGTATTTTAGTTGCACGTGTCTTTAACCTTTCCTTTTCCACCGTTGCATCTAGGAAAGCCACTCGGCTTTCGATGTAAATATCTTTCGACTTTCGAATGAGAGTTTTCTCACCCGCGGGTCATGTGTCCTTAACCTTTTTCGCTTCCACCGTTGCGGCTGGGGCAGAGCTTTTAGCTTCTGATTCCAGTGCCCTGAGCATTCGATGAGTTCTCATTTCCTGTCATGGGTGTTTTCCTTCGAACCCATAAGTGGACAAGGTAGTAATGGCAGTGTTTGTTAAAATTCTCAGATCAAGGGGTGCACTTGGACGTTTTCTTGTGGATTAGCCATTTCAGGTGGTTTAATTTAACGTTTAAAATGTCATTCCAATGAATGATGTACAGTAATTGATTGCAGGTAGAACTCAAGGCACTGTTGAGGTGACCGCAGTGTGAAGGCGTAGCTTGAAAGTTTTGTAAAAATCAAATCGAAACCGGCAGGGTCGCAAGGGAGACAAGTGAAGGAAAAGACAAAATCGAAAGCAACAAAAGCATAGATCTGAAAGGTCCAGCAGTTACTCAGCTGATTATGAGCATACGAAGAAAAGATGAAAAGAGGGATATGAAATGTTCCAAGAACCAAAAAGTTGCACGTTTGGGGGGGAACCCAAGTGTCCTACTGATGAGTTTAAATATGTGAAAGATAGAACTTACGGGGGCTTTTTCCCTAGAAAAACTTGTAACTTAATGCTTGTAAGAGGAACTATTTCGTTTTACAACCAAAGACTGCAAATTTTCCTTGTTGGAGGAAGTGCTGTGTGGAAAACGTCAAATGTGATTAAATGAGCAATGTTGAATGTGAACTATTTCGTTTTTAGCTGTGCCTAATTAGCTGTAAGAGCGTTCGAATTTCTTGAACCTATGTTCTTGTCTAAATGTTTTTCAGTACCTTTATGACGTCTTTTCCACTATGAGTAATGGAATTTTTTAACTGTTGATGAGCTATCTTATGATATATACTTTTCTTCATGTTTATATGTTTGGTTATAAGAAAAACTATTTGTGATTCGCCATAACACATGAATAGGGGTGCATTACTCATGAATGAATACCCAGCTCTCTAGAGATACTTTAGTTAGTATTTATTTTCTTGCATGATTTGGATGCTTGTGAGTTCTAAGATGAGAGGTAAGAACCTACGCATCACATTGTGACTACTCTTTGCATCTTTATCACCCTACATTGTTAATTAGGCACTTGCATATCATACTTAAGTCAAAAAATACAATACACGGTGGACCAGGCCGCAACCAGTAAAACCTTTGTTCTTGTTACTTGACCTATGGTAGCCGGATCGCAAACCAGATGGATTCCCTATACCAAACAGTCATGGGATAATTGGGAATGTTAACTGGGGAGAATCCCTTGTTGTTGTTGCCTGCAAATTTCCAGGCCTCAACAACATGCAAATTACTCACAAAGGAGACTAAATATGGAGCAGAACACTAATCTCTATTGAATAAGTGTACAATAGACAACCCTGTGAAGTCATAGGCTGCCATAATAAATAATTACATGAGAGATTCAAATGCATAAGGATTCCATTCGAATTTGGTCAAAAACAGGCTTACTAAATCTAAGCAAATCCCCCATAGATGCATAAAGCAGTTTCCAAAATTGTCTAGGAGCTCATGAATTGGAAAAATCAATTAGGAAAGCTATTAGGTGGTGGAAGGACAACTCATACATGCTTTTCTTAGGAGAAAAGGGTGGAGGATGATGAGGACAAAAAACAAGTTAACTTCACCTAGTCAAACTTTCCCAATTGCCTTAAAACTCAGAAAAAGTAGGCAATAAAGCAAAAAAAGCATACATGCACTAGGGAGGCCAGGAATAAAGCATATTTGATTCCAAGTGGTTTCCCAAGTGCTCCATGACTCAAATTTAGCAAGTTTGACCACTATGGATTTGTGGAGGACAACCTGCATAAGGTGGAATATGGAAACTAGGAAAATAAGACAAAAATTGGATTAATTTATGTCTAAGGTAGCTAACTATGGGTTGATTATTCTAACACCCCCCCCTTAAGCCAGACTTATGAGTAAAATATCATAAAATTATAGGGCCTAGCAACAATGCTTGGTCACCCTTTACATATTGCATGTCCATTTAACCAAGGAAAGAGGCAAAAACCTAGTGGGAAAAATCCTCCCTTAAACATGGACGGTAAAACAAAATTTGAAAAATCTTGTCATCACTCATGCTTCACAGTATGATCAGCAATCCCCAGTAGTGATTTGACATTGCTGAATGTCTTCTCACAAAAAAATTTGATGAAGATATCTGCTACTTGTTTTGAAGATGAATAGAAGAGTAGGTGAACTTGCTTCGCACCTCTTGAGATTGGTCTATGAATCTAAGGCGTAGAAATTTCTGGCAAGCTTCCCAACTGTGAATATAATTCCTATGGCCATTCCACCATCTCGCTGCTGTAGCTCTTAATGATACTTCCAGAGTCTGCATTCTCTGTGATTCTGGCACTTGTTCTAAGAACTACGCAATAAATTTTCCTGGGTCTGTCAACCCATCATATGTAGGCAAATCTCTGGCCTGTGCACTAAGGCATCTAAGAGATTTGGTAATTCATGTGCACCGATGGCCATGTAGCTCATATATTTGATTCTTCCAATTCTCTAGACCATCATCTAAATCAGACATGCAGGAGCTATCACATTGCCAATCCATTACACCTTCGGCATTAGGCTCGACATAATCTTCTTCTTTAGCTGTGATATTATAGATGTGGTCTAGAATATCTTGATCTTCCTCTCTAATTGGCTCCATATATCTTTCTCCTAGAGAAGGATCCAATGGTAGTATAGCTCTCAATCCCTTCCCTTCAAAATTCATTTGTCTCTTTTTAAGATTGATAACCGCATCACTATCTATTGCCCACTCAATTCCTAGCAAAGCTGGATAGGGGTTATTTTCATCAATGATCTCAATAACTTCAAAATTTGCTACAGTACTGACTCCATCTATATCCACTGGTACTCTAGGGAATCTTCCTAAAGGCAGAATCCTCTATTGATTGGCTAATCTCAATTGGATAGGGGACCAGTCAAGGGTGGGCTTTCCCATTTGTTCCCATGTCTGTTTAGTTAAGATATTCAATTATGAACCCAGATCTAAAATAATATCCTTCATGTCATATTCTCCTATCTGAGCATGTAGTCTCATCTCTCTTCCAGTCCTTCTAATTCTACTGACAGCTTTTTCCTTACCAGGGCTTTGTTGAGGTTCGCAAGACTGAATAAATTTTTGTAATTCATTTAAGGCATTCTGATTTCTTAACAATTTAATGCAACTCTGTAAAAATGATGACAAAGTACTTACTCGGCCTTGTGATTCTTCCTGGGATTGCAGCTGCTGATGCTACTTGTTTGCTGCTCACAAATCTAGATCAGCAAATTCTTGTCTGGCTTCCAAAAAAGTTCCTTTTTCTCGTCGAACATCAAATGCTGGAGTCTTCTCTATGGCCTTGTGAACCCAAGCTTCGTCGGGCTGCTTCGCCTGACACCGCGCATCTGTCGTAGCTCCACTTCTTGTAACAACTTTAACAGCTGGGATTGGTCATGGCTTGACAGCAATCAATTGGACACTCGGACTAGGTTTGCTGTTCCTTTCTTGGATTTTAGCTAGCAACTGTGGGCATTGCTCAATGACATGATCGACTACTCTACAGTATCAGCATGTCGTGGTTGGGTTTTGACAGTCTCGAGCTAGATGTCCTGCCTGATTGCAGTTATAGAAAATAACTTGACCTTGACCTCCTCCAGGCATACCACGACCACGGCCTCTAAAACTACCTCAACCACCTTGGTAACCATATCCATCATTGCCTTGTGCATCCGGGTAGATCCTATAAGTGTCGTAGGTCTGCTCCCTCATAAGGTCGAAGCTGCGACATTCATCTTCATTGTGGCCTACTGACTTACAGAATTTACAGTAAGGTTTCTTCGGGACTTGAACATACCTCTGTAACAGATAGTAGTCTTCTGGTCGATGCTGGCCAGTAGTTCGATAGATCTCACAGTACAGAACACTAGGATTCAGCGGGTTTGGTGCGCCAGTATTCAGATAGCTTCTCAGCGCCGGACACTGGTCCTTGTCATGGCCTTCTGTTCGACAACGTATACACCATACCTCTTCGTGGGTGGATTTCCCTTTTTTCATGTCGTGAAGCTCTAAATCCATCTCCGTGAGCTGTGCTTGAATTTGAGCTATGCCAGAATTATCTTCAACAGGTGCAGTTTCAAGCTTTATAGCAATCTCTAAGGCCTCTTGCTGATCAGTAACCTTCTATTGCATGAGTGGAGCTCTGATGTGAGGTAATAATGCTGCAATAAACCACTCCTTATGTTGTGCTGGTCCAATCATGAATCTAACTTGGTCAAGCAGAACTTTGAATCTCTGATCAAAGTCCCACACAAATTCACCTCGCCGCTGTTGAATCTCTTTTAACTCAGTGATGCACTGCGACTCTGATTTAGGTTTCTTAAATTCTCAGATCAGTGTTGCTTTGATGTCAACCAAGACAGGATTCTGCGTGCTAGAAAAATTCATAAACCAAGTTAGGGCTCAGTCTCTGAAAGAAGTAATCAGCTACGCTCGTCGAACATCTATGTCTGTAATGTTCTTCGTGGTCCACACAGCTTCGCATAAAAACCAGAACTGTTCTGGATCTTCTAACCCAGTTCCTTTAAAAATTGGTAGTTTGATGTCATCATGAACATGGGCCATCTGGGATCTAGGGGGGGAGGAAGGGTTTGAATTTGCTGGGGAAGACTGACCGATGACAGGGATACTCAGGCTAGGGTTACTTTCAGACTACGACAGGTTCTCGGGGATAATAGGTCTCTGCTGCGGGGTTATAGGAGGGTTTCTAACAGAGGGGGCTTCAACAGACTCAGAGGATTCAGAGCTTAAAGGGGTATACTCAGTAGAGGGGCTGAGATCTCTCTTATATCTTTTTCTGCTTCGCAGCAAACCACTTTGCTCATCGAATTCCCAGTCACTTCCAATCATAGGTTAGCAATACTAGATCTAACAATCTGATTCTATAAGCAAGATTCCTTTTTCAGCCAATAGTATTTTAATATTCAAACTAAATAGGTTCAAGTACTTACCCCTTGGTCCTTTGAAAAATTTTTGTTCAACTTCGCTAAAGGAGGTACTTGTGTCGATGGCGAACTCCGTCACAAATTCTTCGAGAGTTCGCGCCGTCCAGAAATCGACGGCTCACGAGATTGCGTTGTTCACTCTTTTCAAGATAGTGATTCTTGCGGGGGTCCAGGGAGGAAACTGCTTTTCTTGGAAGTTCGTCCTCCTTTCTGTTAACCTGGATAACCACTGGTGCAACTCTATGTGTATAGTACCAAAGAAAATTTCATGAACATCAGAAAAGACGTACCTTTGCAAAAAAAATTCCGCGCTACGACGGGGATCTTTATTTTCTTGTTCGGCAAACTTCAAATAGGTCTCTTCAATCCACTCAGCAATTTCTTTTACAGAGGGTCACCAAAACATAGCCCTCGAGGTACAACGTAGATCCCTCTTCAATAGATATTGAGTTCAACCGGCAACGGAACCAATTTGTTGGACTAACTGGGTAGACCCGGGTTTTACCTTTAACTTCGCACCAACAAAAGACCCACAGTGTTGGCCCTTTCGGTAGCAGCCTGCGAACAAGCTACAATCTCACCCGAAATAGCTATGGGGTGCCACAGAATCAGGTTTCTGCAAGCAGAAGAGAGAATATTACTGTACCTTTAGTCTTTAACTATTAATGATCACTTAACACAATCTTTCTATTATAAAATATGTAGCTTCACAGTTGTTAACACCATTATTTAGCTAGGGAGCAAGAAGACCATGGTGGAGAAAAGATCATGGTTGTTTGGGTACTTTGGTTAAAAGATATATTGTAAGAATGGGATGATAAGCAAAAAGCGATTAAGTTACCATAGATCCTAAGCCACGATGGAAGAAGGAAGAAAATCAATGGCGGATATTCTCTCCGCTCTTCAAAACATGGGAAGAAGATAAAGTATGTTTGGGCGATTGATTGGGTGCATAGATCAACGGCTATCAATTTGTTTCGGGAAGATCCACAGTCCATGTTCAATCTGCCTTATGAAATCACATGTGGGTTAAATCAATAGAATCCAATGGAATCGAGTACATACCACTCGATCCAATGGCAGAGAGATGAAGTTAGATCACATCCATGATTGGGGTTGATTCCAGAGCCCAAACCTGCATGATAGATAAGCCCAAAATGCCCAGTGAAATTTGGTACGTGGAAATCGATTTGACGGTTGAGGATTAAAGGTGAACTGGATCGACGGTGGTTGACGATTCTAGAGGATAAACATGTGTGGTGGTTAAAATGATGGAGCCCAGTGGAATTTGATAGGTGTCACCAAATCCAGCGGCTCACAAATGAAGGTTGATCGCATCTACGGCTGTGGGTGATTCTAGAGCATGAAGTTGCATGGAGGATAAGGTCGAGAAACTCAGCGGAATCGAATATCTCCTTCTCGATCTAACAGTGGAGTGATGAGAAGCGATTTCATCGACAGTTGGAAATGTTTCCGGGGTGGAGACTTGCACGTTGTTTATTACCAAGACGCCCAGCGGAACGAGATTCGTGGCATGTGATCCAAGGGTTAAAAATTAAAGAAGAATAAGATTAACGGTCTTAAATGAATCCAGAGAATGGAAGTGCACATCAGATAGGAACAGATGGTGGTTGTCGAAAATAAACTGTTGTCCACGTGGCGAATTGTGGCATACTCCGGAGGCTAAAGTGGTTTCGCGCAAACCGCCTAATGAGCTCTTCGGAAGTGGGGTCCTATAAAAGCAAGGTTGAATTCTCCAAATGATTATTTTATTTTCTCGAGATTGGGTGAAAAGGACTGGCTGATTCAGCAGCTTCCATTTGTCAGTTATGGGCACGCTCCGAGCACACACCTCTACAGTCAATCGGGTAAGACTTGAATCCTATAATTCCTCTGTCCAAATTACCATTGTAAATTAAGTAATGGACCAGTGGAAAGAAATTCAAGTGTCTGGTCAGGTCGTAGATGACAGAGAGGAGTTTTTAGTAGACAAAGATAGGGGCGTGTGTGATCCCTTCCTATCTATAGGGAGCATGTCTGTTAGTAAGGAGAAATTGTGGTATTACAACTCACAAGGGAACGATGTATTGAATGTGTGTAAATCTTTCCTATATTACTTCGCTCTTGATCAAACCCTCCATTTCGCGGAATTTGCAGAGTGGTGTGCTGTGAACTACTCTCCCTCTCAGAGAATTATTGTGAGTCGGTCCGCATCCAGAATACTTTGTAAAATCGATGCTGCAGTCATCAGAGAAAACCTCAGTTTGCCCAAAAGTTACCCTGTTAATCGTGAGTCGGTAAATGAGTCGGTCCTTGCTGAATTTTACAAGAATTGTGAAACTGAAAGTCGCTGCCACTTCCTGTCCACCATTCTGAAAGAAGGTCAGTCCCTTAATGGTCTTTTCCTGCCTTATCTTGTGCACATTTTTAAGAATGAAGTCCAATTGGTAATAACCTTGGTTTGTCAAGTATTAGGTCTGGATGATGATTGTCCTGTGGGCGATGTCATCCTTGGTTTTTTGTTAAGAATAAGTTCCTTAAGCTCCGATTCCCAGTCAATTCCTGTGTTTAATTTAGACGAGTTTCTCGCTGAAGCAATCCATCTTCAGCTAACAGAGTTTTCGAAGGTTCAGTTCTTTAGGTTTCAGACCTACTTGCTCAATATGCTGTTATGCTCCAATGTTACTGAGTTGAAATTTTTAAGTACTCTATGCTCTTCTAATTTTCCCAAGCAAATCAACATGTTTGAATTTGCTAATTCGATAATGTCGGAAATGTACAAAATGCTATTTGATGAGGAAATGCCCCGTGTCCTGGATGAGATGAAATGTTTAATGCAGTCTTCACCTAAAGATCAGATTGGGGACTAGTTTCTGTACAAAGATTACACTGTGGTAAGAATATATGGGTTTACCAGTCAGCCTTATAGGCTACCCTCCTTTTTGACCCTAAGGATTTTCGCACTTGAATTCATGAGGCAGAGATTGCTGTCTGAGGAAGAGCACTTTGGTGCTTTCAAAAAATCTTCAAACATTAAATTTCCACTTAAAGTTGGCTCTTTCATTTTTAAAGGTAAAGGCGCCTTGGTATTCATAGAGAAATTGCTGGAGAATATGGCTTTCCAAAAGGAGTCAAAAGTGAATTACGATCCCTAC
Organism: Pseudotsuga menziesii; assembly: GCA_001517045.1. NCBI lineage: Eukaryota > Viridiplantae > Streptophyta > Pinopsida > Pinales > Pinaceae > Pseudotsuga > Pseudotsuga menziesii. Next base: position 133,124 of record LPNX010875448.1, on the reverse strand, counting down.
CATGTGATCTCATTAAGGAAGCAAGCTAACAAGAATAAACCATTTGAGCACCAGCTTATTGAGGGGTTGGTTGAAACGGCCAATTTGTTGCAGTTTACTGAGAGATCGAAGTTTGATGAAGATGCACCTATTGTACCTGTCACAACAACCCAAATAACAGAAGGTGCTAGTATGGTGATTAAAAGGAGTTTGTCTGAAATTGAGAGTATGGAATTGGATGAAGATGGATCCCATAAAAAGGCAAAGCTGCTTGAAGGTGGTGAAATTGTAAATGAGGAAATTTCTGATGGTTTCAGAAAGGTGGCTCTAGTTCCAATAAAATCCGTACAAGCAAATCAATTTTCTTTCAAAAATGTAGAGGGTGATGTAGACAGTTCAGAATCAAGCCCAATATTTAAGTCAAAGGAAGAACTCAAAGCCAGCTATATGGAGAAAAGGCCTCTTACCACAGCTTAGAACACACTGAATTTTCTAAATTCATTGACATGTCAGAAACTGCATGATATGGGGATAAAAGATAGAATATCAATAGTGCTGTGGGAAAAAAGGTTCATCCACAAGCATCACTTAGTGAAGACGGTCCAAGATAAATAAGAAGAATTAATTTTGCAGGTTAATAATTTTAAACAGGATTTTAAGGAGCTGTTCGAGGACGGATTGCCTTCCTTCTGGGACGAGGAGGGGCAGATGTTCTCACAAGAACACTATTATAGCTTGCTTGTTCAGTGCCGCATGGACCACTCTAAATTTAATGATTTAGAGAAAATCCTGAAAGGGAAAACCATTATGGATATGTTAACAGAAGATTTCAAAATTCTACAGAAGTTCACAATTATCAGAAGCAGATTGCCCAAGAAATCCTATGAAGCATATATGGAGCTCGAAGTATCAATTCGGGAAATGATGGAGTGTGATACCCCAAATGCAGAGCAGTGAAAAGCCGTGGAGCAGTTTGGAAAGACAAAGTACATTCTTCATTCATAAAGACAAGCATCATACAACATGGAGCTGACTGGGCGAGGACATGGAGTTGACTGGGCGAGGACATATCATCAAGATGATTTTTACTTTATGATTTGTTAGGATTGGAGTTATAATTTATTCTTAGGAGTTAGGGATTCAGTTATAAACTCTAAATTAAGCCGATCATTTAGTTATTGATCTTCTTGGAAGACCTATTATTTTATGTATATAATGGCATATTTTTTATGAGATGGGGGTTGAATCCCATGGTGTTGTGGAATAATTTTGGAGAACATATCTATTTTTTGAAATAGCAAAGTGAATGCATGAGAAGTTTTGTCAGAGATTCCTGTGTCATTGATATTACAGTCTGTGCTTCTTTCTTTATGTGATTATATTTCCCTTGTGTAACACTCCATTTTGTCTCTCTTTCGTATCTGGAATACAGTGTTGGATGATTAGAATTCATATGTTTATGCTCTAGTCATCATTTCAAATATTTTATATATTTTTCTACTAAAGTTGATATGGAATTCATCTTTGATGCTCTGTATTAATGGGCTTTTTTCTCACTTCCTCTATCCCATCTGGATCAAATTGAATGATTGTGATGATGTCATTACCTTTCCTTTGATAAATATCGTGTATACATATTTGTGATCTCCTTATATGTATATGACTCCATGCCCAATGGTTATGTGATTGTTTCAGCCAAACATACAAATCTTTAAGTGTTGTTTATTATCTGGTCTTGTTAAATTTGTATTGAGAGATCCCTCTCTGGAAGAAAATACCAGTTTCTTTCTAAAGTGGTTTTGCTATTACCTTGGAGTCTACCTTTTACAACCTGGGTATATTCTGAGTGATAACAAACTGGCGCCGTTGCCGGGGACCAAAAGTGCATTATCTGCCCTGGGAGAACGACAAAGTTGAAGAAAGATTTCTGTGGGCAAACAAGAATTTTGAAAAGAAAAGAAGGTTGTATATTTGACCTGGTGACTCCACTGTGAAACCTTTTCAGAACTTAAAGAGTCATTCTAGCTTCAAGAATACATACGCGAGGTAACTCTGATACCCAAATTTTCAAAAGTTTTGAAGACCCAGAAAAGTTATTTAAGAAGAGAAATAAAGAAAAGGTAAGTTTTCCTTTATTTGGTGCATCATCATCCCAAGATTCCTATATTGATCTAGAATGGGGAGTTAACACTGGAAAAAATCTATTGAGAACCAGATCTAAATCTGACCTTAAAAACATTGAGTTCAATCCTCGTAGGTTAGAATCTTACCTGTTAGATTCCCTCTGGAGAGATTTGCAACAAACTTCTAAAGTTGAAACATTTACCTCTCAGAATACTCAAAGCTCTTCAATCCCTGTGAATCCACCTAGACCTGTGGCTGCCAGATTCGCCCCTTTGCGTTTGCCCATTTTATTGCATGACACCCCTCAAAACTATTCTCAAAGAATTCATTTGTTTGATGGAGAAGGTGATATAACTGCGAAGCAACATGTTGCCAAATTTGAGGATTTTATCGACTTAGAAGAGGTTGATTATCCTGATGTTAAATTGCGATTGTTTGCTCAAAGTTTGTCTGGGGAGGCAAAGAAGTGGTTTAAAGACTTGCCAAATGGATCCATAGCAAATTTTCAGGACTTCCAAAATGCTTTCTTGGACAGGTGGGATGATAAACAGAATCCTCTACAGCTTTTATCTCAGTATAACAGTCTTAAAAAGGGGGTTTCGAGTATGTTCATGAATTCTCAAGCAGATTTATGAGGGCCTACAACTCTATTCTGCAAGATATAAAACCTTCCCCTGCAGCTGCTAAATTACATTATGCTGGGGCCTTTGATAATGATTTTGCATTTTCATTGCGGGAAAGAAAATCAGCAACTCTTGCTACCATGTTTACCGATGCCCTAGAATTGGAAGCTAACATGATGGCAAGTGGAAAGATGAAACATAGAGATATGGATAGGAAGAGAAAAGAAGAAAATGTACCTTATACTTCATCTTCCTCTGCTGATGTTAAATTTGAAATGATGTTGAAAACCATGGAAAAGTTGATGGATAGGTTAACCATAGATGCTAGACCTTTCAACAGAGAGCAAGGGGAGCCCCAAATTAGGAATCCAAATTTCAGAAGGCCAAACCCCCCTGTTCCTCCCCAAAATAGACATAGAGACTAGAGAAATCCAAGAAACCCAGAAGAACAACCCATCCGTCCACCTTTTCCTGAAAATTATGTTGCTGATAAAGAAGATCCCCCAGAGAACGAGACTCATCTATTTGGAGAGTAGGATTCAGAAATATATCTTACCAAAGAGGAACATAATATGTTTGCATAGGAAGATGCAAGTGAAGAATTTGAGATGGAAAATGAGCAGTATCAAAGAGGTTATTTACATGCTATGGATGATGTGCAAAGGAAAATCAGATTGAGGAACAGGGATGTCCTCATAAATAAAGGGAAGGCAAACCCAAATCATCCTTCCTCTAGTTCTTTAAATGGAGAAAAAGGAAAAGAACTACCAAAAGATTCTTTTGTAAATAAAGAGGTGGAAAATGATGTACAAAGAGATAAAGTAATAAAGAAGGTGACTCCGGTTGATGTGGAAAATATTAGTGCTGGTTTTAATCTACAAAATGAGCTTTCAAAGCTTAAAATCTCTGTTCCATTTACTGAACTACTGAGAAACACTGAATACAAGGATACTATCACAAAAATGGTTAAAAATCAAGGTGAAAGTCAATCTGACATTTTAGAGCTGAATGATGACAATCCTGCTATTTCATTTGGGTCAAAGGTTGAAAATTTAGATGGTGAAGAGGTTCCTCCTTTTTATTTAAGTCTAAATGTGCATGAAAAAGTGGTTCATAATGCCATGTTGGACTCAGGAGAGTCCCATAATCTGATGCCGAAGGGAGTGGTAGAAAATTTAGGATTGGAAGTAACAAGACCCTATAAAGAGCTGTATTCATTTGATTCTAAAAGAGTAAAATGCCTTGGTTTGATTAAGGATATGGTGGTGACCCTGAATAAGTTGCCATCCAAAACTATAGTCATGGATGTGGTAGTTGCAGACATTCCAACCAAGTTTGGGGTATTGTTGTCAAGATCTTGGACTTCTAAACTAAAAGGTAGTTTACAAATGGACATGTCTTACGCTACAATTCCTGTTCGAGATGGGATCAGAAGATTATATAGTGAAAAAAGAACTCCATATGTAGTAAGCAATCAAGATAAACCTGAGGTTCATCACATATATGTTGTTGATACTGATTTGGGGTCTTCTATTTTCTTTAATGATGCTGTCCCACATGATTTAGAAGGAGCATTGCAAAACAAGTCTGAAGAGCAGAAGAAGTCTGATGAGAATAAGGAAAAAGAAATGATGGAACAGGATGCTTGGGAAGCAAAATAGAAAAGAGAAGGCCAATGGATTATGTATTTTGATGGATCAGTTGCAAAAACCGGTGTTGGTGCTGGTGTGTATATAATTTCCCCTATTTGGGATTTTAAAGCTTTGTCATATAAGTTGATGTTTGAATGTACAAATAATGTGGCAGAATATGAAGCTCTATTATTGGGTCTGCATGCTTTGAAGGATTTGGGAGCTCAAAAAATAAGGGTCTTGGGAGATTCAGAGTTGGTAATAAATCAAGTAAATGACAGTTATCAAACTAGGCATCCTCGAATGAGGGCTTACAGAAATGAAGTATGGGATATGTTAGGAAACTTCTTTACAGAGCATACAGTTCAGGTAGTCCCCAGACTTGATAATTTGGTAGCTGATTCTTTGGCTATGGCTACTGGAAAATTTGATACCCCTATGGCTGGTCAGAAGGAATACCAGATCGAAATGGTAAATAGACCATCTATTCCTGACAATTCCAAATATTGGTAGGTGTTTGAAGATGATATGCAGATCTGAAGATTTTTAGAACTATGAGGAGAGTTTGTGAATACTCATTTTGACAATGAAAATGATAATGATGAGGCCCTTGAAGATGATGAAGAAATTGAAACAGAAGGAGAAGATACTAAGAAGTTAAAAAAACCCTGGGAGGTAAGGATATCATCCAGCTAAAAAATAATTTCATACCAAGAGGTCTAATTCCTTTAGAAAAGCTTTTTGACCAGAATGATGTTGCCAAAAATCCAAAAGTCAAACCTGTTGGAGATGCTGTCGAAGATAGAAACATTGGTACTGAAGAAAATCCTAAAATCATAAAATTATCCAAGAAACTGCCTAAAAGGGAGAAAGAAGAATATGTGAAGTTGATGAAGAAGTATACAGATGTATTTTCTTGGAGTTATGAAGACCTTAAAGAATATGATACATCTATCATACAGCATACTATTCCTATAAAGCCCGGGGATAAGCCTTTTAAACAGAAACTCAGGAGGATCAACCCTAAATTGCTCCTTGTCATCGAGAAGGAAATAAAGATGTTGTTTGATGCCAATATCATTGTGACACTCAGGTTTTCAAAATGGGTTGCGAATTTGGTGCCTGTCAGAAAGAAGAATGGAGAGATAAGATTGTGCATAGATTTTCGCAATTTGAATAAGGTCTCCATGAAAGATAACTATCCTCTGCCCAAGATGGATCATATACTGCAGCAAGTGGTGGGAACTGAAAGGATTTCGATGCTGGATGGATTTTCCGGATATAATCAGATCAAAGTGTTACCAGAAGATCAAGAGAAAACCGCCTTTACTACACCATGGGGCACTTTCATGTATGCGAAGATGCCTTTTGGTTTGATGAATGCAGGCGCCACTTTCCAGCGAGCTATGGACATCGCTTTTGTAGGGGAAATTGGAAATTTTGTAGTGATCTAATTGGATTATATCACAGTCTACTCGAAGTCTGACAGAGAACATCTGCGTCATCTGGAGAAGGTTTTTATGAAGTGTAGGAAATATGGTATATCTTTGAATCTGAAAAAATCTAATTTTGCATTAGAAGAAGGAAAGATGCTAGGCCATATAATATCCAAAGATGGCATAAATATTGATCCTGAAAGAGTAAGTGCAATTCTGAAGGTAGGAGAACCCAGAAGCAAAAAGGAGATACAATCATTTCTGGGACAGGTAAATTTCTTGAGGAGATTTGTACCAAGCTTTGCTGAGATTTTGATGAATATTACAAATATGTTGAAGAAGGGTCATGAAATAAAGTGGAATACAGAAGCCAGGCAGTATTTTTGGGAAATCAAGAAAGCAATTTCAGAAGCTCCTGTGCTGGCAAGTCCAGATTTTACAAAAGATTTTTCAGTATTTTCATATGCTTCAGAGCACACTATAGCAGCGGTGTTATTGCAGAAAAATGATGAAAATTTGGAACAACCCATATCCTTTTTCAACAAAATGCTACGGGATGGAGAGTTGAAGTATGACATCATGGAAAAGTAGGCCTATGCTTTAGTTAAATCATTAAAAGATTTCAGGGTATATGTTTTGCATTCACATATAATTGCCCACGTTCCAACTGCTGCAGTAAAAGCAATTTTGACTCAACCAGATCCAGAAGGCAGGAGGGCAAGATGGATAGCAACATTGCTAGAATATGACATAGAAATAAAGCCCACGAAGCTGGTTAAAGGACAAGGATTGGCAAAAATGATGACAAATTCAAATTGTGAATCTTTGCAAATAAATTTTTTGTCTCACCAAGCTAATCAGTTGGATACAAAGATAGAAATAATGGTTGATTTTGTAGCATCTCCTTGGTATTCTGATATTGTTTATGTTCTCCGAAATTTGCAAGCACCAGAAGGGTTGAGTAAATCAAGGGCGAGATCTATCAAGTTAAAGTCTGCTAAATATTGTATTATAAACCGATATCTTTATTGGAAAGACCCTGGAGGAGTGTTACAGAATTGCCTTTTGGAAGATGAAGCTCAGCAAATTACTAAGGAATTTCATCAAGGAGACTGTGGAGGGCATCATTCTTGGAAAGTAACTACAAACAAAATCCTAAGAGCTAGTTATTATTGGCCTACATTATTTTCAGACATATATAAAGAAATCAGTAAATGTCATCAATGCCAAATTTTTGACGGCAAGAGAAAAGTGTTTCCTCTTCCTCTGAATCCAATAACAGTTGAGGCTCCTTTCCAGCAGTGGGGTTTGGATTTCATTGGTGAGATAAACCCAAATTCATCAGGTCAACACAAGTGGATTTTGAGAGCCACAGACTATTTTACTAAGTGGATAGAAGCAATTCCTACCAGAAGAGCCACTGAAAATGTGATCATGGATTTTCTTGAAGAAAATATATTGGCTCGATTTGGGTGTCCAAAAAGGATAGTAACAGACAACGCAGCTGCTTTCAAATCTAATAAAATGATTAATTTTTGTCATAAGTATCATATAAGCCTCAATCACTCAACTTCCTATTATCCTCAAGGAAATGGGTTAGCTGAGTCTTCAAATAAAATCCTGGTGAGGATCATCAAAAAGCTGTTGGAGGATAATAAGAAGTCCTGGCACACCAAACTAAAATATGCTCTATGGGCTGACAGGATTAGCACTAAAAGAGCAATTGGCTTGTCTCCCTTCCAATTGGTATATGGGGCCAAAGTGATTTTTCCAACATCATTAGGTGTACCAGTTATGAGATATTTCCAGGATCAACAAGAAGAACCAAATCACATACAGCGAAGGATAAATCAGATCATTGAGCTAGAAGAATGAAGAAATAAGGCTTATGACAAAGTGCAGTCACATCAAGAGAAAATGAAGAATAATTTTGACAGAAGAATCAAAGAAGAGCAGTTTCAAATTGATGACCTGGTTTTGAAGTGGGATGCTCCTAATGAAGACAAGCATGGAAAATTTGACCCTATGTGGGTAGGACCTTATGTTGTTGCTGGATACAGAGGACAAAATGCATTTCTGCTGGAATATACAAACGGGGTTCTTCTTGAGAGCAACCCCATAAATGGAAGATATCTGAAGCATTGTCTATCCTGAGGAAGAAGGTAAAATTTGTATCATAGATTGTACATATTTGTTTTTCTTTACCAGTCAATATGAATCATAAGCCGAATGGATTTGAAGCTCACAGTGAAATCCCTAAGATTCAGGAGGCATACCATTCTCTTTCTAAAAAAAAAGGGTATAAAAATGATATAGTTATAAAAACAAAAGATGGGTTCTTGGAAGTTTTTGTATAAAATAAAAAAACAGGCACCTGGTATGCAAGTTCTCTGATACCTCATAGGGAGGATATCATCCCCAGATGGAGCCAGCTGTTAACACCATTATTTAGCTAGGGAGCAAGAAGACCATGGTGGAGAAAAGATAATGGTTGTTTGGGTACTTTGGTTAAAAGATATATTGTAAGAATGGGATGATAAGCAAAAAGCGATTAAGTTACCAAAGATCCTAAGCCACGATGGAAGAAGGAAGAAAATCAATGGCGGATATTCTCTCCGCTCTTCAAAACATGGGAAGAAGAAAAAGTATGTTCGAGCGATTGATCGGGTGCATAGATCAACAGATATCAATTTGTTTCAGGCAGATCCATGGTCCATGTTCAATCTGCCTTATGAAATTGCATGTGGGTTAAAGAAATAGAATCCGACAGAATCGAGTACATACCACTCGATCCAACGGCGGAGAGATGAAGTTAGATCACATCCACGGTTGGGGTTGATTCCGGAGCCAAAACCTGTGCGATAGATAAGCCCAAAATTCCCAGCGGAATTTGGTACATGGCAATCGATCTGACGGTTGAGGATTAAAGGTGAACTGGATCGACGGTGGTTGATGATTCCGGAGGATAAACATGCGCGGTGGTTAAAATGACGGAGCCCAGTGGAATTTGATAGGTGTCACCAAATCCAATGGCTCACAAATGAAGGTTGATCACATCTACGGCTGTGGGCGATTCCGGAGCATGAAGTTGCATGGAGGATAAGGTCGGGAAACTCAGTGGAATTGAATATCTCCTTCTCGATCTAACGGTGGAGTGATGAGAAGCGATTTCATCGATGGTTGGAAATGTTTCCAGGGTGGATACTTGCACGTTGTTTATTACCAAGATGCCCGGTGGAATGAGATTCGTGGCATGTGATCCAAGGGTTAAAAATTAAAGAAGAATCAGATTAACGATCTTAAATGAATCTAGAGAATGGAAGTGCACGTCAGATAGGAATAGATGGTGGTTGGGGAAAATAAACTGTTGTCCACGTGGCGAATTGTGGCATACTCCGGAGGCTAAAGTGGTTTCGCGCAAACTGCCTAATGAGCTCTCAGGAAGTGGGGTCCTATAAAAGCAAGGTTGACTTCTCCAAATGATTATTTTATTTGCTCGGGACTGGGTGAAAAGGACTGGCCGATTCAGCAGCTTCCATTTGTCAGTTACGGACACGCTCCGAGCACACGCCTCTACAGTCAATCGGGTAAGACTTGAATCCTGTAATTCCTCCATCCAAATTACCATTGTAAATTAAGTAATGGACCAGGGGAAAGAAATTCAAGTGTCTGGTCAGGTCCTAGATGACAGAGAGGAGTTTTTAGTAGACAGAGATAGGGGCGTGTGCGACCCCTTCCTATCTATAGGGATCGTGTCTGTTAGTAAGGAGAAATTGTGGTATTACAACTCACAAGGGAACGATGTATTGAATGTGTGTAAATCTTTCCTATATTACTTCACTCTTGAGAAAACCCTCCATTTCCCGGAATTTGCAGAGTGGTGTGCTGTGAACTACTCTCCCTCTCAGAGAATTATTGTGAGTCGGTCTGCATCTAGAATACTTTGTTAAATCGATGCTGCAGTCATCAGAGAAAACCTCAGTTTGCCCGAAAGTTACCATGTTAATCATGAGTCGGTAAATGAGTCGGTCCTTGCTGAATTTTACAAGAATTGTGAAACTGAAAGTCGCTGCCACTTCCTGTCCACCATTCTGAAAGAAGGTCAGTCCCTTAATGGTCTTTTCCTGCCTTATCCTGTGCACATTTTTAAGAATGAAGTCCAATTGGTAATATCCTTGGTTTGTCAAGTATTAGGTCTAGATGATGATTGTCATGTGGGCGATGTTATCCTTGGTTTTTTGTTAAGAATAAGTTCCTTAAGCTCCGATTCCCAGTCAATTCCTGTGTTTAATTTAGACGAGTTTCTTGCTGAAGCAATCCATCTTCAGCTAATAGAGTTTCTGAAGGTTTGGTTCTTTAGGTTTCAGACCTACTTGCTCAATATGCTGTTATGCTCCAATGTTACTGAGTTGAAATTTTTAAGTACTCTATGCTCTTCTGATTTGCCCAAGCAAATCAACATCTTCAAATTTTCTAATTCGATCATGTCGAAAATGTACAAAATGCTATTTGATGAGGAAATGCCCCGTGTCCTGGATGAGATGAAATGTTTAATGCAGTCTTCACCCGAAGATCGGATTGGGGACTGGTTTCTGTACAAAGATTACACTGTGTTAAGAATATATGGGTTTACCGGTCAGCCTTATAGGCTACCCTCCTTTTTGACCCTGAGGATTTTCGCACTTGAATTCATGAGGCAGAGATTGCTGTCTGAGGAAGAGCACTTTTGTGCTTTCAAAAAACCTTTAAACATTAAATTTCCACTTAAAGTTGGCTCTTTAATTTTTAAAGGTAAAGGCGCCTTGGTATTCATAGAGAAATTGCTGGAGAATATGGATTTCCAAAAGGAGTCAAAAGTGAATTATGATCCCTACCATGTGATCTCATTAAGGAAGCAGGCTAACAAGAATAAACCATTTGAGCACCAGCTTATTGAGGGGTTGGCTGAAACGGCCAATTTGCTGCAGTTTACTGAGAGATCGAAGTTTGATGAAGATGCACCTGTTGTACCTATCACAACAACCCAAATAACAGAAGGTGCTAGTATGGTGATTAAAAGGAGTTTGTCTGAAATTTAGAGTATGGAATTGGACGAAGATGGATCCCATAAAAAGGCAAAGCTGCTTGAAGGTGGTGAAATTTTAAATGAGGAAATTTCTGATGGTTTCAGAAAGGTGGCTCTGGTTCCAATAAAATCCATACAAGTAAATCAATTTTATTTCAAAAATGTAGAGGGTGATGTAGACAATTCGGAATCAAGCCCAATATTTAAGTCAAAGGAAGAACTCAAAGCCAGCTATATGGAGAAAAGGCCTCTTACGACAGCTCAAAACACACTAAATTTTCTAAATTCATTGACATATCAGAAATTGCACGATATGGGGATAAAAGATAGAATATCAATAGTGCTGTGGGCAAAAAGGTTCATCCACAAGCATCACTTAATGAAGACGGTCCAAGATAAATTAGAAGAATTACTTTTGTAGGTTAATAATTTTAAATAGGATTTTAAGGAGATGTTCAAGGATAGATTGCCTTCCTTCTAGGACGAGGAGGGGCGGATGTTCTCACAAGAACACTATCATAGATTGCTTGTTTAGTGTTGCATGGACCACTCTAAATTTAATGATTTAGAGAAAATCCTGACAGGGAAAACCATTGTGGATATGTTAACAAAAGATTTCGAAATTCTACAGAAGTTCGTAATTATCAGAAGCAGATTGCCCAAGAAATCCTATGAAGCATATATGGAGCTCGAAGTATCAATTCGGGAAATGATGGAGTGTGATACCCCAAGTGCAGAGCAGTGGAAAGCCATGGAGCGGTTTGGAAAGACAAAGTACATTCTTCATTCGTAAAGACAAGCGTCATACAACATGGAGCTGACTGGGCGAGGACATATCATCAAGATGATTTTTACTTTATGATCTGTTAGGATTGGAGTTATAATTTATTCCTAGGAGTTAGGGATTCAGTTATAAACTCTAAATTAAGCCAATCATTCAGTTATTGATCTTCTTGGAAGACCTATTATTTTATGTATATAATGGCATCTTTTTTATGAGATGGGGGTTGAAGCCCATGGTGTTGTGGAATAATTTTGGAGAACATATTTATTTTTTGAAATAACGAAGTGAATGCATGAGAAGTTTTGTGAGAGATTACTGTGTCATTGATATTACAGTCTGTGCTTCTTTCTTTATGTGATTATATTTCCCTTGTGTAACACTCCATTTTGTCTCTCTTTCGTATCTGAAATACAGTGTTGGATGATTAGAATTCATATGTTTATGCTCTAGTCATCATTTCAGATATTTTATATATTTTTTTACTAAAGTTGATATGGAATTCGTCTTTGATGCTCTATATTAATGGGCTGTTTTCTCGCTTCCTCTATCCCATCTGGATCAAATTGAATGACTGTGATGAGTTCATTACCTTGCCTTTGATAAATCTCATGTATACATCTTTGTGATCTCCTTATATGTATATGACTCCATGCCCAATGGTTATGTGATTGTTTCAGCCAAACATACAAATATTTAAGTGTTGTTTATTATCTGGTCTTGTTAAATTTGTATTGAGAGATCCCTCTCTGGAAGAAAATACCAGTTCTTTCTAAAGTGGTTTTGTTGTTACCTTGGAGTCTACCTTTTACAACCTGGGTATATTCTGAGTGATAACAGCGGTTAGATAAACAAATAGTTACTTGCACAGCCATTATCTGGGAATTCACAGCGAAGCTAGTTATTAACAACAATCTTACTTTATCAATTATTTACTTAGCAGTGCATAAAATATAATAACAAATCAACACAAATGAACCACAACACCAGATGTAACGTGGTTCACCCCCAGTGTAGGGTTTACGTTCATAGAACTGTGTTTTATTCAACTCTTTACAACTAAAACGACAGTTCTAATCTGTGCACTTAGCTGTAGATCCTTTCAGTCCTCAAAGCCACGCACACAGTAGCAGGCCTCTGCGCACACAACTGTAGATCTTCCTTTTCACCAAAAACCCCTCTACGCACAGCTGCAGAGGTCGTCCACGCACACAGCTGGGACTTAACCTTCTTATAAAAACCCTTATACAATCTCTTATCTTCGCATTACAATAGCTTCGTAAGATAATCATTAAAGACCTAACCCTACTTCTTTACATAAGTGGCTATGTATATAGCGCACTGTTTCAAAACCATGGACTTAAACCATGGGAACCCAAAACCCTAACCCTGGATGTACACCAAGGGTTAATTACAAAAAGGGGTTTCGACCCACCTGCGACACCCTTAAGACTATTTTTAGGCCGTAACTCCGCTTACACTTCCACAAAAACCACAGATTTACCAAAGCTAAGGACCCTTAGGGTCGGAGCCCCAACATGGTGCCATCATGCACAAGCTGTCTGATGTAGTGCATATGGATCTCAATGTGTTTGGTTCTCTACTTATGAACTAGATCATTGCATATTCGAATGGTACTCTGATTATCACAGTAGATAGTAGTTGAGTATTCTGATTCGAAGCCACACTCACCAAGTAACCCCTACAACCATAAACATTGAGTTGCTGCATTTACAACTCCTCTGTACTCTACTTTTGTAGATGAGAGTGTAATGGCACTCTATTTCTTGCTTGACTAGCTGATTGGCCCTTCAACAAGCATGAACACATATCCTGATGTTGACTTTCGATCTTTGTTCTCACTTTCCCAATCACTGTTAGTAAACCCAATCAATTCAAGATCAGATTTAGCTTTGTAGAAGATCCCATGAGTCCTTGTTCCTTGAACAAAGTTAAGGATCCTTTTGGCTGTTCTCCAATGGATCTCATGAGGCTGATCCATGTATCTTGAATCCACACTTTCTGCATAACAAAGATCAGGTCTAGTATGTGTAAGATACAGCAAACATCCAATCAATTGCCTATACAGTGTATTATTTACCATAGGTGAAGAATCAGCTTCTTCAAGCTTAACTCCTGAAAGGAAAGGAGTCTTGCTTGGCTTGCAATCCTTCATATTGAATTTGTTCAGCAAATCCAAGGCATACTTGGGCTGATGTACTTTGATTCCTTCTTTGGTTTGAGCAATCTCGAGCCCCAAGAATTGGCTCAATAAGCCCAAATCAGTCATTAAGAAGGCATGGTTCATTGCATCCTTCAAGGAGGCAATTTCATCCTTTGAGCTTCCTGTAATGAGAAGGTCATCAACATACAAAAAAATGATCATTAATGAACCATGAATCAGCTTCAAATATACATTTGGATCTGACTTGCATCGAACAAAATTCAATGATAGTAGAAAGCTATCAATCTTGGCATACCAAGCCCTGGGGGCTTGCTTAAGCCCATACAATGAATTCTTTAGCCTACACACAAGAGATGGGTTAGTAGAAAATACTTGAGGCTGATGCATGTAAATCTCTTCAGTGATATCTCCATTCAGGAAAGCACACTTCACATCCATGTGATGTACCTTCCACTGCTTTGAAGCTGCAATGGCTAAAGCTAGCCTGATGGAGTCCATCTTTGCCACTGGTACAAAGGTCTCATTGCAGTCTATGCCATGTAATTGTGAGTAGCCCTTGGCTACCAATATAGCCTTGTATTTCAGAGGTGAACCATCAGCAGCAAATTTGGTTTTGTAAACTCACTTATACTGAACTAGCTTCCTCCCTGGGGGAAGATCAACCAGCTCCCAAGTGTTGTTCTTCTGGAGTGAGATGAACTCTTCTTTCATGGATGTTTTCCATATTGGATCATTTGCTGCATATTCATATGTCTATGGGTCTAATTCAACCATTATATATCATTTCTCTGCAAACATAGGATCTTTCATGCATAGAGCACTCTCAAATTGAGATCTAGTCCTCCTAGGATCATTAGGATTTCCAGCTAGTTCTCCAGCTGCATGAATGGTCTTTGCTTCCCATTTTGGTCTTGTAGGACTGTTAGGATCTGCAATTAAATCATCATTATCAGACATATTAGAATCATCAAGTTCAACTATCTCTTCACTTACATTCAAAGGTTTTGGTGGTGAAGAGGATTCTCCAACTTCCACTGCTGCTAGGGGATCTTCTTGAAACTGAATACACCTTTCAATGAAGGCTTTGTTTGTGCTCAAATTTATCATCTTGTACCCTTTTTAATCTTCAGAGTACTCAACAAATAGACACTCTTGGCTTTGGGGCTACAAAGCCTTCCTCTTTTCTGTTGGAATTCTAGCCCAAGCCCTTGAGCCAAAAAATCCTGAAATGGGTCACATCTGGCTTGTGCCCACTCCATGCTTCGAAAGGAGTCATACCATAAAGCTGTTTATGAGGCACTCTATTCTAGATATAGGCTACATAGTTTATAGCTTGGGCCCAAAACTTTGGTGGCAAAGTCTTAGCCTCCATCATGCAGGTTGCCATCTCTTTCAGTGATCTATTCTTCCTCTCAGCAACACCATTCTGATGTGGTGTGTAAGGGATAGAATGCTACATATAAATACTTGCATTTGCACAATATTGGATGAAATCAGACTTGAAATACTCACCACCATTGTCATATTTGAGGACCTTGAGTTTCCTCCCAGACTGGTTTTCAACCAAAGCCTTAAAGACTTTGAAGACGCCAAAAACTTCAGACTTGTGTTTCAGGAAGTAAACCCAGCAATACCTGGAAAATTCATCTATGAATGTCAATGCATATTTGTCCTGACTCATTGACATATGAGGAAATGGGCCAGCAACATCACTGTGGATCAACTCAAGAGGTGCAGAGGTTCTCTCATGACTAGCTTTCTCAAATTTATGCTCTGGGTGTTTTCCTAAGATGCAACCTTGACAGATTCCTTTGGAAAACTTAATCTTTGGTAACCCTATGACCATTTATTTTTCACTAATATCAGAAAGATACTTGTAATTTAGGTGACCAAATATTTCATGCCAAAACTTGCTTGCCTCATTAGCATGAATCAGAAGAGCAAAGGGGTTTGAGTAGGGTAGGAAGTGTGAGAACATGTATACCTTCGAAGTGTGATTTGCAACTCCTTTTGCAATGAATTTACCACTTGAGATCTCTGTGATCTCAACTTCATTAGGGGAGAATATGACCTTCTTTGGAGACCCTGTGTGGGTCATCTGATACACTAATAAGAGGTTAGAGGCAAGACCTAGAACATACAATACATTGCTGAACTTACCATGGTCAAGATCAATCCTCCCTTTTCCCAAACTTTCAGTGAGAGAGTCATCTCCCAGTACAATTGGTGGACCTTTCAACATGTCAAGTGAGGTGAATGCCTCCTTGGTCGAAACCATATGTCTTGAAGCTCCAAAATCAATGGTGAAACTAGGTGAGCTTGATGTGCCAGCAACCAATGCATGAACTCTCTCTCTGTCTTCTGAATTTGATCCTCCTTCCCTCTTCTTTGAGCTATCTAGAAGGGAGATGTCATTCTTCTCTAGGATTTAGGTCAGCATGTCTATTTGCTTCTTCATGCCGGAGCTTTCAGAATGATTTCCCTTACTGCAGTATGCGCACTTGCTCATTTCTCCTTTGTTCTTCTTCTTCTGGGTGTTCTTCTTGGAACCTTGAGGCTCCTCTGGAGACTTGTTCTTGTATCTCTTTTGCTCAGGTGGATTCTTAGATTTCTTCTTTCTTTTTGAATCCACCCTCGAATCTCCAGCAACCAGAGCTTGGTCTTTGGAAGGTTTGATGGTGCCCATCATCACCAATTTATCTTGTTCTTGTGTGAGAGATTCCATGAAATCTGCAAGGCTAGGCATTTTCTAGGCTCGAGCTGTCAACTTTGTGGCATAGAAGGTCGAAACAAACACTGAATAGTCAGGGCCAAGCTTCGAGAGTATGGCCAAAACCAGTTGCTCATCCTTCTTTTCGATCCCACATTGTTTTAGCTACAAAACAAGTGCTTTGAACTTGGAAAAATAGAGTTGCATGGATTCAAAGCTATTGGGACTCAGGGAGATCAATTGATTTTCAATTTGATGTCCCCTCATCTCATATATCTTACCAAAAATCTCAACAAGCTTCTCCCATACTTCATTTGGTGATTTCAATCCATCAATATGGAAAAGGAGGTCTCTGGATATGCTCAGACACAGGAGACCATAGGTCTCATCCCTCCTGTTGTACCATTTAATCTTTTATGTAGCTACATTGGGATTTGCTTGTATTTCCATAGTCACTCTATAGAGGCCTTTCACTCTCAACAGTATATCCTTCTCTACTTTCCATTCAAAGAAGTTAAATGGAGTCAAGATGACCTTCTGAGATTGATCCATAGCTCAGAAATTGTCCCTTCAGTCAGCAGAATGCTCCCAATCAATGATGTCAAACCTGCAATAACAAATTGGAAGGAGAGAAATTGATCTACAAAGGCTCTGATACCAAGTGGAAATTGAACCCAGGTGTTAGAACAATTACACTCACAACAATTGCCAATTACACATGCAAATTACTCACAAAGGAGACTGAATATGGTGCAGAACACTAATCTATATTGAATAAGTGTACAATAGCCAACCCTGTGAAGTCATAGGCTGCCACAATAAATAATTACATGAGATATTTGAATGCATAAGGATTCCATTCGAATTTGGTCAAAAGCAGGCTTACTAAATCTAAGCAAATCCCCCATAGGTGCATAAAGTAGTTTCCAAAACTATCTAGGAGCTCATGAATTGGAAAAATCAATTAGGAAAGTTAATAGGTGGTGGAAGGACAACTCATACATGCTTTTATTAGGAGAAAATGGAGGAGGATGATGAGGACAAAAAACAAGTTAACTTCACCTAGTCAAACTTTCCCAATTGCCTTAAAACTCAGAAAAAGCAGGCAATAAAGTAGAAAAAGCAGACATGCGCTAGGGAGGCTAGGAATAAAGAAGATTTGATTCCAAGTGGTTTCCCAAGAACTCCATGACTCAAATTTATCAAGTTTGACCACTATGGATGTGTGGAGGACAACCTACATAAGTGGAATATGGAAACTAGGCAAATAAGACAAAAATTGGATTAATTAATGTCTAAGGTAGCTAACTATGGGTTGATTATTCTAACAGGCCGTGACCTCAGAGAATGATAATAAAGGGAAGAGAAAGGCCAAGTACCCTTTCTTTTTATGTGGGGGTGATCACTTCAAAAAGGAGTTCCCTCATCATGAAGAGATTAGTAAATTTCTAAAAATTAACCCCACCCTAGCAGTGTTAAACAATCCCTTCCCATCTCAGCAACAGTTGATAGATCATATGTCTAATCAAGGGACCTCTAGTTCTACGAAAGAAATCAGAATGATGTCCTCAAATACCATCAATTTGAATACTCATAGTAATTCATACAATAAGCCCATAGAAAAGAAGGATGAAAATCCTTCTTTCGAGAAATTTCCTTCTACTAGTTCCCCTCCATCTTCGTCTAATGGTGCTCTCATCATCAAGAAACCTAATATCAATGTGATTTTACGACCACCTAAGGAGACCCTTAGGAAGGATGTTTTTAATCCCAATTCCTGAGCTTCACAATTCTACAATGTGGTTGAAGATTTCGTTTAGGCACCCTATGCAATATCTACTCTGTAGGTACTCCAAAGCTATCCGACACAGTGTAAAAACCCGTGAACAACTTTGGAGGCATTAGACCCATCTAACACCAACCTAATCCATTTCAATGTGGAGAACTTTAAATCCATATTACCTCACCAAATTGCATTTTAAAATGCCTCTAGAGTAGTTGGGAGAAAGTTTCATCGAACCGTTTTGGATGAGGGAGCTTCAACCTCAATTTTGTCTATATCTTGTTGGAGAGCCATTAGTTCTCCTGAACTTACAAAGTCACCTACAAACTTAAAAGCTTTCTATGGATGAGGTTTCCAACCTCATGGTATGTTACCAAGCCTTTCAGTTGAGCTTGGGGGAAAGACTGTTTCCATTCAGGTGGAAGTAGTTGATTCCTTGTTGGATTACAATATTCCATTGGGGACAAACTGCTTCTATTCTATGACTTCCGTTGCTTCGACAATATTTTGAACTCTCTAATTTTCTCATTTGGGGAAGATTGTAACTATCGATCAACTTAACTTTTTTTCACCAGATGTTACTACTCCCACCGCGAATAACATCCCTATGCTAGGCCAGTCCCCTCCTTCTTATCAGTCGATTGGGATGGGTATTCTCAGGGATTCAACCCTTTTGGGAGTGTTTCCTTCAGCCCCTCCTAGTAGGAAAGTAGCGACTGTGAACATGATTTTCACGCCTGGTTATAGTACTAAAGGCAAAGAAGTTGTTGATTCATCCTCTCTTGGCCCTTATGAAGTGCTTTACAATGCTGTACAATCTACTTTTGATGTCCATTATGATTATCTTCATCTAGTGGATTCAAATCCTTACCACCTATCCTACTGGATAGAACCATCTCTCCCTACTCTAGAATATCTCCCCTAGACTTATCTTTTCGATGAGTCCACCATGGAGATTATGAGTACGGACGAACCTGTATGGCAATATCACCATCACAGATCTTCTTTGCTTCCTAATGCCAGTTTGGTGGATTTTGACCTCATATCTCTTAACAGTACTGATATTGTCACTAATCCGCAAACACATGTGTTGTTGCAAGACACGTATTCTGAAGGATATCTTTCTAGCATCACTAAGACAACCTCGATTGACATATCAGTCAATCCTGGAACTATTGAGAACATCCATGTAGTCTAGAATTGCTCGATAGATGAAACTGAAAGTTATAGAGATCTTTTCAAAGAATTATGTAATATTTTTTCCTGGAGATATGAGGAAATTCCTGGGATCAATCATGTTGTTGCAAATATTAAACAAATTATAACCTATATCCAACGATTTAACTTTCAACCCAGAGAGAGCATAAACTTGTGAGGTACAGACATTGAATATATGCACGGGTAGAGTGTCACTGAAATTAATCTATAACTAAATTTATAAATACATGTTTGAAATTGAAAATATATGAAACTGAAATTAATGAAACTTGCAAAAGCAAAAATGACATGAAAATCAAGAAATGACATGAATAGAAATCTAATATAGGAAAGAAGGTGTTGCCACCTTTCACACACCTGGTTCACATGGTAGA
This sequence comes from Pseudotsuga menziesii, assembly GCA_001517045.1. Lineage (NCBI taxonomy): Eukaryota > Viridiplantae > Streptophyta > Pinopsida > Pinales > Pinaceae > Pseudotsuga > Pseudotsuga menziesii. Next base: position 113,215 of record LPNX010875448.1, on the reverse strand, counting down.
AATCTTCAAGCCACTCGGTGTGTCCTTGGGGGAAAGTCTCGAGTCAAGGCTATCACCTTGTTCTTGACTCCTCCGTTTAGGCTCAACTCCTAATGGACCCAAGGGGGGTAGACCCTATTAAGTTACTAAGGAGAATTACTTAGTGTTGTGATGTTTAAACTGACTGAGTTATTTAGGAGTTTACAATTTAACTATAGATAATCACAGATGGCAAGATGTAAAAGATGAACACATGAAAGCACAATACTAAGACATAATATATATATATAAAGCAAGAAGTTAACCAGTGCCTTAGAATGGAGTCAAAAATAGAATCAATATGCTTGCATGTGCTTGGAGTGAATGTTTTGTGATTGCCTCTTGGTATGTTTTAAGTTAAATGTGAAGTATGAGTTGATTAAATTAGGCAAAGGGGGGACTCCAGATATACCCGAGAGTACTTGGAGTATGTCCAAAACTAAACCTTCAGGGATACCCACAAGGAATATGTGGGATGAAATGGAGTCTCTGGGGTTATTGTTCGTAATGCACCTGTTAGGGTGTGATAGAGATCGGCGCCCTGAGGTCACTTTTCAGAAGTTCCTGCTTCCCTTGGGTATTTTTCCACCGTAGAGGTTTGATCTAGGTGTTGGATTTTCACCTGATGGTTTGTCAATTGGGGAGAGTGAGTCCTAATTATGCTAGTCACCCAAGTGCTTTTGATACAACTTGACTGATCGGACGAACCGTAGCCAAGTGTAGAGCATACACACTGGAGTCTTGTAAATTTTAATAAGTTTTAAACTGAGTGTTCTTGTTTAAAAGAAAACCCTCCAAGAACCTCTTTTGATCCAAGTGGATCTCAATAGGGGAATTGAGGAGGGGTTAATTTTATAACTGCTGATAAACAAATGATAGAAAAAAGAAAACAGATACAAAATTCTCGTTTCTTAATTAATACTACCACGAATCTCTTTCCCCTTTTGGGTCAATCAGGAAATCGTGGGGTAAGTATTATGATTACTTCGAAATGTAAGATATGGAGTATGATATTAATAATGAACTAAAGTATACTACCCTGCAGATTAGATCAATTCTAGTTTAAGAAAAGAAATAAGCAGAAAGCAACGAAAAGGACACCGACGCAAATCCCCCCAGGGGGGATGGGGAATGGGCTCGAAAGAGCCTATTCAAAAAATGATTTTATTTATTAATGGTTACAGTATCATAGGACTAATATATCATAAACTTCTTAGTCCTTATATGGGCTGAAACCAAGATTTTACAACTTTGAAAATTTTTTGAGTTTTTTGGTGAAAAGGGAGACCCCTGGGGGGATTTGAACGCTCCTGAGGCCACTTCGGACAGCAAATTCCTTTCTTTTCTATTAGACCTACTAAAATACAGCAAGCATAATAGAATAAAAAATTCCCAAAATCACTTTAAGAGTACCTTTGGATCAGCCTACCTTATCTCACAAAAAATGAAGTTAAAACTAGCTAAACAGGAAGAAAAGGAACCAAGGAAAGCAAGATTTCCTTGGGATCTTGGATTGTTGTTTGTGCAGCCAAAAAATATGCACTGATATTGTAGAATATTGAATTTTATAACAGCGAAAGAAAATCTAATGCATGCGATCTACAAATTTCCTTTAAATTTTCATGCAGAAAAGACGATTTCCCTACAGCTAGATCTAGGATGCTTCTGAAACTTTTTTGTAGTGTAAGATATAGGATATGAGCTATGAAATATCATATCTATGTATATTTTACTTTGATGAAACAGATCCAAATGAAATCATAGCTATGAACTGAAAAAGTAACCGGGTAAAGTGTTGATTTTGAGGGAGGAAGAAGAGGAGAAAAGTGTTGTTTTCCTTGAAGATCCATAGTGGAGCTTTCAGGTGGAATGTCGAGGGACTATTCCTTTTGGAATTTTTTGAAGAGAATGAAGAAACAAACTATATCAGCATCCTCTCCAAAGTATAAACCTGTAACTTAGCTAAAATCAAAGAACTTGCCAAGAAACTTGTGAGATCCGATTAGTACATACAAAGAGATTCAAGCTAACATGCATATAAGCTTATAGGACATGCTAGAGCTAGATCTCTAAACATGCATCAAAGGAGAGTGACAGTCAACAAACTTATTGAACAACACCTTTCCTATCAAGATTGTAATAAGCTAATTACCAATCTTAACCACCGATCTACAAGAAATTAACAAAAAATGACCACAGATACAGGTTACCTCAGTAAAACAATGGCAATAATCATCCACACATGTAATGGCACCACACCGTATTGCCTCCAAAGCTTTTCTTTATTTCAAATGAAGAACGACAACAATACAATAGCAGCAGCACCTCAATCCCAGTTCTAATTAAATTGGAAGAGGAGGCTGTTTCTGGATATATACAAATTACAGGCCATCAAGCCCGGGGGGGCACAATTCCTCATGGAATCAAGTGAAATCAACTGATGGAGAGTTCATCAATGCAAAATTGAAGCTGTACTGAGCCTACTTGTCAACCGGGGGCTTGATTGAGCTGACACATCAACCCATACACTGACACATCGGCCCACAGAGCATCCAGGAGAGTCCACACGTGTGGAGGAGAGAGAGAGGGCACAATTCCCCATGAAGACAGCTGTAGATCAACTCTGGATCTGATTTGATCCCCTCCTTCAGTCAAGGATTTGTCAGATCTAGTCAATCTGCTCCAGATCTGATTGATTTCAGTCAAATCGGTTGAGTATCCACTGATTTATTGATTTTGGATTTGCTCCATTATTCATCAATTTATTAATTAAAATAATCAATAATTTATTTTTGGGGCTTTCTGACCTTAGTGATGGAAGATCACTCAAAACTTAGGAAAAAGTGGGTCCATGGGTTTACTTGGTGCTCTTAGCTTGAAAATGAGCACCTACATGACTGAAACCGATTATTTGGCCCACTTTTATTACAAAATCAATTTTTCCAATTAAACTATTAAAAATAGCCTAAGTTTTGGAAAAATTAAATTTTAATAAAAAACACTGAAAAAACTAAAAAATTGAAAAACTGAAAAACACCTAGGGGGACTTAGACATGTTCATATGACTCAAAAAAGATGTCTAGCATGTTTATACATTGACACATAGACTCTAATAACCTCAATAGGCCCAAATGCCAAGACGACCACCCCAACTTTGGAGGTATGGAGTGAAAAACTTAGAAATTATCAGTCGTTTGTTCAACAACCATTAATAACTAAGGAAAAAAACACGCTGGGCTGATCGGATTGATAAATGAAGTCTAAGAGACCGAGTCTTTTACAGACACTATCATGCTAGAACATTTATTACAACTCCCCCATGGGGTATGAACATGTGATATGATACAACAAGCACTTCCCAAAAGTACTTCCACAGGTCTTCTGAAGTCCGAACAAGTTATCCTTGTCCAGTTCACTAGGCTCACTTGATAAAAAACCACTAAGTACAACTTAGGTGGTAACAGAAGGAAATTGCAGGAAATAAATATAATCTATGAAAGCATAAAATTGCATGAAATAAACTGATATAAAACAATTAACAATAACATGAGAGAATCAAAGGATTTGCATTACAACATCATCTCCACTACATAACAATAAAAATTCACCCTATGACTAACTCTCAAAAATATCTAAGCTATCTTCTACTTCCAAACCACTAGAGAGGCCTCTAACCAAAATGAGGAGAGATCCCTCCTATTTATACATCAATTCAAGATAACTAATCATAATTACAGAACCACTATTCTCTCAACTTATCCCTCAAAATCCTCAACAAATATTGGATGAGATATTCTCTCCACATCTCCATGATCTTCTCCTTGAAGTTAGCTCACAGCTAGAAGATGAAATTCGAATCTGAGGCTAGGTGGTAAATTTTAAGCTTGTTAAAGTCTTCAAACACACCTGTAAGCATCACCAAACTCATCCAAATTTAAAGTATAATGAAAATATGTTATTTTTCTCAATAATTAACCACAAATTCACTCGAAATAATAAAAAATAAATGATTTGGGAAATAGTAATTATACACCCATGTTTATTATGAAAGTGGTGAATATTAATGGTTTTATGGAAGGATAAGATAGGAATAAGGTGACAAATGGTATATAAAAGGTGAATAAAATGTGGTCTTTTTGCGGCTCAACATTCCCCCCAACTTGACTGGTTGCATGCCCTCATGCAACTATGTATTGATTCTCTTTTTAACTTTTGGCTTTGTAGCTGGGATTTACATCATGATGGTATGTAACAATAAATCATTCTAGGATTTGAAATGCATGAGTAGTAGCAATTTTCCTTATGGTTGGTTCTTGTGTGACAACCATAAGTATAACAAATGTTTGTTCTTGTGTTTACAACATTCTCTTGTTTTACTTGTATTTTTTGTTGCAATACATAAGATTTATGCATTAGAAATGATGAACCATCAATGTATATTAGAAATCATTTTCTTCATATTATGAATCATGCCAATATATATAGCATAGTTTGGGAAATACATGTTGATTAAGGGTAAATGAGATGATGAATGTGTAAAACGATAATGAATAGTCCACCCCCCTCTCGCCCCCCCCTCCCCCCAACTTAATATGTATTAGGTTTATGAAAAGGATAAAGGGAATGTAGTGAGGGAATTTTCCAAATTCATTCATTTTCTAGCATTTAAGGAATTACATGGTTAAAGATGAGAAAACAACCTACCTCCACTTACCCAAAAAGTTGATGAACTTATGCAATAGGAATGTGGCTGCTGCTGTTGGATCATAGAATGTTAAGGGAAGGATCTGAACTGATGCTTGGTTGGATGAAGTAGAAGATGAGAGCTGAAAGTAGAACTGTGGTACTCTTATGGTTGAAGTATGCTGCTATAAAACTGTTGATGGTGTCATGAAAAGTATATAGTCTTCACTTGCTATAAAACCCTATGGTACAATTCTTACCATCCAAATAAATGTGTCGATGTCGAACATGGAAAGAAATCATTGGATTACCGACCATTAATGAATGTCATTAACTAATGCGAGGCAATCTCACCATTGATGTCAATGAGTGCCAAGGTACCTCAGTACATCGCACAAAGTGAAAATAAATGATTTGATGTTGAGCCACTTGAAAGATCTAACGATTAAGGGACATTGATTCATTCCCATGATTTTCAGTGAGAGAAATTTCCATTAAGGAATGCAAGCCTCAAGGTACTGAAAATAAACTCTAGTCTCTATCCCAGATAAGGTGCTGGGGTCGATGGGGCAAGACTAGTTGAAAGGTGGTCCTTGAGGAATCCCACATCAGTCAACACACATTGTACATAATGAGTGGTAGGACTATAGATGAAAGATATGAAGGTCAAACAATTTTTATGGCAGGGATAACAAAGCAATGTAGTCATAGAAAGGAAGTTGAGTGGTTTTATTCAAAAGGAAAAAGATAAAATGAAAATGAGGAAAAATGTGCGAACTCAGAAAGGTAGACATGCAGTAAGTCATGATGTATAATGTAGTGAAAACATAGACTCTATCATGGATGATGGATAAGCTCGGAAGGTAAGAAGCAAAATGTCATGATATACATAGTGGAAAGTCAACTTCTTCAATATTTTAATGGAACATTTTTCTAAAAGTTTCTGCGGTTCTGGAAATTTTTGTATGCCATTTGTTCATCTTTAAATCTGCACAAAAAATTTGTATTTCCCTGTAACAAACTTATTAGAGCATTGAAAACACATAAAATTATGTGCTTAATAAGCCATGTTGAAGAGAATAAATAAAATGCTCTTACACCTGAAAGTAGCAACCCTTCTTGTCAAAACCTATTTCTGAGTGACTTGCGAAAAACAAGTTAGCACAACAATCACAAAATTTTGAGAAAATTTTAAGTTCGTTTAAAATTTAAAATTTTATGATTTTATTTATTAACTAATACTTTTTAAAATAAGTGTGTCTTTATGTAGTGGTTGAGCAATAGAGAGAGAGGGTCGACCCTTTCAGTGGTTGACCCCTCTAAAAGTAGGCTATCTTAATGATCTGAATAGAGAAGAATGTGCAAACAAATGATTTGTTTATGATAAATTTGGTAGCTTAAAACAAACGCCTACCTACCTACCTCCCCCAAACGAAAGATGTGCTAGGTCCCACTGTGCAAAAATTAAAATTAAGAAGAAGGCTTAGCTGTGACAGCAGCTGCCTTCGGTTTTAAAGACTCATAGTAATTTATTTTCTGTTTACTATCTTTATAATGTTTTTATATTTTTATAATTTTTATGTTTTATCTTAAATTTTTATCGTTTTAAGATATATACATATATATATATATATATATATATATATATATACCAAATTTTTTTTTCTTCTGAAAACAAAAACAAACAAACAAACAAATGATTTATTATATATATATATATCAATTTATAACATTTGGAAAAGATATTACTATCCTAATAAGTGTGAAAGTTATATGTTAGATTAATGTTTTAATTGTTTTGTAATTAGAACAAAAATAAAAGCGAAAAGAAATTTTTTAACTAATCTTATTGTGCAACCATGTTAAGTTATTATTTATTTATATATTTTTTAATTTTTTTGTGTTATTTTATTATTATTATAATACCTTTGTTATTTAGATTGTTTTTATATTTTATTTATTTAGTAATAAAAAGTGTTTATTTAACAAACAAATATTTTATTTATTTATTTTTCTTTTATAATAAAAAACAAAATAAAATTTTTAATGTGTGTTCTTTTTTTTAATCTATTTATGTCATAGACTATCTAACTATTACAAATTGCTTTTATCAATAAAGAATTCAGAAGGTTAGCAATCATTATAAAAAGTAAACAAGGATTATGAGAGCACAAGAATAAATTAAATCTCATGAGGAGTAATATATGTGTTCTTACTCACTAACATATATCCGTTGACAGTAATATAATTTTGCGCTAATAAAATGTGGTGTTAAAACAACAAAAATATTTTTTATATGTTTTTATTTTTTATATATATTAATTTTATAACATTCAATTAATTTATGTTTTTAAATGAAACAAATAAAACAAAGTATGTTTTTTTATATACTTTTTATTTTAAACAAACCATCCATTTCTCATATTCAACAAATCCATAAATATCGCATAAATCACATATTGTTTGCATTATACCTGGTAATTGCTTTATCTAATATGTATGGTAAATGATAAATCGGTCTGGCGGACTTTGAATCTGCGGGAGTTGTCAACGGTCTCACTGTTGAGACTCGAGAGCAATGAAGTCTGAAACTAAGGTAATAGTTCTATCAACAAGCAGTAGTTTGTAGCAGACTAAATATGCAGGAGCTTACGAGTAGTAGTTGTAAGTATTAAGCCTTAGTTCCTAGATTGCTTCAGCCGTTAAGAATAAAAACCTTACCAAACTAGCAGGAAAACAAATCATCGAAGGGGCATTCACTAATATGAGTTATTATAAGCATAAATATAATGTATCATAACCTAGATTTACTACAAGCACATGAGATGGCATGCATCGTTGCTTATTGCTTATATTGTATTGTTAGTACAAGTGTACTGGATGGTAAATAAGCTACAATATGATTCATGGCATACGTACTCCTCTCCACGACCTTATGTTCTGGGCATTTGGGAGAGACGAAAAGTCATCGTTGCTCTCTGTGTTAATAATTGCACAGAGGTGTGGAAAATAACCGATACATCAACATACATTTATATTTCTAAAAAAACTCTACATATATTCAACAAGCCGTGCATTGTCGGTGTTGGTGCTGTGATAATTCACCCATTACTTCCTCTTCAAATAAGTGGGTCCACTTTAAATTTAGATAGAAGCAGCACTATGTCAATTTTGCCAGATGGGTTGCGTCCAACCTATCATAGGTTCAATTTTGAATGCACCCCGTGTCGGTTCTAACTTAAAATTTTGTCCACGGTGACATGTCCAAAGAGATTCGATCCCTGGTCAGGATTCAGAAATCATGAATATACCCATGAGTATATAGGATGGGTACATATTACACTTGAGCCAAACAGGAGCAATCCAACCTGTCCGCAAGTGCATACAAAGTTCGGTATTGGTTTGTAGTATGAGTGGTTTGTAATATGAGTGGCACGAAGCCTAATGCTCCACGGTCGTTAGCAGAAGTATGAAGGAGGGAGGAGAGGAAGACTTGTTGAAAGATAAACTTGAGATAAATTCAGAGATATTATGGTTGTGATAGATGGATTTTGGGTAATGTGAATGTTAATTGTAGTTCAAATTGGATGAGATAGTTCATTATTCTCAATGATATCATAGCCTCCACAAATTGGTATACTTGCAAAATTATATCAATAAGGATTCACTTACCAAGGTGAAATTTCATTAAAATTCTGGTATTGTAAACTATAAACAGTGAAAAGATAAAAATCCCCCTTTCTCGTATCTAGAACATTGTCTCCTTATTCCAAGCGATTTCAGTTCCATTAAGTAGTTTAATAATTAAATTCTCTGATAATCTGGCCATTCAAATCTCTTATTACTTGCCATATATTACGGCCCGAATTTCTGAGAGATAACTAAGTTCCAGAGATTCCTCTAACCCCTTTACACATCAATAATTGGGGGAGGTAGGTGGTGATTCGATTTCCTACACCTAATCGCCTATCTTTTCGAACAAGAATGAAGTAGAAAGTACAGACTAATAAGATGAAATAAATAATGAAATCACGTTTCTCCATCTGTCAATCGGTGATCACAGACTATTCTTGAAGATTTAATTGCAGGGCATTAAATCCATTTGTTAGATAATTTTTGGCCAGTGGGACTCAAGCGCCGTGGATTCAACAATCTGTTGTCCGCCGATTACACACCAGCAGCAGAAATCTTCTAAAAGCTATCTCCTCACTTGAGAAAGTGGGAGAGGTGTGACCTTGGGGGCAAGCACAAAGCTAGGTACTGTCACCTACTCTTAGCTCCTCCGTTTAGGCTAACTCCTAACGAAGCCAAGGGGGGTAGTCCCTAACAAAGAGTTTTCTATGGCTCAATGTTTAAGTTAATTTTTAGATGTTTTGGATGCGGATGGGTGTTGTTTAGGAGTTATTGTGATTTAAAATGATTAATATTAAGGGGATGATGATTAATTAAAGCAATCCACGTTGCTAACAAGAGATCACACATATAAGCAAAGATTCCAGACTTATAACTTAAGCATTCAATTATAATCAATTGAAATGGACCATAGACAGTTGATCAAGATAGAAAATTAATCAAATATAACAAAGGACCAGTGCCTTATGGAGTCAAATAACCGCGTGAAATAAAGTCTAGGAATTAAGCTAGTGATTATTAGGTTTTGCAAGTGCTCTTGGTAGATTTTAAGAGTTTTGTGTTTGTGATCTTCACTTATGGTGGCTGGATGTCCTAACCGGTAATACCTTCAGTGGCTCCGTTCGAAGACATGACGGACCTGTCTGGGGTCAAAGGTAAGTGTTCAATAACTTAACTACCAGTGCCCAGATTAGGTAGCCCGGCGCCCACACTTGGAATTTTCCCACATGCCTCGGTATTTATCGAACAACGCCGGTGCATTGGTTATGGGGAAAAGTTTTAGTTAAGTTCCTCTTATGGGGTGTAGAGATCCAATGCCGTTTCTGGGTATTCCGATCGAAGATTGGTCAGAGCATACTCCGGCAAGGAGGGAAGGGGGTTAATTAATTAAAGGGATGTGAGTTGCAAATTTTATTAAGTTAATTAATTAAAACTCTCCGACAGAGAGCGCTCTTGACCTCATCTTATGACAGTGGTTCAAGAGACTTAGCTAATCTATATGCTTGATGCAAGGATATGCAGTGGGAATGCTCTCCGATAGAGAGCACTCTTGATCTACAAAGTGAGATTCAAGAGATTTCTACTTTAAACAGTTGAATTACTTATGAAAGATACAAAAAATTAAAATATGAAGTAATCAACCTAGTTAATGAAACAAAATGGGCTAATCTAACAATTAGTATCTACTTTGGAAGAAAAATGAAACTACTCTAAGTACTCGAAATAAATCTAAGTTAAGAAAAAAAAACACTCTTCCCCAAATGGGGAAGAAAAACCAAGTATGGGAGGCCCTATCCCACTTAGCCTTGTTTTATTAATGAATTACAAATGCCTTTGGAACTTAATCCTTGTCAGGACTTTGAGAAGCAACTTAAGTAAAAATTAAAAACTCTTATGAGTTTGTACAAAGGAGAATGACTTCTTTTTTGGCTTTGGATCCTTGTCTTTGGATCTAGCTCTACTTGCTCTTTCTTGTTTGGTTTTGCTTTTGGTTCACCTGTGGATAAGAGCTCTAAACAAGGACTAGTGAGAGTGTTAGGAAACCAAATTTAACCTGTGATTCAAAAAGATTAAGTGGATGAGAAGACAAGTGCCTTATGAGATGAAACAGGAGATCAAAACAATGGAATAAGACCCAAAATCAAAACTTGGAAAGGATCAGGGAAGCTCACCGTTTTTTATGTAAAATGCACGATTTTTGGCGAAACGACTTGGAATTTTTTGAGAATTTAAAATTAAAGATTTTTTAACATTTTAGGCTAATTTCCAGAATCTGGAAAATAGCAGAAAATTCTAGAAAATCAGTTAAAAAAACAGCAAGTACAAAATGGCACGTTTTTCGAGAAAAAGTCAAAAAATTTGAAAAAAAAATTTGAAAAATTTCTGATTTTTTTAATGAATTTCCAGAATTTAGAATTAACAAAAAAATTCAAAAATCAGCGAAAAAAACAACGAGCTTGAAATGGCACGCTTTTCGAGAAAAAGTCAAAAAATTTAAAAAAATTAAAATTTTTGAAAATTTTTGGAAAATTTCTGATTTTTTAATGAATTTCCAGAATTTAGAATTAATGAAAAATACAGAAAACCAGCAAGCCCAAAAAATGGAAAATTTGCACATTTTTCGAGAAAACTCGTGCACGTTTTCCAAGGCAAAAAGAAAGCTCGATTTAAAAAGGAAATGAAACTAGATCTTTAAAAATGGACCTTTAGAAAGATGGATCTAGCTTTGAAAAAGTAGATCTAAGGCTAGAAAGCCTAGATCTATCTTAGTAGAAGCCAAGCAAGGTTAAAATAAATATTTAAATGACTTGATAACTTCTACAAAAGTGGAAAAGAGGTAAGATAGAACCTTGAAAATAGAGATCCACTTGTAGCAATCAAAGTAACCAGGTGTATTGTTTAATCTTTGTTGATGGAAGGAAGGAGAAGCCATGACTGTTGTATTTCTTTCTTGGATAGAGAAGCGCTTAGGAGAACCTGCAAAACGAAGGAATTAGATGAAAATAACCACCGGTTCATGAAGAAGAACTTGATCTTTAAGCTTGTCCTTCACCTTTGATGATCTCTGCAAAACCCTTGAAAACAAAGTTAAATCCAAACAAAATAATCATAAACTAGATTGTTAGCCCTTCAAGAGTATATATTGAATAATGATTTAATAATTGAAAAAGAGAAGGGTAAGAGAGATATCACCAAAAGACGGTGTGAATCCACAATTCCAATAGCTCATACATAGACCTCCAAAGTCACAACTTTATTCCAATCTTTAAACAAATATTAAAATAATTTTTGCAGAGTGTTCATACCCAAAATCTCCATCCCCATAGAGCTGAAAGAGCCTCTATTTAACAAATGAGAGAGTGCTAAAACCCAAAAACCAAAAAACCAACCCTAACCGGCTTAGCTACCTAACAAAGAGCCCAAACCTACACTGGAGAATCGGGAGTGAGGGGAGGCCTCTACCCAGGCAAAGCGCCCCCACTCCAAACCTGTGCACTGAAAACAAGCCAAAGATGAGGCCACATGTGTGATGTAGGTAAGCTCATCCTTAGGTCTGGCAGTAGCCTGAGCTCGGTTTGGGAATCCCACTGATGGTGTAAGCTTTAGTCTTCACCTCGATCAAATCACTGGACCAATGAGAGCTCTCCATCTCATCTTTTGTTGGAGATGACATGTCTGATAACTGATAATAAATTAATTACTCTCTTAACGATGACTGAAGCTGAGTTATGATAACTCCAATCATCATAAGTGTTCCATGAGATGTCATTTAGCCTTTTACTTTACTAAATTTGGATTAATTTGGAGAGTTTTAGTTTTCTCCAAAATAATCATTTTTTTTAATAAAAATCATTTTTAACTCAAAACTGACTTTTTTGAGTAAAAATGCAGTATGTGTTCGATTGCAGATCTGAAAGTTGGTTCTGACTGGCTGGCTAATCAAGAATGGCTTAAGGTTAGAGCCTTCAATCACTGAATTCTGAGTCCAGATCATGAACGGTTTTTTTACATTTAATTTATGGAAAAATTAAACCAAAAAACTTAGGAAAAGTAATTAAAAGTTAAAAAATAATTTTTCACTGTTCGAAAAAAGATTTTTTTGAATTTTTTTTGTGTCCAAATAACTTAGGACATGACCATGATCTATCTAAATAATGTCTAGTAGGCTTATAACACTTAGTTGGGCTCTAATAACCCCCCAAGGCCCAAAATTCGACATCGGGCATTCTAGCTTTGGAGGAAGCGGGACAAAACCTCGTCAATTATACTCGGCTGAAGGCAAAGCATAATTGTCAGGGGGAAAAAACTCCCTGGAATACCCTATTTGAGATTCTACGTCTCAGGAGACTGAACCACTCAAAAATATCCTACTAGCACATTTTATTACAAACCCCACGGGGCCATGGTCAAAATTATTCAAATAAAAAAAATGACTAGCCAATATCGGCTAGACAAGCAGACGGATCAACTGATACACTAGAATCAGACTTTGAAGAAGTCTGTCAACCGACGGCTCCTCAGGTAACCCAACTTATGGTACAAAAAGTTGGATAACACAATCATAGACGACCGAGATTTGGCAAGTTGTTAAGCAAGGGATTCAGTTAGATTGCTATAAAATATATTTCCAGACGCCACACGATTGCAGCAGTAAAAGGAGGGGTATCAATCCTGGAGATCGCATATGTCTCCTGGTTGCTCAGTGTGAGATAAATTTTGCACCTGAATGCAGGTTTCAAGGACTCGACAGTTGAAATCACCACTATCTCTGGAGCATACAACTTTGTTTAAACACAGTGGCAGCCTTCTCAAGAGCAGATCTTTAGATTTGGGAAAAAAGATAGGTAAGACCATTTCATTGATAACCCATGACAGCCAAAGGAAAATAATAAATAGCCTTGATCCAACATCTCTAACAATTACTCGATCATTTTATTGTTTTTTATATTTGCAGGTTTAACTAAGTTTTAATAGGTGTTGCTGGTGTGACTTGGTCCTGGCTGAGATACTATTGTAGCCCAAGGATTTTTACACAGTCGACTGAAATTCCTTCAAGCGTAAATGTGGAAAAAAAACTAATTTTATGTTTGCAGGTTGCGAATGAAAGGTTGTTTGAAGATTGTGCATGGAAGGATGAAAGGTTGCATCGTTTATAGGTTTTGTATGATAGACTATTTGCAGGTTTTGGATGGAGGGTTGAACACTCTATTTTATTTACTTTTAATTTTTTTCGTTTTAATATTTATATTAATATTTCAGGAATGGTGTTGTTTGAATAATTATTATAATCTTTATTATAAATTTCATCATTTTATTTTAATGTTTCAATGCTTATAATTGCAAGTTTTAATAAAAACATGTTTATAATTGCAAGTGTTAATAAAAGCTAAAAACCTAATAGAGAACTAACTATATGATTTAAATATGTTTATCTATTTGTAAGAATTAAAACAAAAACAAAAAAATATTAAAACTCAAACAAAAACTATATAGATTTTTATTGTTTTGTTGTTGTTGTTGTTGTTAATTAAGTTATTTTATTTTCTATTGGTTCATAGATTTATAAGAAACCTAATCTATTTTTTTTATTCCTAGTATGATTAGAAAATTTATTAAATGAAAAATGGAAAAGGAAAGGAATAAAAATTTTCATAAGTTTTAGATTTAAAATATTAAAACTATTTTTTTAATTCTTAACAAAAATAAAAATAGAAACACTAATAATTAAGACTATAGAAATAAAAAAATTCAACAAATAGAAACATTACAGTAAGTTAAAGCATACTAATTTTAAACTAAAAATAAAACTAAAACCTACCTAGTTTACTTTAATTAAAATTTACAATTATTTAGGTATAGTGAAATTTCCAGTGGAACCATACATGTAAAAGCAGTAAAATAATATTTACATACAATTTTATAAAATGAAATCTAACATATTCAAAAGTATGAGAAACTTGAGATTGTAAGTGTAAATTAACAAAACAAAACCAAAACTGATATAACTTAATACTTACTTGGAGACATTGTTCAATGCAGCTCTCGTTCGCATGATGATCACCCGAGATCTCTTCTTCATCCTCCTAAATTTCTTTCTCGCATGCTTGTTCCTTATTATATGCATAGAACTCTTCAAATGTTGGTTCTTCCTTTGCTTCTGGAAGAGTGGTTTCATTTTTAATTGCAGTCAAGATCTCCTCTTCTTGAGAAGAGGAGATCCCAGCTTTTGCAAGGATCTTAGTGAGCAATTCCAAATCCAAACATATGCTCATCAAATCAAATGCTTAAAAAATGAAAAACAAGTACATGACAAGGGAAAAAAAACAGTACGAAACGGGTTAGTACAAAAAAAATGCAAAAACAGGGATAAAAGGTGCACAAAAATCTGTACAAAACAAAAATGAACATATAAAAAACAAGTTAGTATGAAATAAAAGCCATCCCAAAATTGAAAGCAATCCAAACTAAAAAATGAAAAGGGAAATTTGCATAAAAAAAAAAACTTGTGTTTGCAGAAAATGAAAGAACACACTTGCAGAAAAAGTAAATACTTTGCAGAAAAATAAACATGCTTGCAAAAAAAACAATCAAGGCTTTGGGGCAACCCACTAAATTGGATGCGTCTCGTTGTTACACCACGAAAATCCAAGAAATTCCGTAGTGAATTCATCCTTGTGTCTAACCATTTCCCCTCCCC
Source organism: Pseudotsuga menziesii (assembly GCA_001517045.1). Lineage (NCBI taxonomy): Eukaryota > Viridiplantae > Streptophyta > Pinopsida > Pinales > Pinaceae > Pseudotsuga > Pseudotsuga menziesii. The sequence goes on along the minus strand of LPNX010875448.1, from coordinate 98,184 downwards.
CTTTCTATAAAAAAAAATGAACTATCTACCTATCTAAACTATGATCCCTTTTAGCACCTCTTCGACAATGACGCCAAAATGTTGGTGCAAATATTAAACAAATTATAATCTATATCCAACGATTTAATTGTCAACCTGGAGAGAGCATAAACTTGTGAGGTATAGACAAAATATATGTAGGGGCAGAGTGTCGCTGAACTTAATCTATAACTGAATTTAGAAATACATGATTGAAATTGAAAATATATGCAACTGAAATTAAATTAAACTTGCAAAATCATAAATGACATGAAAAGCAAGAAATGACAAGAACAAAAATCTAATATAGAAAAGCAGGAAATTGCAGGAAATAAATCTAATCTATGAAAGCATAAAATTGCATGAAATAAACTGATATAAAACAATTAACAATAACATGAGAGAATAAAAGGATTTACATTACAGCATCATCTCCACTACATAACAATGAAAATCCACCCTATGACTAACTCTCAAAAAGATCTAAGCTATCTTCTACTTCCAAACCACTAGAGAGGCCTCTAACCAAAAGGAGGAGAGAGCCCTCCTATTTATACATGAATTCAAGATAACTAATCATAATTACATATCCACTATTCTCTCAACTTATCCTTCAAAATACTCAACAAATCTAAAACTCATCCCTTTAAATCTTCAACAAATATTGGATGAGATATTCTCTCCACATCTCCATGATTTTCTCCTTGAAGTTATCTCACATCTAGAAGATGAAATTCAAATCTGAGCCTAGGTGGTCACTTTTGAGCTTGTTAAAGTCTTCAAATACACCTGTAAGCATCACCAAACTCATCCAACTTTAAAGTATAATGAAAATATGTTATTTTTCATAATAATTAACCACAAATTCACTCAAAATACTCAAGAGTAAATGATTTGGAAAATAGTAATTATAAACCCATATTTATTATGAAAGTGGTGAATATTAATGGTTTTATGGAAGGATAAGATAGGAATAAGGTAACAAATGGTACATAAAAGGTGAATAAAATGTGGTCTTTTTGCGGCTCAACGTATCTGTCAATTGCTGTGCACGAGATTAGAACCTATCCCATGAAAAAACCTATTTGACAAAAAATGTGTCAAGTCCATCCTAGGAAGGCTACGGCTATTAAATCTAAAGTGGACAAAGTTCTGAAGGCGAGGTTTATTTATCGTGTACCCTTGACGGAATGGGTATCTAATATTGTCCTTGTGACTAAGAAGAAGGGCACTATTAGAGTCTGTATCGATTTTTGAGACTTAAATAAGGCTTGTCCTAAGGACAATTTCCCTTCTCCACATATCGATCAGATCATCAATAAATGTGTTGGGAACGTCATATTTTATTTTATGGATGGATTTTCTAGCTACAATTAGATAGAGATTCTTCCTTCCAATCAAAATAAAATGACATTCATTTTTCCATGGGGAACCTTCACGTATCGGAAGTTACCTTTTGGCCTAAAGAACGTCGGAGATACATTCCAGCAAGCCATGTCCTATTCCTTTCTCGATATCAAGCACATCGTGGAGCCCTACCTTGACGATCTCCCTACTCATTTGTAGCAACAGGAGGACCATCAAGGGCACCTTAGAGACATTTTCCTTAGGTGTCGTCATTATAATATACAGCTGAATCCACACAAATGTGTCTTCTATGTTGATACTGGACACCTTCTTGGCTTTGTGGTTTCCAAAGATGGCATCCAGATAGATCCATTGAAAATTGTTGTTATCCTGGCCTTACCCGCCCCAACAAACATTACCGAGGTCCAAATTTTGCAAGGGAAGGAAAAATTTCTTTGTCATTTTGTGTGCAACTTTGCAGAGAAAACGCACGGTTATATGCGTCTCCTGAAGAACGACACTCCATTCTTCTAGGATGACCAGGCCCAATGAGCCTTTGATAATCTGAAGCATGCTCTGACCCATTCACTCATGATACACCCCCCATATTACTCAAAGGAATTTCTCTTATATGTTGCTGCCTCCACTACTACCATCAAAATGGTTCTAGCGTAGGACAATCCCAATGGCCAAGAACACATGATATATTACATGAGTAAGAATCTCATTAAATCTGTATCTCGTTACTCATGTGTGGAGAAATGATCTTTCGCCACAGTCATTGTTGTTCAAAAGTTTCGTCATTACATTCTACTTTGTACCACAACTGTACTCGCAGATCAAAACCCCATGTACTACATTCTGACTCGTCAGGTACTAGGGGGAAATATTCTTGTTTGATTGTTATCTTATAGGAATTTGATCTTGAGTTCGCCAAGGTTACTTCGAAGAAATCCTTGGTTTTCGTGGAATTAATGTGTGATCTTCCATGTGCTTTCATAGAATCTGAGCCCAACAATTCATTCCCGGATGAATTTTTGTTCTTGATAAGCACAAATGATCCATGGTATGGATATTTGATTATCTATATCCAAACTTAGATATTTCATCCTGACATGTCCCGTGACGATCATCGTTGTATCCATCACCATTCAAAGTGCTATCTCATTTTGAATGATACATTGTACCAACGTGGTATTGATTCCATCCTTCGACGATGCCTTACACATGAAGAGGATGAACAAGTCCTGAATGATTGCCACTCTGGATCATGTGGTGGTCATCTTTATAGGATGGCTACAGCACAAAAAAATCCTTCGTGATGGGTATTTTTGGCCTTTGATATTCAAATATTGTCATGAGGCGGTTAAGAAATGCCCACCCTATCAACACTTTTATCCGAAAAAGCACACCCACCTTGCTCCTTTACACCCCATCATTGTAGTTGGCCCTTTTTCCAAGTGGGGTATTGATTTTATGCATTGTAATCCTACCTTATCCAAAGGGCATGGTTACATCATCGTGTCTGTGGATTATTTCACAAAATGGGATTAGGCAATGCCTACATATGCAGAGGATGGTAAGACTACCGCCCTATTTTTATTCAACCATGTGATAGCTAGGATTAGAGTCCTGAAAGCTATAGTCACTAACCACAGATCTCATTTCTGGAATCAGATGATGGCTGAACTGAGTTCTAAGCTTGGTTTTCTCCATGAAAACTCAACTATGTATTACCCGCAGGCTAATGTTTAGGTCGAGTCCATTAACAAAGTTTTAAAACTATGTTGCGTAAGATGGTTGGAGATCACAAATCCAACTGGTAATTGACTCTCTTTTCCACACTTTGGGCTTACAAGACTTCAGTAAAAACAACAACTGGTTTCTGTTAGAATAATCAACCCATAGTTAGCTACCTTAGACATTAAATTAATTATTTTTGTCTTATTTGCCTAGTTTCATGATTCCACCTTATGCAAGTTGTCATTTGCCTATCGATAGTGGTCAAAATTGCCTATTTTGACTCATGTAGTGATTGGGAAACCTCAAGGAATCAATTCTACTTTATTCCTGGCCTCCTAGGTGCCCTTCTGCTTTTTCTGCTTTATTGCCTGCTTTTTCAGTGCTTTAAGGCAATTGGGAAAGTTTGACTAGGTGAGGTTAACTAGTTTTTTGTCCTCCACATCCTCCACTCTTTTCTCCTATGAAAAGAATGTATGATTTTTCCTTCCATCACCTTTTAGCTTTCCTAAGTGATTTTTCCAATTCGTGAGCTCCTTAGCTGATTTTGAAACTACTTTATGCACCTATGGGGGAATTGCTTAATTTTAGTAAGCCTGCTTTTGACTAAATTTGAATTGCCTCCTCATGCATTCGAATCCCTTATGTAATTATTTAATGCAACAACCTATCATGTTACAGAGTTGGCTATTGTACACTTATTCAATACAGTTTAGTGTTCAGCTCCATATTCAGTCTCTTTTGTGAGTGATTTTGCATGTACAATTGATAATTGTTGTGAGTTTTATTGTTCTATCATTGGGTTCAATTTTTACATGGTATTAGATCCAATGTAGATCAATCAATTTCTCTCCTTCAAATTTGTTTTGCAGGTTCGACATCAGTGACTGTGAGCCTTCTACTGACAGCCGGGACAATTTCTGAGCTATGGATCAATCTCAGAAGATCATCTTGACTCCCTTCAATTTATTTGAATGGAAAGCAGAGATGGAGATACTGTTGAGAGCAAAAGGCCTCTAAAGGGTGACTATGGCAACAGAAGCAGAGCCCAATGCAGCTGCAGAGAAGATAAAATGGCACAACAGGAGGGATGAGGCCTATGGTCTCTTGTGTTTGAGTATTTCTAGAGACCTCCTTTTCCATCTTGATGGATTGACATCACCGGATGAAGTATGGGAGAATATTTCTAATCTTTTTAGAAAGACATATGAAATGAGGGGACATCAAATTGAAAATGAACTGATCTCCCTGATTCCAAATAGCTTTGAATCCCTGCAACTATATTTCTCCAAGTTCAAAGCACTTGTTTTGCAGCTAAAACAATGTGGGATCGAAAAGAAGAATGATCAGCTGGTCTTGGCCATACTCTCGAAGCTTGGCCCTAACTATTCAGTGTTTTTTCGACCTTCTATGCCAAAAAGTTGACAGCTTGAACCTGGAAGATGCCTAGCCTTACAGATTTCATGGAACCTCTCACACAAGAACAAGACAAGCTGGTGATGATGGGCACCATCAAACCATCCAAAGACCAAGCTATGGTTGCTGGAGATTCGAGGGTGGATTCAAAAATAAAAAAGAAAGCTAAAAATCCACCTGAGCAAAAGAGAGACAAGAACAAGTCTCCGGAGGAGACACAAGGTTCCAAGAAGAACTACGAGAAGAAGAAGAATAAAGGAGAAATGAGAAAGTGCGCATACTACAATAAGAGAAATCACACTGAAATCTCTTGTATGAAGAAGCAAATAGACATGTTGACCCAACTCCTGGAGAAGAATGGCATCTCCCTTCCAGATAGCTCAAAGAAGAGGGAAGGAGGATCAAGTTCAGAAGACAGAGAGAGAGTTCATGCATTGGTTGCTGGCACATCAAGCTCACCTAGTTTCATCATTGATTCTGGAGCTTCAAGACATATGGTTTCGACCAAGGAGGCATTCTCCTCACTTGACATGTCGAAAGGTCCACCAATAGTACTGGGAGATGAATCTCTCACTTAAAGTTTGGGCAAAGGGAGGATTGATCTTGATCATGGTCAGTTCAGCAATGTGTTGTATGTTCCTGGTCTTGCCTCTAATCTCTTATCAGTGTATCAGATGACCCACATTGGGTCTCCAAAGAAGGTCATATTCTCCCCTGCTAAAGTTGAGATCACAGAGATCTCAAGTGGTAAAGTCATTGCAAAAGGAGTTGCAAATCATACTCAGAAGGTATACATGTTCTCACACTTCCTACCCTACTCAAACCCCTCTGCTCTTCTGATTCATGCTAATGAAGCAAGTAAGATTTGGCATGAAATATTTGGCCACCTAAATTACAAGTATCTTTCTGATCTTAGTGAAAAAGAGATGGTCATAGGGTTACCAAAGATAAAATTTTCCAAAGGAGTCTGCCAAGGTTGTATCCTAGGAAAACACCCAGAGCATAAATTTGAGAGAGCTAGTCATGAGAGAACCTCTGCACCCCTCGAGTTGATCCACGGTGATGTTGTTGGCCCATTCCCTCATATGTCCATGAGTCAGGCCAAATATGTATTAACTTTCGTAGATGAATTTTCCAAGTATCGCTGGGTTTACTTCTTGAAACACAAGTATGAAGTTTTTGGCCTCTTCAAAGTCTTTAACGCTTTGGTTGAAAACCAGTCTGGGAGGAAAATCAAGGTCCTTAGATCGGACAATGGTGGTGAGTATGTCAAGTCTAAGTTTATTCAATATTGTGTATATGCAGGCATTCAGATGCAGCATTATATCCCTTACACACCACAACAAAATGGTGTTGCTGAGAGGAAGAACAGATCACTGAAGGAGATGGCAACATGCATGATGGAGGCCAAAACTTTGCCACCAAAGTACTGGGCTGAAGCTATCAAATGTGCAGCCTATATCCAGAATAGGGTGCCTCATAAACAGCTTGATGGTATGACTCCTTTCGAAGCATGGAGTGGGCACAAGCCAGATGTGACCCATTTCAGGATTTTTGGCTCAAGGGCTTGGGCTTGAATTCCAACAAAGAAGAGAAAGGCTTTGTAGCCCCAAAGCCAAGAGTGCCTATTTATTGGGTACTCTGAAGATTCAAAAGGGTACAAGCTGATAAATTTGAGCACAAACAAATCCTTCATCGAAAGGTGTGTTCAGTTTCAAGAAGAACCCCTAGCAGCAGTGGAAGTTGGAGAAGCCTCTTCACCACCAGATCCTCTGAAAGTAAGTGAAGAGTTTGTTGAACATGCTGATTCTGATATGTATAATAGTGATGAGTTTATTACATATCCTAACAACCCTACAAGGCCAAAATGGGCAGCCAATACCATTCATGCAGCAGGAGAGCTAGCTGGGAATCCCAATGACCCTAGGAGGACTAGATCTCAATTTGAGAGTGCTCTGTGCATGAAGGATCCTATGTTTGTTGAGAAATTCTATCTGATGGTGGAATTAGATCCTCAGACATATGAATATGCAGCAGGAGATCCAAGATGGCAAGCAGCCATGAAGGAATATTTTAGCTCACTCCAGAAGAGCAACACTTTGGAGCTAGTGGATCTTCCCCTAGGGAGGAAGCTAGTTCAGTGTAAGTGGGTGTATAAGACCAAATTTACTGTTGATGGTTCACCTCTAAAGTACAAGGATATATTGGTAGCCAAGGGCTACTCACAGGTTCATGGCATAGATTACAATGAGACCTTTGCACCAGTGGCAAAGATGGACTCCATCAGGCTAGCCTTAGCCATTGCAGCTTCAAAGCAATGGGAGGTACATCACATGGATGTAAAGTGTGCCTTCCTGAATGGATATCTCACTGAAGAGATATACATGCAGCAGCCTCAAGGATTTTCTACTAACCCATCTCTTGTGTGCAGGTTGAGAAAGTCATTGTATGGGCTAAAGCAAGCCCCCAGGGCTTGGTATGCCAAGATTGATAGCTTCTTGCTATCACTGAATTTTGTTCAGTGCAAATAAGATCCAAATGTCTATTTGAAGTTAATTAATGGTTCATTAATGATCATTGTGTTATATGTTGATGACCTCCTCATTACAGGAAGCTCAAAGGATGAGATTGCTTCCTTGAAGGGTGCAATGAACCAAGCCTTCTCCATGACAGATTTGGGGCTCTTAAGCCAATTCTTGGGGCTTGAGATTGCTCAAACAAAAGTTGGAATCAAGGTGCACCAGTCCAAGTATGCCTTGGATTTTCTAAACAAATTCAAAATGAAGGATTGCAAGCCAAGCAAGACTCCTTTCCTTTCAGGAGTAAAGCTGGAAGAAGTTGATTCTTCACGTATGGTAAACAATACACTGTATAGGCAATTGATTGGATTTTTGTTTTATCTTACACATACTAGACCTGATATTTCTTATGCAGTAATTGTGGCTTCTAGATACATGGATCAGCCTCAAGAGATCCATTGGAAAGCAGCCAAAAGGATCCTTAACTTTGTCCAAGGAACAAGGACACATGGGATCTTCTATAAAGCAAAATATGATCTTGATTTGATTGGGTTTACTGACAGGGATTGGGCAAGTGATAGCACAGACAGAAAGTCCACATTAGGATATGTTTTCATGCTTGTAGAAGGGCCAATCAACTAGTCAAGCAAGAAACAGAGTGCCATTGCACTCTCATCTACAGAAGCAAAGTACAGAGGAGTTGTAAATGTAGCAACTCAATGTTTATGGTTGCAGGGGTTACTTGGAGAGTGTGGCTTTGAATCAGAGTACTCAACTACCATCTACTATGATAACTAGAGTACCATTTGAATATGCAATGATCTAGTTCAGAAGCAGAGAACCAAACACATTGAGATCCATATGCACTACATCAGAGAGCTTGTGCATGATGGCACCATTCACCTACTCTTCTGTTCATCTTCAAAACAAGTAGCTGATATCTTCACCAAAGCATTTTGTGAGAAGACCTTCAGCAATCTCAAATTACTACTGGGGATTGCTGATCATGCTGTGAAGCATGAGTGAAGACAAGATTTCCAAATTTTGTTTTACAGTCCATGTTTAAGGGAGGATTTTCCCATGTGGTTTTTGCCTCTTTCCTTGTTTAAATGGACATGCAGTATGTAAAGGGTGACTAAGACTTATTGCTAGGCCCTATAATTTTTTTATATATTACTCATAATTCAGGCTTAAGGGGGGGTGTTAGAATAATCAACCCATAGTTAGCTACCTTAGACATTAAATTAATCATTTTTGTCTTATTTGCCTAGTTTCATGATTCCACCTTATGCAAGTGGTCATTTGCCTATCCATAGTGGTAAAACTTGCCTATTTTGACTCATGTAGCACTTGGAAACCTCAAGGAATCAATTTTGCTTTATTTCTGGCCTCCTAGGTGCCCTTCTGCTTTTTCTGCTTTATTGCCTACTTTTTCAGTGCTTTAAGGCAATTGGGAAAGTTTGACTAGGTGAGGTTAACTAGTTTTTTATCCTCCACATCCTCCACTCTTTTCTCCTATGAAAAGCATGTACAAGTTTTCCTTCCATCACCTTTTAGCTTGCCTAAGTGATTTTTCCAATTCGTGAGCTCCTTATCTGATTTGGAAACTACTTTATGCACCTATGGGGGAATTGCTTAATTTTAGTAAGCCTGCTTTTGACTAGATTTGAATTGCCTCCTCATGCATTCGAATCCCTTATGTAATTATTTAATACAGCAACCTATCATGTTACAGGGTTGGCTATTGTACACTTATTCAATATATTTTAGTGTTTAGCTCCATATTCAGTGTCTTTTGTGAGTGATTTTGCATGTACAATTGATAATTGTTGTGAGTGTTATTTTTCTATCACTGAGTTCAATTTCCACAGTTTCAAACCCTTTTAGTTGGTTTCAAACACTTTTTCATCTTCTTCATCTTTGCAAGAGCTCCTAAGCTCTTGACTTCTTCCTTAATTGCTGTTGTGGTCTTCTCTATGTTCTGGATACTCTGCTGCAATTCCAGTCTATCTGGGAGCTCGTCTAGATCCAACCATGTCTTCGTTGCATCAGCTAGTGATGACTGTGTGTCATATATGCACCTCTTCATCTATGTTGAAGTGAGTCTAAAGGCCTCTGCCGTTGATTCCTTGTCGGCCTGAGGTGTGCCTAGTGGTCGAGCCTCAAGCTCAACAATCTGGGCTTTGTAGTCTTCCTCCATCTTGGTCACTGTTTCTTCTAGAGCCTTTGCTCTGTCTTCAATTCTTCTTACCTTCTGTGATAGAGGTAAGGAAAACTCTATGCTACACTGGGGTAACTGCAATGTGAACCATTTGTTGGTTTTCTATGGGGAAACCTGGGTTTATTGTAATGTACCAACAAAACCCCTAGCTTACTGGCCCTTTCGGTGACAGACCACAAAATGGCCTGAAGTCTCACCCGAAGTGATCTTGGATGGGGTGGCTGAAGACTCAGGTGTCTTCAACCAGGTTCTATAGCATCCTAGGGTCTCACGACTCTTCTTTTCCAGCGGGATCTCTCTACGAGGACGATCTTTCCTTCTAGCTGGCGCTGGTAGGGAGCGGACTCTTATCGCATCGCAGCTTCTATGGTGATGTGCAAACTTACTCTTCTGCTCAACTCCTTCCCTGCGATCTCTCACACCACATCTCCTCAGACGACACAATATCGTCGTTCTATGCTGTAATATGTCCTATAGTGAGGCTCGATATGCGTATCAACTCTCAAGGTCCTACGACCTCCTTCCTGGGTCTAATAACTCTGTTAACCCTCACAAGGGTGTTAAACCACTTCACTTAAACCTCTGCTGTTTAACACGCTAACATCAACTACACTCAACTCACGGAACTCATATACCGAAGTCACTTAATGCTGTAACTGTCAAACTATCATGAATCAAGCACTGATAAACTCATATACAGGCTACTTGATACATTCAACTTGCGTTTAACCTTCTATGTGCTATACACTGAAGCATAACATACATACATTCATCAACTGATAAGCAACATTCATGTAACAGATAACAGATAGCAACTAAGTAAAGCACAATCACATGAAACAGTCACACAACACACGGGTTTTACATGGTTCACTTCTAGGGGGGAAGCTACGTCCATGGGAACTGGTTTTTATATTATATCTTGAGATAGTAAACACAGTTCCATTGCAACCTATTATGCATCTTGAGATCTTCTGGGAAACTCCACACACACAACCGGGAGCCCTTCTCTCTTAGATCTCTTCTCTTTCTATATTGATTCCTTCTTGCAATATACTCTTCCTCTCTCTCTCTCTCAATCCCTGCGGATTGTTACATTCATGCTCAAGGAGCCAACTACTAGTTGCAGTAAGATAATATAGACTTAACAACAGAACTAGAGCTCGAATCGAAGAACAGCTAATTGGCCAACTAGCTAATTTTCTATCTAAATGTTTTGCTAGCTAACCTTTCATAATACAAAATACATGCTTATATAGACGGCCCGAAGGTGTCGCCCTATTACAACACTGTGGGCCTTTCCCAATAGTAACCCAAAAGAAACCTAACTATGACAGTCAGCCTATCTGTACTTGAACTGCCACTTTTCGTCACACCACAGCTTTTTGCAGTCTTCCACGCTTCCCGACGCTGATCATGGGTATGGGTGTCACTTCCTCGGTTGCTTCCCTTCTGTCCTTTGTCTTCAATACCTCGGCCTGTTGCTCCTTTTCTATTTATGAGGGTAGTTGAGCCCTCCTATCTTCGTCGCTGCCTTAAGTGCAGTGGGTGAGCTCTCTCTTCTCGGCCGCTTGGGTACTGTTTCCTTTGACTCTCTTATTTCGATATAGCAGCTTTTCCTATAGCTGCGGGGCCCTGCTCCAACAATCACACTTTGTATGGCCTTCCCCTGTCCCACTGTAGACTCCTTAGACCCCATGGACCATTTTTTGTTCTTTGATGTTTCCTTGATCATCCCTAAAAACATGTGAAAAATGATACACGTGACTTTTAAACCTATAAGCGCGTATATATGTGGGTTTGACCACTAAAACCGTGTACATTGGGATGTGTACATAATCCAAATCCTTTTGGAGTTTTCCTTGACATGGATCATTTGACTCCTGGCCTTCCCTATGCCTTGAGATCACTCGAATTCGACCTTTCATTACCCCTTTGAAAAGCTATATAAGGAACTCTATGATACATTGAAGGCATAGGAGAGAATTGAGAGCAAAGAAACTATAGTCCATTGTTGCTGGAACTTATGCTTGAGTCTTCATCCCTTTGTGCCTTGGAGCACTAGTGTGTTCTTCCCAAGCTTGCCTTTTACTTGTGAGATTGCTATCGAGAGATGGAGGATTGAGGTGGTGGAGGCCTAAGTGGGGGATTCAGTTTCTTCAGTTCATAGACATGTCGTCAGAGGTTGTATCTTGTAATCTCTGATTTATATTAATAGAAATATCTTTTCCTGTCCAATAATGTGTGTTTGAATGAATATTTTATCCATGGGATTATGTCAATTGCTTATACATTATTGATTATATATGCTAGAATAGATCTAACACCATGATCTATAGAATGCTTGTATTGTTTACTTGTTGTTGAGGAAGTAATCTATCAATTCAAGCTGAATTTGGAAAGCTCAACGGGGATCTACTTCAACCGTCCGGAATAAGGTACGAGGTCTGATCCTTAAGTGTTAGACATTTAATTTCTATTGCATATTGGAAATGATTGATTTCTAGAGTCAAGCTATCTGTTGTGGTACCCCAAGTGTTACGGAGAGAAATTCCTATGGCTTGTGGTACCACAACAGATAGCTTGACTCTAGAAATCAATCCTTTCCAATATGCAATAGAAATTAAATGTCTAACACTAAAGAATTAGACCTCGTACCTTATTCCGGATGGTTGAAGTAGATCCCCTTTGAGCTTTCCAACTTCAACTTGAATTGATAGATTACTTCCTCAACAACAAGTAAACAATACAAGAATTCTATATATCATGGTGTTAGATCTATTCTAGCATATATAATCAATAATGTATAAGCATTTGACATAATCCCATGGATAAAATATTCATTCAAACACACATTATTGGACAGAAAAATATATTTCTATTAATATAAATCAGAGATGACAAGATACAACCTCTGACGGCACGTCTGCGAATCAGAGAAACTGAATCCCCCACTTGGGCCTCCACCACCTCAATCCTCCATCTCTCGATAGAAAGCTCACAAGTAAAAAACAAGCTTGGGAAGAACACACTAGTGCTCCAAGGGACAAAGGGATGCAGACTCAAGCATAAGTTCCGAAAACAATGGACTATAGTTTCTTTGCTCTCAATTCTTTCATATGCCTTCAATGTATCATAGAGTTCCTTATATAGCTTTTAAAATGGGTAATGAAAGGTCGAATCCGAGCGATCTCAAGGCATAGGGAAGGCCAGTATTCAAATGAGTCAAATCCATGTCAAGGAAAACTCCAAAAGGATTTGGATTATGTACACATCCCGATGTATGCAGTTTTAGTGGTCAAACCCGCGCATATATGCGTTTATAGGTTTAAAATTCACGTGTATCATTTTTCACATGTTTTTAGGGATGATCAAGGAAACATCAAAGGAAAAAAAATGGTCCATGGGGTCTAAGGAGTCTACAGCAGGACAGGGAAAGGCCATACAAAGTGTGATTCACCTAGAGTGGTGAAATCAACTATAATAGATGACCCCTAATATGTGAGGTCAGAGGGGTCATGCGATGGCCGAAATACATTATAAGTCCATCCCAGAAGTGGAGTGATGAAGGATCCCAAATGGAATACTAGCCACCCAATCAGCATAGTACAATAATACATCTCTGCACATAACTACAAATACATATAGCAGTCCTGGATACATAAGAGTACAATGGCCATGAATAGGCATGATACAAGATATCACATAAGCGGTCATCGCCACGTACAATATATATAGATTAGAATCTCCATGATGAAGATATACAAAGGACCATGATCTCCATAATGGCTGAAGATATATAATAGATCAAGATCTCCATGGTGGCTGAAAATATTTGACGTGTACTGGAATCAAGTCATGAGAGATGAAATCTCATGAACACTGGCATGATCAAGGAGGTAGCATATAAGAGATGCCACCAATCTAGAAAGTCTTCTACACACACCGCTATGAGTACATGTCCTACTATGCAAATAGAGGTGTCGAGGTTGAACATAGTAGTCCATCGTTTGATTATCGGTCATTAATGTATACCATTAATAGACGTGAGATCACCCACCGATAATGAAAATGGGAATCAAGGTGCTAGAGTGCAAACTAACAAGTGTGAATAAAGGTGTTGAGGTCGAACACTTAAGAGGATCCATCGATCAGGGGACATTGATGTATTCCCAAAAACTGTCGATGGTGAGAGAACCTGCCACTGATGACTACAAGTCTCAAGGCACTCAAAATGACTCTAGATTCCAATCCCAGAATAAATGATCTGAAGTCGATGGGATGAAATCCACTGGAAGGAGGGAATTAAGGCATCCCCCATCATCCAACATGAGGTACTCAGCAAAGATGTATAATGTGGAAGGACTCGATCATAAGGTGCATGAACCAGTAACTGTACCAGGAATGGCTGACACGTAAAGTCAAGATAACTGAGGAATGGCTGACTCATGCTTCAACTTCCTTCGAACAAGAGCATAATAGCGTATGGTGACTGAATAAAGGCAGCATAGACTTGATATACAAACTGGGACATCTCTGTGACACAGGAGGCATCAATAGAGGCTCCATAAGGACTGGAAGCTTAACCGGTCGGTGGAGATAAACTCAGATAAATGAGTACAGCTCCTAAAGTCAAACTATAACCCAACCAATGGATGTGATATATAGTGCTCTGTTCGAAGGCAACACGACTCAACAGCTGCCACAGATAACATCTTTCCTTGTCCGGATTTTTGTTTTTTTATTTTTTTTGGACTTTTTTCAGTTATTCAAAAATCTTGAAAAAAGAATAAAATAGCTTTATAGTTACATGCTAGGAGGAGATGAGTGTCATAAGGGAAAACAAACTAATTCCAAGTAGTGGAACATACCTATGCTCAATACAAGGATACATGTGTAGGATATCAACACTCGGGGGAAAATCCCCTCCCGGTAAAAAGGGAATCAAGCTGTGAAGGATATAAAAAATGGCTCTGCATGGCTAGACATGAGACAAGCTCGGGCTATACGGCTGAAATGCAATGTCAGGGAAGCCAGCATAAATCTCAAAAAGGCAGGAAAATCTCATGATAATGCATTCACAACTTGACATGAGGGAGTCTTGAGGGAAAAAGGCCAACAAAAGATCAAGAGGAGTATGAGGCTCTTGCAAAATGTCATGGCAGTACTATACAACAGACTCCCACACCCTAAAGGAGAAAACGTCAGCATGGGTACCAAATACAGATAAGGTGCTAACTAGGGTACCCATGTAAGGTGAAGCTCTACCACTCATATCATGTCACTTCTAAAGCAGCAAGAAGGTTCCGTAACATAATAGAGTGGGTTCGTACCTAAGATTGTGATGAGATGGTCAAAAGGTTATGGAAAATGCAAATAGTGGTGAAGCCTAACCTATATGCCAGTTTAGATATGATACCTGAGATCGGTACGAACGGGTCAATCCAACTACTGAAACGACACTGAAAAAGGTCCTCTACATCATGAATTATGTCAAAAACGGTCCAAAATGGTTAGAAAATATCGAAACTATAGAAAAGGGGGTAAAAATTTTCAAATATTTGAAAATTTTCTATAAATAGTAAACAATTCAAAATATTATAAATCATTTGAAACTTTTACCCATTTGAGCTCTGATTTTCAACAACGAATTCCAAGAGATCCAGTCGACGGAATCCACTACCGTTTCTTCCAGGTATTTACTCATGCTCTTCTCTTTCACTTTGATACAATTTTTATGAATTTTCATGGTCAATTAAGCTTTCTAGGCCAATCCAAAAGGTGCACCATAGCCCATGCAAAAATCGAGGTTTTTTCCACGTATAGGGCTGGATATATGCGGAAAATACCATCAAACCCGCTTACATATGCGGTTGTTTTGAAAACAGTCGAGTATGAGGCCGTGCATATGGTTTTTTCAATAAACTAATGGTCAAATTTGCAATTTCTTAAAGAGGATCGTCCTAGAGTGGAGAGAGCGTGAGCATGGTGAAGTAGAGGAAGCAGTAAGGGTCGATTTAATGGCTCAACAAGCTTTATGTGCATGTGGACTCTACAAGTTTTGGTGTCTTGGTGGTTTGAGGGCCAAACCAAGACTATTATAGATGTTGGTGGATTACTGGGATCCAGACTCAGAGTCCTTCGATATAGATGGGATGTCCCTCACTATAGAGGTGGAGGACATATATTTCATTACTGAGCTTTCTAGAAGAGGGGAAGTGGTGAACCTTCGGTCTCATGGTGGGCTAGGAGGTGGCTTGACTATCGATGAGTACATTGTGGTGTACTGTTATCCAGACATAGAGAAGGTGGGGAGCCAGGTCCCTACCAACGCTATATAGGTGCTAGGCCTAAAGGCCATATTATTGACATTGGGCAGGATAGCAGGCTTGGAATCACTCCACCAGGCCTCGATACCTCTGATGTTCTATGTAATGGAGTGCATGAGACCCACAATCTATGATTGGAGCACTACACTACTGAGCAACATGAAACATCAGCTCAGTGAGTGTAAGGCAAGTAGAGTGCGGAACTTTGGGTTCAGCAGTATTTTGAGCACATTTTTCTTCGAGCATGTTCCAGGATTGAGCCCCAGAGTGGACGTTCCTCTTCACAGGGTTTGAGATCCGGCCCAACGGCATTGGGTAGATGCTATGCACAGACTGGGGGATGGTAGGGCGGCCAACCCATATCCAGCTGAGTTCTTTCCATGGTGGCGATGACAGATAGTTGCCATCAATGACTACCCCTACGTAGGGATAGATTTTTGGGGGGACCCACACATGCCGTTACCACTAGGATCGGCGTATGGCGATATAGGTAACGAATATCGACCCTTTATTTTTAAATTTTGAGTTATTTATTTTTTTTGTATTTTCTTGATTATATGGAATCAAAAAGACATATTTTTGGGTGATAATACATAGTGACATCTACCATTTATGTGCAGATGTGGGACCACGATGCCCATAGGGCTTCCCTCGTCATAGATGAAGGGGAATAAGAGATGACATCACGGGTGTGGATGTGGAGTGGACACTCCAGAGCATTCATACCAATTTTGTGAGACTGACACATAGAGTTCCCATGGCGCAAGTCAAGGACTTGTTTGAGGCTATGCAGTGGCAGGTGGTGGGTGTACCATGTGCGTGGGTGCATTTATTTCGATAACTAGCTAGAGCCGTAGTGACTTTCCATGATCACAACCCTCCTCCTCCTCCATAGGATTAGACACCTGGGAGTGTATACATTTTGTATTACCGTGTATTATATGCTGGTGGCTTGAAAGCCCCAATTTTGTATCATGACACTATGTATTATCACATTTTGGATGTATATATAAAACGTTTTATGGTGATCGATTTATTTATTTACATGTGTAAAAATTGTGTTTGCAATTAATTTATTGTGAATGAAACAAATGCCAATCTAACACGTAGTTAGCATATGATTCAGCAACTTGATTATTATTTCTTGGAATATGTATATATGTTATATTGTCAAATTGCCGTTCTAACAATATCACATGTAAGAATCTTCTCAATAATGTCGGATCTCTAACATGGTACAAACCATTGAGCTGTGACACTACTAACTCCGAATCAAGACGTACCTCAAGAGACAGAACGCAATGTAAAATGACATCCTATAAAAGCTCGATAATGGCGTTGCATTCAGCAACATTGTTGGAAGATGGCCGTAGACATACGCCTCCTGAAGACAGTACTTGACCCATAGGAGTATAAATCACCCAAGCGACAGAGACTGAGTGTTGAGTGTGACGGCTTGCACCATCCGCGAATCCTATGTAAGTGGAATATTCCATTGACATATGCCAAAAGAAATGGAAACTAATCACAAACCCAATCACGATAAGAAAAAGACCTAACTATGAAAAGCTGTACAATAATATACAATAAGCAGCCTTGGTTGAAGATCATGCATAGTATTTTTTAAGATAGAGCCCATTTCTAGGCTCCGCCAAGGCCGTTCCCTCATAATCCACCAACTCATACGCGCCCTTCTCTAACACACACTTAACCACGTAAGGACCACACCACATAGGATTAAATTTCCCTGCCCCCAAGGGTTCTTTCGGTTGATCCCACAAAAGGACCAAGTCACCTTCACTAAACCTCCTTGGGTAGACAGACTTATCGTACTGAAAATTTACGCAACGCTTATTGACTTCTAGAGCCACCAAGGCATCTCGACGCTACTCATCAAGTTGCTCAAGGTGAACCAAATGCTCCTCCAATGGGGAGGTGTTCGGTAATATTTCTACAGCTAGCTTCAATGAAGGAATTTCGCATTCAACTGGCAATATCGACTCCACTCCATGTACAAGCTGATATGGAGAAAAACCAGTGGCAATCTTAACAATGGTTCGATATGCCCACAAAGCAGGATATAACATGATGTGCCAATTGTTCTTGCTTTGTGTGATGGTTCATTGGAGAATGGATTTGAGTGATTTATTCACTGCCTCTACCTGTCCATTTGCTTGAGGGTAGTAAGAAGAGGAATGATATTGCTTATACCCTAACTTGGATGCCAATTTTTCCATCATACAGTTCTGAAAGTGCGAGCCATGGTCAGTGACAAGCTCTTTTAGAGTCTCAAACCGAGTAATGATTTGGTTGAATACAAAGTGAGTGGCTGTCTCACCGTTGGATTTTATTGTAGGCATAGCCTTAGCCCATTTCATGAAGTAATCAACAGCCACTATAATATGACGGTACCCCCCAACCGAAGCTAGGTTTCAATCCATAAAATCAAGCCCCCACTTGGTGAAGGGACCAGCGGTGATAATGGGATGTAATGGGGCAGGTTTCGAGCGCATATTATGTGCGAACACCTAGCAAGGGTGGCACCTCTTGACCACATCAACACAATCCTTAAAGATCGACAGCCAGCAATAACCCGCTCTTAAAATCTTTTGAGCTGTAGAAAGCCCAGACAAATGACCACCACACACCCCTCCGTAGCAATCATTCAACACTACCTCAACCTCCTCATGAGTTAAAAAACGTCGTAAAATGGAATCTACCCCACGACGGTATAAAGTGTTATCCACTATGATATCGTTCTTAGAGACATGATGTAATTGTCATCATTCATCTCACGAGAGGTGAGTAGGGGTCTTCAGTGTTTGTAAATATATTATAATATCCCCATACCATGGGTCTAATGTTGAGATTAAGAAGATGTGTTCATTGACAAACATATCTTCATAAACAAACTCCTTGGCCTCGCTCGAGAAATCCAATATAAGCTCTGCAAAAATTAAAGACTTCTTCGATTTTGTTGAAACAAACTCGAGATCGAATTCTTGTAGAATGACAATCCATTTATTATATTTTCCCCCAATCATCCTTAGGGTGAGGACAAATTGAAACGGATTGACATGGGCTACAATCAAGGTCTAGCGAAGGAGAATATAATGTCTCAACCGTTGAACCGCGTGTACGGTAGCTAAAGCAAGCTTCTCAACATGAGAATAACGAATCTCAGTGTCAATAAGGTTCTAGCTCAAGTAATATATGACATGCTCTTGGAGCTCCTCATCCTCTTGAACTAAAACCATACCAATCTTCTCTAAGGACATGGCCACATATAATAGAAAATCACAGCTATAATCCGGGGGACTAATCACTAGGGCCGATGCTAGGGCTCGCTTGAGTGCATCGAAGGACTCCTGGGCTTGCTCATCCCAATAAAAGGGGGTGTCATTCTTCAAGAGACACATGAAGCCTCTAGTCAAGTTGGTAAAATTGACAACAAATCTTCATAATAAGTTTACCATGCCTTGCAAACATTGAAGATGATGAATATTCTTCGGGGGAGACAACTGAAGTATTGCCTCAACCTTCAAAGGGTTGACTCTTATACCCTCTTTAGAAATGATGAATCCTAACAAAATGCCCTGATTTCACACAAAAGATGCACTTGTGAGGATTTAATCTAATCAAATAGTGCCGGCATCTTTTGAATACCAATCTCAAGTGATAGGGATGATGCATTCTCATGTGAGAATGAGCAGCAAGGTCATCCAAAAATACCTCAATAATTGACTTGAGATCGTGGAAGATCAAGGTCATTTTCCGCTGAAATGTAGCTCCGATGGTTTTAAGGCCAAAAAGGATTTTTCAATATGAAAACGTTCCCCAAGGACAAATAAATGTAGTCTTATGTTGGTCCTCAGGTTTAATCTATATCTGATTATATCCAAAAAAGCCATCCATAAAGGAGAACACCTCGCTACCCGCACACTCATCCAAAATTTGATAAATAAATGGTGTGGGAAAATTTTCCTTAGGATAGGCACGATTCAAATCGTGGAAATCAGTACATATGCAGATCGCTCCCTGCTTCTTATCAACCAGAACAGGGTTTGAGACCCACTCCATCAAGGGAATGGGATAGATGAAACCAGCTTTCAACAGCTTCTGTATCTCTACCTTAATGGTGGGCGCTTTCCTATGATTCACCACACGTAAACGTTGTCGAATGGGCTTAGCATTGGGGTAAGTATTAATCTCGTGCTCGGTAATACGAGGGTCAATACCTGGCATCTCATCGTAAGACCAAGAAAAAATGTCACGGAATTCCTTAAATATCTCGATGTATTCAAGAATCTCAGCATGGGAACATTCCGCCCCAATATAGACATTCTCTATCATGCCAGGATTGCGAGAGATGTTGATAGGAATCGTTGAAGATATACTTGCCATGTTTCCATCAGCCATTGGACTAGGAGAGCTTAATGGAACCATAGGACTACCAACTCTCTGACTAAGAACTACCCTAAAATCCTCATGCTCCAAATGGTCAAGCTCTGGAAGAAAGTACGATCTATGATGAAGCATCTCCCATGGTGGCTCAACTCCCAACATAGCCTCAATAATTACTTCATCTGAAGGGAAAACCGTATCAAGGTAGTCGTGTGCATGAGAAGACTATACTACCCATGCTGGCAGCACATAAGGTTCCTCCTCCTCTGTCCGTGAAGAGGAAGGACTAGGCTCTGCAATAGATTTGAGATTATCTTGATAAGCTATCATAGCTGTAGGCAACGGCACGTTCGTCATTATGGGCTCACTTGAAGTACTCAGTGTGGGAAGAATCCAAGGATCTTCCATATGACTTGTGCGAAAAGACACCGATGTCGTAGATGTCGAAGCCTCATCAGAACTAGATCCTATCATGAGGATCGGTGCAGGAGAAATAAAGCTTCCCATGAGGGACGGATACATACCGACACCCACACTCCCAGTTGCCGGCTGAGAGTGCTCAACAATCGGGATCGAAGCTCCCAAAGATGTTGTAACAGATGGATTCTTGAATGTTGTTTGATCAATTGTTACGATATTCCCGTTATGTGAAAATCATACAACACAGAACAAGGAAGAAGCAACGACTTGCATACTATACATCCAGTTCCTACCCAGCAAGAGATTGTATTCAAGGGGTGCATCAACCACCTTGAACTCTATCGCAATGGTCTTCCCTCCCAAACAAAGTTTAAGGGAAGGAAGGATGCCATGCGGTCTAAAAGATTTCCCATTGAACACAGTTAACATGGTCACTAATTTAGATAGCTCAGGAGAACCCAGACCCTTCCAACAGGATAAAGACATCATAGAAGCAGCAACACCTTCATCAATCATAGTGCACTTGACGGTCATATTAAGACATTCTACATGAATCAAAAGAGACACATAGTAGGGCAAGCGAGGCTGAAGTCCGACGGTTTCAAATTTGATCACAGAGGAAGAATCATCATCATTCACATCAAGGGTAGAAAGCAATGCGTTGCTTTGCGAAGGAAAACTCTGAAGCACTTCCAATGCAGATATCGCACAAGGAGTGTGGCCCAAATCCTCGACAATTGAATAGTTTTGGGCGGCCTAGGCATTTGGATTATGCCCTGAACGCTTAAGGACTCCCTTAGGAATGCGAGGTGCAGTCTCAGGTTTATCCATAGGTTTCTCAATACGCAAAGGGGACCCTGGTGGATCAGGCTCTTTACCTGGGCTGAGTTGTGATGAACCATAATATTTCGCATGGGTCACAACTTTCGCAGCATGGACCATGTTAATGCACCCATGACCACTACCCTCCGACGGATCATGATCATCACCAGACTGGTCATGGGACTTCAAGTTCATATTCATTAGAGGAAATTTCAACTCAAAATGGGCCCTTTAACTTTTATTCAAATTCCATGTCATCATGTTTTAGCCAATGAAATTGCTTTAAATTTGAAATACTGTATAGGTCTTAAACACTTTTTTAATATAAATTTGGGGATAGGTATCATAAAAAAACTACTTTTTTTGTTTGTATTTTTGACATACCTCCCTGTGTTTTTACTCAAATTTCGATCGGTAGAGCTCATTGGATGCGGAATTGAATTCCACATCCAACGAGCTCTCCCGATCGAAATTTGAGTAAAAACATAGGGAGGTATGTCAAAAATACAAACAAAAAGTAGTTTTTTTATTTTCTTCCTCCAAAATTAATAAATATTATTTTATTATTTTAACTATTATTTTATTAGTTCATTTTAGGAGGCCCATTTTGAGTTGAAATTTTCTCTAATGTTGATTATGCAGTAAAGGGTTAGTTAGCACAGCTGGGCCTTGTGCCAAGAATCTCTAAGCTTCTTCAATACGAGAGCACAAGTAAGTGAGGTGATCGTCCTTACATAACTTGCAAGGGAACTCAACCTTACGCTTAGATTTCTTGTCCCCCCAGCATTTATGCCATTCTTGTCATTACTATTAGCATTCTCATTCTTATTCCCACCCTTCCAATTATTTTTACTGTTTTTTCTATTCCGTCCGGGCTGCTGGTTACCCTTCTGGTCCGACGATTGCACAGAAAGTGCACTCATCGTTTGGGTGGGTTGAGAGGAAGCTGTAGCTTTTCCCGAAGTAGATTGGTTGATTTAAAATTGACTAACTTGTTTTGCAACCGAATCTATAGGTTTCGTACTTCAACAACCCACAATGCCATCAGCATGTGGTCCAAGTTTGACTTTGGGGTTGAAACTGGAACGAGGAGCATTGGGAATAATCTCATACAACAAACTGGACTAAGCATAAATCAAGTCCAGTTCTTATGCCCTAAAAATCACTTGTTCCTCATTCTGCATTCCGGACGTGGAAACATCCTTCGCTATATATGGAAATAATGACTTGAGGAACCACTCGAGGAGGAACTCCAGTGGTATAAAGGCTTTAATTAACCTCTTCCGTCTACGCCACTCTTGAATATGATTAGAGATATGTGTGGCTTTATCTTGCTGAAATGTCGACAAGAGTTTAGTACCAATGTCATAACATACTGGTAGCTCGAAGTGATTAAGAAAAGTCATCGCAAGGTCGTCGAACAACGTGAAAGCTCCCCTAGGTAACTCTAAATACCACTTCGCGGCAGGCCCTGTAAGGGTGCGTTGAAATAGTCTCAAATGAACTGAGTCCTGATGTAAGGAATTTAAAGAGAACCATAGGTGAAACATAGTAACATTTTCACTCGGATCCTCTCCCGATTTTCCCTCGAACTTAGGTATGTCCGAAGGAAGTTTGGTAGGGACAGCCGGCCAAGCCAAGTCATGAGCCACAGGATCGTTTGTCAGTCTCAACAAGTTAGGAATATTGAGTGTCGTGAGGAAAGGGATCCTAGGATGATGAGGTCAATGGACAGCTCCCTGATTCATATAGGGTTGATTACCACCATGGCCTTGGCCATAGTGTCCTCCTCCCATATGACCCGTATAGGGTGGCATGGAAACACAATAGTGCAGTGGACCTTGACTAGTAGGAGCTACAAAGTCGTAATTAGGAGAGTAAGCAGGTTTTTGATACCCACCTCCATAAGGTGAAGAACCCTGTCCATACTGTGTCCCATAATAGGGTCCATAAGTCATCGCATGCGATGCCCCATGAGACACTCCATAGGTAGGAAGATACGCTCCATAAGTAGCGATATACATACAGGAAGTAGGGATATATGCCCCGGAAGTAGTAACATAACCTCTAGAAGTATGAACATAGCCTCCTGAAGCAACAGGCAGTATGTAAACCTGAGACACAATCGGTCTAGTAACCACAGTATGGACCTGACTCATAGCCATGTGCCGGCTCGAAGGACCACGTGAATAAGGTGGAGGATGAACATTTGAAGAAGTAGGGACCAAGGATGGAGGGAACTGAGTAATAATGTACGTTTTATTCCCTATCGTTACTTGTCTCAGGTATGGTATCCTAATAGGATCACTAACCCTAGACCCTAGGAGGAATATATGACGCAGCTTCCACCGCTAGGATGGAAGGTGCAATGTGACTAGTGCTCCCAAACCTCTCCGCATGGTAAGGAATGAGAGAGCCCCTAGGCATAGTGTTAGGCTCAAACTCAAATTCGACATGAAATGTCAAATCATGTGTGGGAAAACTAGACATACCATAACTACCATAACTAGTGCTTGCGTGTGGAAAATGAGTCTCGGCATCCTCCGGCATTCCATACCGGTAATGCGTCAATGGGGAATCAACTCTAGAGTGAGTAGGTCTATCATGAGAGGTTCTTATCTCATAAATCACAGGACCTAGCTCAGCCAAGTCGGGTGAAGGATCATAAGTAGGAGTAAATTCTCCATTGTCCACACGAATGGGAGAAGGTGGTTCAGGAAGGTCCTCTACATGGTCTCCCATGGTGTGTGAATCAATGTGTGAGATAGTTTGCCTGGACTGTCTAGGTCTCTCTCCCAAAGGAGGAGGAGAAGTAGAAGGCGGAAGTCCTACTAAGCGACAATAACGGCGGGGAGCCGCACTTGAATCCACAATGACTCAAAAATAAAAAATACTCTCTATTTATACAAACCCTAGGCCAACTATCATGCACAGAGAAATCACTAATAAAATCTAAAGCCAAATGCAAGAAAACAAGGGCTGGATAAGTGAGCTTTTGAATGAAGCAGGTATGTCTTGCCCAGGAGAGGATTGAGACTCCCATACATAACAAGCGGAGGTACATAACCAATTATTATGGCCCTTAGCTTCAACACATAAAGCTACTGTGCTGTCCGACCCCAACCTGGCCGGGACACCCGTAGAATAACCCCTGCAAAGTACCCCCTCGATATCCTAGGTAAGGCCACTAAGGTCACCTCAATATAATCAATGCTTAGGTGGACAGTCGCAGGCGGGATTGACCATATGGGCAGGGTAGAAAAGCTCGAAACTCTCGAAAGAGCCCTCAGATACAAATAAAATCCTGGAAATATCTCTGGTGCTACTCAGTTATGACTAAGGGTCATCCCAATCAATAACCTCTCACACTACCTCGTGCTTAACTCCCTTTTGAGAGGAGGATCCTGAGAAACATTGGTTATATCAAGGATTTCACACACTCACCTGGACAGACACATACATGTTGTCGTTTAGTGATCTTGGAGAATTTACTTACAATGAACTATTCCAAGATCCTAAAACCTAAGCTTGTTGGTGCACCCTAGAAAAGAAAAGAGTGTAATTCATTTTACTTTAGCATTGATTTTAGTTGGCTTTATTACTCAAAAAAGGGATATGACCGTGCAACTAATGGTGTTATGACGCAACATGAAGTAAAATGCACACCTAAAAATAAATGCAAATGCATTGTGTCCATGAAAACAGGGTACGCTACTACGTGAAACGCACAATTTTTCTTCAAATGATGAATGCAAACTTTTCCTATATGAAGTCCTAACTAGTACTCCAAAGCAAATCTAGTGCAAGTACAATGCAAAGATGCAAAATGCAATGCATGATGATAAGCAAATGTTTTTGGATTTTTTGAAATAAAATGAGATGCAAAAAGCAAAAGAATGATTCTACGACCCCTAGACTCTGCAAGCACACATGAACAACACTCAAGCAAAGCACTAAGGTAAAATAACTCTAATGCACTAGTCTCAAACAAAAAATTGAAAATGCCATGACAAGAACCTTCTTAAAAAAAAATTTAACCTAAAAAAAAACGTTTCTGGTTAGAAATCGAAGTCCAAACAGACTCATGTAGTGCCAAAGGAGACTTAGCAAATATCAAAATTGACCCAGCAACCAATTAACTACCACAAAAAGGAAAAAGCAAGGGCATACGTGACTGTTTGTAGTAAACTCATGTGTATACGCAGAAATCACAGAGAAATTTGCGTGTATACGCGACTGAGAGTTAAAAACTCGCATACAGGAAGAAAGGTGCATAAAATTCAAGGAAAACAGACAAGCTAAGACAAATGTCACACCAATCAGACACTACTAGGCATACGTGCCCCCAGAACCGACATAGAAACAAGAGAGAAAGAGCAATTCAAATTCATTGAATGCCGATAAAACAACTCCCAAAGGACCACTACTAGGAACTCCCCAGCGGAGTCGCCAATTCTATTACAGAGAGAAATTCCTATGGCTTGGTGTTACAGAGAGAAATTCCTATGGCTTGGGGTACCACAACAGACAGCTTGACTCCAGAAATCAATCCTTTCCAATATGCAATAGAAATTAAATGTCTAACACTAAAGGATCAAACCTCGTACCTTATTCTGGATGGTTGAAGTAGATCCCCATTGAGCTTTCCAACTTCAGCTTGAATTGATAGATTACTTCCTCAACAACAAGTAAACAATACAAGCATTCTATATATCATGGTGTTAGATCTATTCTAGCATATATAATCAATAATGCATAAGCATTTGACATAATCCCATGGATAAAATATTCATTCAAACACACATTATTGGACAGGAAAAGATATTTCTATTAATATAAATCAGAGATGACAAGATACAACCTCTGACGGCACGTCTGCGAATTGGAGAAACTGAATCCCCCACTTGGGCATCACCAACATTTTCATGCAAAAATTAGTAATTGTTATCATCCATAAAAATTATAAAACATAAAAAAATAAAAACATATTCCACATATTGGGTATTGCTTCTTACCGATGTCACCCCACTGAGAACCAAGTGGTAGTGGTAGATCAGGATCCCCTCGGAAGTCGGTCCTTGCATAGGCATAGTCCTCAATCATGAGGATCTGATCACTCAACCAATGAAAGAAGGGAGCCTCAAATTTAACCTTGCCCCGACACCTCCTATACGGGACATGATCTCCACCCACTGCAGCATGCAGGGGTCCCTAGCTCTAAGCTCTCTGAATACCACCTAGGGCCTTAGGAGAAGTACCCTCTCAAAGAAGAAGCATGCAATGATGGTCCCATACCTGAACTGTTTCAACTCTCCTTGCTGAAATTTCATTAGCTAATATTTGAACACATTCAACAATGCCTTGTCCTAGTTGAATACCGTGGGTGCCATGGAATCCAGGGAATACAACATAAGTTCCTGGGATTCTTGATGATCCCCTTGGCTCCCAATAATGATCTGCATGGTGAATAGAAGAGCCTGAAGCAGGAATTTCCCTCAAAACCTTTATTGGGATAGCAATGGTGAGCAATAAGCTCCTGTGTATTAATGTCCCCACCTCGGGAACCGGTTAGAGAAATAGGTGCTCGCTGTCTAGACAACCCTATCAAGAAATAAATTCCCTCCACATCCATAGTCACAGTATGGGGTCCCACCTCAAAGTATTGTTGTTATGGATTTCACATCCATAGGATGTACTCCAGTAATCGTGCATGTGAAAGTATGCTAGGAGCATGGAAGAACTTTAAGAGGCCACAACCTCGCATGACATATATGCAACCCACATCTCTTTTGGCATGAGCATCGTCATCATCATGTTGTCTCTCCTTCCAAGTCACAATTTTTTACCAAATGACTTGTTAAAACAATTAATGAGCCATTTAGAAACATATTCAACCATTGAAATTGCTTAAAAGATTTTATTTTGATTAGGGTTTGTGTTTTTGGGGCATTACGGCTGGCATCATGCTTGTCCCCTTAGAACAAAGCAGCGCCACCGCCAGAATAAACCTGAAAAAGAGCAATTCTTATTGGGCGTTGCTCTTCCCATGAAGTCCAGACACGGTAGCTGACATTCATTTTTTAGGCTTGCACTTAAGGCCCCAAAACTCATCAAAAAAGAAAAATGGAAACTATGGAAATGAAGAGAGGACTTCTAGCTCTTATGTGACACTGACGGCTCGAAAAATGGATGGGTGCTGACTCTGCAATCACCGACTGAAATTTGTACTCCAATTCTCCCAAAATGCTCTCCAAGGTTTGGTAAATGGTAAATAAATTGGTTTTTACTATTTGCTTTGGTTTTTATAAAACAATTTGTAGGGTTTTATATTGTTTTTAATGTTTTTTAAATCATTTCCATTAAAAATACCATTTATATAGTTTATAAAAGTCAAATTTTAAATGTTTTTTGGAGATTAATGGCCTTTTTAAAATTTTTGCAAAGATAAAAGTGAACAGTACTGTTTATGGGGAAGTTCATTTTTTGACTTTTTCGTACTTCTAAAAAATGTAAAAGTTCCTCGAGCATTCATTTCGACACTTTGATCATGCTCCCTAAACCTAATATCAAAGTTCTGAGTCTTTTTCTAATTCTTTTCAGGCTTGTAAAATCCATTCATCATGAAAAGAAACCTAATGGACTCTTCTTTAAACTCTATTCAGACTCCTTAAATGTGAAAATATTGTCGAGCGAACTTGTCCTCTTCACGCTTATAAAAGTACTTGAAGAGTCATATTTTCGATGGTAGTTTATCTCTTTTTTGGTTCAGATTGACTAGTTACAAAAAAGGACCCTTTGGAGTCTTCTTACGTCTTCATTTAGACTCTCTAAACATGAACGATACCAAGTTAAATTTCATTGGACTCGTTAAAATCAAACAATGAAAGACCCTTTTCTGGGAACGAACCCCTCATTTCTCAGGTTCATAAAACGTATGAGAATGGACTTGTCTTCGGACGAGCTACTATTAATCTGTCATAGTAATCTAGGGACTAAAACATAGTCTCATGAGAGATTTCAGATAATTAAACATGAAAATGGCATAATAGTGCTACAAAATGAGTAGCCGCTCTGTATAATCAATAAAGAATGAGTAATTACAATACAATAATCATGCTGGAAGCATGAATGCCAAAGCAATTCAAATTTCCAAGGAGGTCATTCAAATTGAATGAGTGAGTCTAGCTTAACTGAATGTAAGCCACAGTCGACACTCAAGTTAACCACTGATCAAAACCCTAATTGACTCAACTGATCCCTAACTGAAGTCAGAGTGCAATAAATGATTGAGTCTAACTGAAAGTAGCTTAGACACTGTTGCCGCCTTTCACACACCTGGGTCACGTGGCAGAAATATTCAAGCCACTCGGTGTGTCCTTGGGGGCAAGTCTCAAGTCAAGGCTGTCACCTTGTTTTTGACTCCTCCGTTTAGGCTCAACTCCTAACAAAGCCAAGGGGGGTAGACCCTATTAAGTTACTAAGGATAATTACTTAGTGTTGTGATGTTAAACTGAATGAGTTACTTAGGAGTTTGAAATTTAACTATATATGATCAAAGATGGAAAGATACAAAAGATGAACACACGAAAGCACAATGCTGAGACGCAATATATATATATAACAAGAAAATAACCAGTGCCTTAGAATGGGATCAAAAAATAGAAAAAATGTACTTGCATGTGCTTGGAGTGAATGTTTTGCGATTTCCTCTTGGTACGTTTTAAGTTAAATTTGAAGTGTGGGTTGTTTAAAATTAGGCGAAGTGGGGGACTCCAAATATACCCGAGAGTACTTGGAGTATGTCCAAAACTAAACCTTCACGGCTACCCGCAAGGAATATGTGGGATGAAATGGAGTCCCTGGGGCTATTGTTCATAACGCACCCATTAGGGTGTGATAGATATCGGCGCCCCGAGGTCACTTTTCAGAAGTTCCCGCTTCCTTTGGGTATTTTGCCACCATGATGGTTTGATCTAGGTGTTGGATTTTCACCTGTTGGTTTGTTAATTTGGGAGAGTGAGTCCTAATTATACTAGTCACTCAAATTATTTTGATACAAATTGATTGATCAGACGAACCGCAGCCAAGTGTACAACATACACACCGGAGTCTTGTCAATTTTAGTAAATTTTATAATGGGTGTTCTTGTTTAAAAGAAAACCCTCCAAGAACCTCTTTCGATCCAAGTGGATCTCAATCGAGGAATCAAGGAGGGGTTAATTTTATAATAGCTGAAAAACAAATGATGGAAAAGAAAACAGATACACAATTCTAGTTTCCTAATTAATCCTACCATGAATCTCTTTCCCCTTTCGGGTCAATCGGGAAATCGTGGGGTAAGTATTACGATTACTTTGAAATATAAAATATGGAATATGATATTGATAATGAAATAAAGTATACTACCCTGTAGATTATATCAATGATAGTTTGAAAAGAAATGAGCAAAAAAGAAACAAAAAGGACACCGACGCAAATCCCCCCCAGGGGGGATGGGGAATGGGCTCGAAAGAGCCTATTCAAAAAATATTTTTATTAACAGTAGTTAAAATATCATAGAACTGATATAATTCCTCTTGATCCTTATATGGAGTGAAATCAAGAGTTTACAAAGTGCGAAAATTGAAGGTTTTGGTCAAATGAGAGACCCCTGGGGGGATTTGAATGCTCCCGAGGCCACTTCCGAACAGAAGATTCCTTTATTTTCTATCAAACATGATAAAAACAAGAAAGCATTTCAGAATGAAATATTCCCAAAAGCACTCTGAAATCACCATTGGGTCAGCTCACTTTTAACCAAAAAGGTAAGCTAAAAACTAGTTAAAAGGGGAAAACAAGAACCAAGGAAAGCAGGCTTTCCTTGGGATCTTGGCTTGCATTTTGGGAAGCCAATATGATGTGCAATTTAATTGCAGAATATGAAATTTTAACGTACAGAAAAGGAAACTACCTTAACAGCAAGCTACGAATTTTCATTAAAAAGCTTGCGCAAATATGGTAATTTTAGCTAGATCTCTTGAAATGTAACTTTATATGCAAAACAAAACTAAGATCTAGAATTAGGGGCACGATATTAGAATTAGGGGCATGAGTCCATGGATTTAATATTTTTAAAGGAGAGAAAGGGGAAGAGAGGTGCTTGTTGTTGGAGCAGATTTGCAGAGGAAACTTGGTAGTGAAGCACCGAGGGGCACGATCTTAGAAATATCTATTGGAAATCAATGGAATCAAACCTGAACCATAGATCTTCTAGTCACGGCAAACCTATAAGATACAAAACAAATCCTGCAAACGGAACCATTAAATTTGAAGATACATATGAGAAGTAGATGATACAGCATGCAAATAATCTTATTTAGCATCCAGGTATTAGCTCATTCACACATATGCAAAAAAATAGAAGTAAGTAAGCTTACTTACAATGATCTATCCCTATGATTTCAATAACCATTCAGGAAGACAACATTTAAGTGCAAGAAATTGAAAAAATAGTAGTTTCACCTCGAATGCAGCATGACAATGATAATCCACACATGAAAGGTACTTCACAATTGAGCCTCCAAAGCTTCTCTTTATTTCAACAAGTGATGATCAATACATAGTTACAATGGCAAGCCCTTCAATCCAACTCTAACTAGCTTGGAAGAGGCTGTTGTGCTTGGATATATACAAAAACCAGGAGATCTAGCCCAGGGGGGCGCAAATCCCAAGGAGATAGACCAAATATGCTGATGGAGAGTCCATCAATGCCTGATCTGTGTCTAACTGAGCCATATCTGAGTCTCACTGAGTGCAATTGTCAATCGGAGAGCTGATCTGACTGACACCTCAACCTATTGACTGAAGCATCCACCAAAACTCATCCAGATGAACCAATATGTGTTGAGGAGAGAGGGAGGGCGAAATTCCCCATAAAGGATGCTAAAGATCAACTCTGGATCTGATTTGATCACCTCCTTCAGTCAATGTTTTGTTAGATCCAGTCAATCTGCTTCAGATCTGACTGATTTCAATCAAATTGGCTGAGAATCCACTGATTTATGATTTTGGATTTGCTCCATTATTCATCAATTTATTAATTAATATAATCAATAACTGATTTTTGGGGCTTTCTGACCTGAGTGATGGAAAATCACTCAAAACTAGGAAATAGTGGGTCCATGGGTTTACATGGTGCTCTTAGCTTGAAAATGAGCACCTACATGACTGAAACTGATTATTTGGCCCACTTTTATTACAAAATCAATTTTTCCAATTAAACTATTAAAAAATAGCCTAAGTTTTGGAAAAATTAAATTTTAATAAAAAACACTGAAAAAATTGAAAAATTGAAAAATTGAAAAACACCTAGGGGGACTTAGACATGTTCATATGACTCAATAATGATGTCTAGCATGCTTATACATTGACACATAGACTCTAATAACCTCAATAGGCCTAAATGCCAAGACAACCACCCCTACTTTGGAGGTATGGAGTGAAAAACTCAGAAATTATCAGTCGTTTATTCAACAACCAATAATAACCAAGGGAAAAAACACCCTGGGCTGATTGGATTGACAAATAAAGTCTAAGAGACCGAGTCTTTTACAGACACTATCATGCTAGAACATTTATTACAATTCCCCCATGGGGTATGAACATGTGATATAGTACAACAAAGCTTCCCAGAAGCAAGACTGAAGGTTCTCTGAAGCCCGAACAAGTTATCCTTGTCCAGTTCACCAGGCTCACTTGATTAAAAAACCACTAAGTACAAATTAGGTGGTAACATTCTGGCTCCAACTATGGGATGTGTGCTCGATATGGTCTTTAAGGCAAGGAGAGGATACGAAAACACTAGAATCTCTAGTTTATATACCCTGTAAAAACATCTCAACTTGACAAAAAAAAAACCTTAGTAGCACAAGCTTTACATAAAAAACCAAATGAACCATTAAGCTGATTTATTTAAACAAAATAAATGTAACTAACTAATGAAAACAAAAGTGTTTGATTATAACTAAGTAAAAAACAAAAAATGCAGAAAGTAAGTGCTCTTTTTCAAGGATCTTATTTTCCTACTCTAAGCATGATATAAAAAGGGTTAAGTGTAATCAGAAATCCAATGTAACCACCTAAGAATTTTATTAACATAATTTTTTTTTCCTTGTCTTTGGTTACCATCCAAAGTAAGGATACTTTATTCAGAAAATGCAAACCTGCGTGATGATCCGGAAGGGGCGGGATGGATGGGAAATCATAGGCATGAATAATGTCATAAAACTTCCTCCCAAACTGGTAAGTGCTTGCGCAGGCTGCTTCTATCCATGATTGGATACGGTTGATGTACAAATCAAAATGATGAGGCAGATTGAATACACCATCATACTGATCATTAAGGCTTACCAGATGATAATTCACTGTATAAGCCCCAAGCGGCTCCAAGTCATGAGGAAACTCTATATGTGAAGATGATAGTTGAGACTGATATTCTAATAACTGCATCACATCTGTCTTTTCACAACACTGCTTCTCCATGTCTTCATTATTGATACCTTTGTGTGGCTCTACATGATATATCTCTGAATGATCATATGGATAAATTGCATGCTCCTTTTTCATATCAAAGTTTCCCAAGGCCACATGGTCCATGCTCTCTCCTTTATATATGCCATAGACAGAAAAATCAACAAAACCATCAAAAGTTTTTGGTTCATTATTTTCCTCTTTATTCATGTCACAGACTGGATTTTCCATGAATGTCCAGGACTCCTCATCAACATCTTTATTAGGGATAAGGGAGTCTTCGTCACTTGTATCATGCTCCAAGCTATACTTGTTGTCATTTTCATACTCATCTTCTTCAGAGAAAAGGTCACAAGGTAGTAAACCTTCCAGACTGTCATCATTATATGGAGAACACATAGGAGTCCCATCATGTATATTACAGTTTTCATCATAAGTTTCACTATAAGATTCTGCAATGGTTTCATCCTCAGTCTTGTACTCTTTAGATGGTAACAAAGGGTAGGCCTAGCCTACCATTTATATATGATCAGGCTCACTTGAATTTGTTTCCTGATTACTGACCTCGGGAAGTCCATGTTCCATGACTTGATTTGCAACATAACAAGTGCTTTCTTGGTGGAATTGTTCACAGGGTCTACACCATGGAATTACTTCTTCTACCATGTTAGCTGAGTCTAACATGTTTGGAATCCTAATCTATTATTGAGTAAACTTCTTTTGATACATCTGATTCTGCCTAGGCTGAAAGTTCCTAGGTCCATTATTTCTTTCCATTGTGATTATTCTATTGTGCATAGGATTCAATTGTGCAAATTGATCTGTCATAAGTTGGTTTTGACTAGTAACCAAGTCTTTTATCATGTTTGTTACCTTTTCCATGGGATCTTTAGAGGCTCCCTTTTCTTCTGATTCAAAGGATTTCCCCTTTTCTTCGTTGTATGAAGTGTTTCCCCTAGTGTAGCCTGGAATGTTGGATTTTCCTGAAGGCTGCATATTCTTTTCTATTTTCTCAGCCAATTCCTGAGCAGTTTTTAGATCGGCCGGCTATTTGTCCTTTAATTGGTACCTCAAATCACCAGTGAAAGCTTCTATGTAAGATATGAGGATGGAGGCAACACTTGGCATGATTTCTCTATGGAGGTCCACAACCACACACCTGAACTTAGTATTTAATTCATCAATGGTTTCATTCTCCATCTTCTTTATGTTATGGAGGGCAGCAAGTAGATGTCTTGGTTCTTTATTTTCCCCCCATTTCTTCTTAAAACCCTCTAGGAATTCACTAAGAGTTTTATATGAATCATCATCTAGGTCGAAGTACCATTCTTCAACATCATCTTCCAAGGATAAAGCAAAGAGCATCATTTTGACATCATCATGGTCATGGGCAGCATCATTGCAATAACTGACCAGGTGCTTTTCAAACTTTCGAAGGTGACACTTGGCAGTGATGGCTTTATTGCCCTGAAATATGGGGAGCTTCTTGATGGCATCATTCAGAATGTCATGGGGACTACCTGCTATCTGAGAAAAGTCAAGGGGTTTGAAAAATTCCATCATTTCTTGAGATTAGTGAACATGACTCTCTACAAATATGTGATGGATATCTGAGAGGGATTGGTCTCCTAAATTTTCAAGGTTTCTACGAGAAGTCTGCCTATTCAATCTTTCCCTAATAAACCTTTCGGGATCAGGGAGAGGATTGAATAACTATCGATGGTTTCTTCGGGTAGAAATTCTTGAAGGGATGTTAGACAGTGGAGTCGCTAGATGGATTGAGTTTTAATTTTTATGTTTTTTAAAGACTAGATAAATCAAAAGTTTTTATCTTTTTAGTTGTTTAGAAAAAAGATAAGCTAAGTCATACTCAGGCATAAAAATATTTATCCCCAGCAACGGCGCCAAAAGAGTGTTGCCGCCTTTCACACACTTGGTTCACGTGGCAGAAATCTTCAAGCCACTCAGTGTGTCCTTGGGGGCAAGTCTCGAGACAAGGCTGTCACCTTGTTCTTGACTCCTTCATTTAGGCTCAACTCCTAATGAAGCCAAGGGGGTAGACCCTACTAAGTTACTAAGGATAATTACTTAGTGTTGTGATGTTAAACTGAATGAGTTACTTAGGAGTTTGAAATTTAACTATAGATGATCAAAGATGGCAAGATACAAAAGATGAATACATGAAAGCACAATGTTGAGACACAATATATATATAAAACAAGAAAATAACCAGTGCCTTAGAATGGGGTCAAAAAATAGAAACAATGTACTTGCATGTGCTTGGAGTGAATGTTTTGCGATTGCCTCTTGGTACGTTTTAAGTTTTATTTGAAGTGTGGGTTGTTTAAAATTAGGCGAAGTGGGGGACTCCTGATATACCCGAGAGTACTTGGAGTATGTCCAAAACTAAACCTTCACGACTACCCACAAGGAATATGTGGGATGAAATGGAGTCTCTGGGGCTATTTTTCATAATACACCCATTAGGGTGTGACAGAGATCGACGCCCCGAGGTCACTTTCCAGAAGTTCTCGCTTCCTTTGGGTATTTTTCCACCGTGATGGTTTGATCTAGGTGTTGGATTTTCACCTGTTGGTTTGTTAATTTGGGAGAGTGAGTCCTAATTATACTAGTCACTCAAATTCTTTTGATACGGCTTGACTGATCGGATGAACTGCAGCCAAGTGTAGAGCATACACACCGGAGTCTTGTCAATTTTAGTAAATTTTACAATGGGTGTTCTTGTTTAAAAGAAAACCCTCCAGGAACCTCTTTTGATCCAAGTGGATCTCAATCAGGGAATCGAGGAGGGGTTAGTTTTATAATATCTTAAAAACAAATGATGGAAAAGAAAACAGATACACAATTCTAGTTTCCTAATTAATCCTACCACAATTCTCTTTCCCCTTTCGGGTCAATTGGGAAATCGTGGGGTAAGTATTACGATTACTTTGAAATATAAAATATGGAATATGATATTGATAATGAGATAAATTATACTACCCTGCATATTAGATCAATGCTATTTTGAAAAGAAATGAGCAAAAAAGCAACAAAAAGGACACCGGCGCAAATCCCCCCCAGGGGGGATGGGGAATGGGCTCGAAAGAGCCTATTCAAAAAATATTTTTATTAACAGTGGTTACAATATCAGAGAACTGATATAATTCCTCTTGATCATTATACGGAGTGAAATCAAGAGTTTACAAAGTGCGAAAATTGAAGGTTTTGGTCAAATGGGAGACCCTTGGGGGGATTTGAACGCTCCCGAGGCCCCTTCCAAACAGCAGATTCCTTTATTTTCTGTCAAACCTGATAAAAAACAGCAAGAATATTAGAATTAAATATTCCCAAAATCACTTTGAAAGCACCTTTGGGTCAGCTCACTTCTAACAAAAAAGGTAAGCTGAAAACTAGTTAAAAGGGGAAAACAGGAACCAAGGAAAGTAGGCTTTCCTTGGGATCTTGGCTTGCCTTTTGGGAAGCCAATATGATGTGCACTTTAATTGCAGAATATGAACTTTTAATATACAGCAAAGGAAACTAACTTAACAGCAAGCTACGAATTTTCATTAAAAAGCTTGCGCAAATATGGTAATTTTAGCCAGATCTCTTGAAATGTAACTTTATATGCAAAACAAAACTAAGATCTAGAATTAGGAAGGGATCCTAATAAATATATCTATGTGTAATTTTCTTAATGAACATATCTGAGTAATAAGAAACCTTAAGAATAACCAATTTGAATGAAATTTAAGATTTTTAAAGGAGAGAAAGGGGAAGAGAGGTGCTTGTTGTTGAAGCAGATCTGCAGAGGAAACTTGGTAGTGAAGCACCGAGGGGCATGATCTTAGCAATATCTGTTGGAAATCAATGGAATCAAACCTGAACCATAGATCTTCCAGTCACGACAAACCTGTAAGCTACACAATAAATCCTGCAAATAGAACCATTAAATCTGAAGATACATATGAGAAGTAGATGGTACAGCATGTAAATAATCTTATTTAGCATCCAATTATTAGCTCATTCACACATATGCAGAAAAATAGAAGTAAGTAAGCTTACTTACAATGATCTATCCTTATGATTTCAATAACCATTCAAGCAGACAACAGTTAAGTGCAAGAAATTGAAAAAATAGCAGTTTCACCTCGAATGCAGCATGACAATGATAATACACACATGAAAGGTACTCCACAATTGAGCCTCCAAAGCTTCTCTTTATTTCAACAAGTGATGATCAATACATAGTTACAATTGCAAGCCCTTCAATCCAGCTCTAACTAGCTTGGAAGAGGCTGTTGTGCTTGGATATATACAAAAACCAGGAGATCCAGCCCAGGCGGGGCACAAATCCCAAGGAGATAGACCAAATATGCTAATGGAGAGTCCATCAATGCCTGATCTGTGTCTAACTGAGCCAGATCTGAGTCTCAGTGAGTGCAATTATCAATTAGAGAGCTGATCTGACTGACACCTCAACCTGTTGACTGAAGCATCCACCAAAACTCATCCAGATGAACCAAAACGTGTTGAGTAGAGAGGGAGGACGAAATTCCCCATAAAGGATGCTGAAGATCAACTCTGGATCTGATTTGATCACCTCCTTCAGTCAAGGATTTGTCAGATCCAATCAATCTGCTTCAGATCTGACTGATTTCAATCAAATCGGCTGAGAATCCATTGATTTATGATTTTGGATTTGCTCCATTATTCATCAATTTATTAATTAAAATAATCAATAATTGATTTTTGGGGCTTTCTGACCCGAGTGATGGAAAATCACTCAAAACTAGGAAATAGTGGGTCCATGGGTTTACATGGTGCTTTTAGCTTGAAAATGAGCACCTACATGAATCAAACTTATTATTTGGCCCACTTTTATTACAAAATCATTTTTTCCAATTAAACTATTAAAAAATTGCCTAAGTTTTGGAAAATTAAATTTTAATTTTCCAAAACTTAGGCCTAAATGCCAAGACGACCACCCCAAATTTGGAGGTATGGAGTGAAAAACTCATAAATTATCAGTCGTTTATTCAACAACCAATAATAACCAAGGGAAAAAACACCCTGGGCTGATTAGATTGACAAATAAAATCTAAGAGACCGAGTGTTTTACAGACACTATCATGCTAGAACATTTATTACAATTCCCCCATGGGGTATGAACATGTGATATAGTACAACAAAGCTTCCCAGAAGCGAGACGAAAGGTTCTCTGAAGTCCGAACAAGTTATCTTTGTCTAGTTCACCAGGCTCACTTGATTAAAAAACCACTAAGTACAACTTAGGTGGTAACAAACACATGTCACTCCAAGCCAACCAATAAGTGGTAGTGCATCAATTACGCCAATGAACCTCGATGAGGTTAACTGAAGTGTAACTAACCATTAGAAGTGGTTGGAGGCACCCCTGTTGACTCCAGTTCATTAAATAATCATTAAATAATCAATTTAATGAAGGAATTCACCTTCACTGCTCTATTTAGCTGATTGTAACCATCAGTTAGCAATATGGGGCATTAATGACACTTAGATCACCCCCAGAGTGCTCTAGTTAGCCTCTCCGAATGTAGGAGAAGGCTAAGTTAGCCTCCTTGACTGAAGGTAGGCATGGGTGTGCTCATGATGATGTCATCCAGTGCTCCTCTGATGTCAATTAAGTCAATAAAACTTAGTATAGTGGTTTAACTAGGCCAAATTGATGAAAATGAGTGTGTATGGTTGTAAATGTCTCCAACACCCCCCCTTAAGCTATACTCAGGAGGAGTAGAAAACATAAAATGCATAAAAATGCTAGGGCCCCAGCAACTAAGGCCATAGGTCACCCTCTACAATACTGAAACTCAAACAATGCTCAAAAACAAACTAAGTGAGGAAAAGAGGGAAAACCCAGTGGAAAAAACCTCCCCTCAAGCTGAACACTGAAAGTAGATGGATCACCCTGATGAACTCACCGCCAACAGTGAATGGAGGTAAGTGAACTTATTTTCTGAAAAGCTCTTGGTGAAGATGTCTACAATCTACTCATTAGTCGAGCAGTATTGCAAAATGATGGTCCTGTCATGTACTAGCTCCCTGATATAGTGCATGTGTATCTCTACATGATTGATCCTCTACCTGGTAACTGGATCTGTGGATATATTAATAGCACTTTGATTGTCACAAAAGAGGATAGTGGACAAAGTACTACCAAGATCAAACTCTGAAAGAATGCCTTGCAACCAAACTGCTTGGATGCAAGCATTCACCGCTCCTCGATACTCGACCTCTGCTGAAGACAATGCTATGGTGGCCTGCTTTTTTCTAGACCAGAAAATAGCGCCACCACCAAACATGAAGATATATCTGGAATTTGACTTCCGAATCACCTGCCTAATTGGAATCTATGTATCCAACCAGCTCTAGCTCGGAGTCTGTAGCATAGTGAAGGCTGTAGGTCCTGGTTCCTTGAATGTACTGGAGGATCCTCTTGGATACCTTCCAATGAAGATCATGGGGCTGCTGCATGTATCTTGATACATCATTAAGGGCATAAGATATCAGGCTGAGAATGTGTTATGTACAACAAGCTTCCAATCAGCTGTCGATAAATAGTGCAGTCCATGGGAGGTGTGCTTTTTCCTTCTTCAAGGCTGATCCCTGAAAGGAAAGGGAAATGGTGCAGGCCTACATTCAGCCATGTTAAAATTGACTAACAGGTCTGATATGTATTTGGATTGAGTGACCATTATCCCATCAGAATTTTGCTCAATTTCGAGCCCCAAAAATTGTTTTAAGAGCCCCAAATCGCTCATTTCAAATGCATTGTGGAGAGTAGTTTTGATGACTGAAATAGAAGCAACTGTGCTACCTGTGATCAATAAGTCATCAACATATAAAAAAATAATAATAAAATGACCATTATACTGGTGTATATACACATTTGAATCTGATCTACACCTTTGGAAGTTTTGCGAGACAAGGAAGGCATCCATCTTGGAATACCACTCTCTTGGGTCCTGTTTTAACCCGTATAGTGACTTCTTTAGCTTGCAAACCAAAGATGGATCATAGATTTATCCATTAGTATGATTCATGTATATCTCCTCATGAATATATCCATGCAGAAAGGCTGACTTAACATCCATATGATGCACTTCCCAGTGCTTAGATGCTGAAATTGCCAAAACTAGGCGGATGGATTCCATTTTTGCAACCGGTGCAAAAGTCTCATGGCAGTCCACACCTTGGACCTAGGAGAAACCTTTATTCACCAGAATTTCCTTATATTTTTAGGTGCTTCCATCTGCAGCAACCTTGGTCTGAAACACCCACTTGCATTGAACCAATTTCCTTCCCAGAGGAAGAGAAACTAGCTCCCAAGTAGTGTTTTTCTGAAGAGAATTCATCTCTTCATCCATGGCAACTTGCCATCTCGGATCCTTACGAGCATGGTAGTAGGAATTTGGGTATGAAATTATCATCAAATAACAAGATTTGGACAGCAAATAATCAGGACAAGAGAGTGCAATGCCTGCTCTTTGGAAATCAAACCGGGTTCTCCTTGGATCATCCGGATTTCCAATGTTATCTCCTACAGAGGAGAGTGTCTGCAAGGCCCATGTTGGGAGATGATTTTGTACTTCAGGTTCTAATTTAGCATCTGATTTTTTCTGTGCCCTGATATCAAAAATCATAGGATCCAAATTAGGGTCATCACCCCCAATTTCATCATCCAAATATTCAGTAGAATAGGAAGGAAATTCAACAGTTTTCTCCTTCACTAGTTCCACCTCCTAAAGAGGCTCATCGAACTTGAAACTCCTTTCGATGATGATATTTTTTTTTTTTATATCCAGAAGATTGAAACCTTTTGATTCATTAGGATACCCAATAAAAATACATTCTATTATTTGCGGTTGCAAAGCCCTCCTTTTATCAAGTGGAATTCAAGCCCATGCAGTGGACCCAAACACCCGTAGGTTCGACACCTCCAGCTTGTGTCCAATGTATGCTTAGAAAGGGGACTTTGTAATTTCCCTGGTTTTGACCCCGTTTGCATGATGTATATATTGTAATTAATCGTGGTGAGGAGCTCAAGGAAAAATCCCCACCATCAATTTGGTTGTGTGTGTGTTTCGGCAATGGGGATAGTTGCCGATGGTTTATCGTGCCATTTGGCACATTTTAATTTGGCATCATGTAAATACGCACATCAAATAAAATAAACCACAACCAGCTACGGCAGTGCAACGTTGAATGAAAAGGGCATGATTCCAAAGGATAAGGGGTGGGGGATGTCAACCTTGGTCTATGGGGGAAAAACCCATATGTTGCCACCTTGTTTAAATTGCCATCTTCCCTTGTCAACCTATTTATTGCTTTGTTTTGTTACTTGAGGGAGTTAATGTTTTGGGGAGTGGGTGTGGAAGGACTGTCAGTCCTTGCCTACACGCACACTCCACTTCTCCACGATTCTTCCATTCTGTTCTGCTCATCCTCACCTTCACGAGTGTGGTCTGTTGGTTCCACGCGATGGTCTGTGGATTCGCGCGCAAGCTGGGATCCTCACACAAAGAGGCGTTCTGTCTTCCTCACGCACCAGTCGGGTTCTTCTTTGTCTCTGTACCCATGATTTGGGTTGCTGTTGTTCTTCCATGATTTTAGATGACTGTTGGGAGTCCGTCCTTCTTCCATTTCGGACTGTTGTTTCCCACACTTGCTGGCCACGTCCTTTCTCCTCGCGTGCAGGGATTTTGCGTTGGATTTGCTCACGCAGGGAGCAAGAGAAATCGTGGCTGTCACTTGGGAATTTTGGGTGCAGGAGCCATTTCGTGCTCAGGGACTGTGTGTAATTTTCCTTACTGATTTGTGGCCGTGCATATGTTTTCCTCTGTGTTTTGGGGGCCTGGTGCAAGTTTCTCTCACGCACAGAATGTTGGAGTCATTTTCCATGTTGTGAGCCATGCTCACTGATTTCGTTTTGGGACTGTTGTCTTCCCTGTGTTTTGTTGGCTGTGGTGCTCAAATTCATTTTGGGCCACTGTGGATTTCTAATTTGTTAATTGAGTTTCCTTGTTTTGGGATTGGGGATTGCGGCTATCATTCGTTGTGAGTTTGCGGCTACTAAAGTACCCTGGTTTGGGTGGCAGCTGAGTTGTTTTGGCCACGATAGGGCCAAGAACAACTCCGTGTTTCCTTGTGGACTTGAGCTTTGCTCCTCTTCTATTTGGGATTATCCTTGGTTTCCTTTTCCTTCTTCACAGGGCTGGGAAGGGTTGTTTTGCTGCTGGTATGCAGTGGTTGGTCTTTCGACCATGCTGGCTTGGACGATCTGTAGATGGCCTGATAAACCCAGCAGTGTTGGTTCAGCTGATTGTGTCCCCTAGCTATGTGTAAGCCTGCATTGTCCCTTATCCTTGGAGGAATCATTCCCAGCTCGAGGGTGGCAGCATTGCTGAGAGATTGATGAGAAAGCTGGCCTACGGTTGGGTGGAACGTTGCAGCGACGTAGCTGGTTGCGGGTGAGTTCTTCATTGAAAGATAAGTGTTGCTGGTTACTTCATCTCTGCAATTTATATAGTAATTTCAAATGAATTAGGATGAACATGATTAATGCTGGAATGTATGTTTGCTTCCACTGTATGATTGAAGATTTATGTATCTATGTATGCTTGTATGTTTAGCATTCCTGTTATGTTTAAGCTTTTCATTTCAGCATTGATCTCTTTTGTTTATGTTCATGGGGCTGTTTGCCTGTATGCTTGATGTTCGTCGCATCCTCTTCACCGGTCGAAGGGTCGGGGACATGACAGAATGGTATCAGAGCCATAGGTTGGCAACAATGGGCCTCTATGGGCTAAGAAGATGCAATGACAGAAGCAGAATTGCCTTCTGCCTAGCAGCAATCAGGAATTGAGGACAGAAAAAATTCAAAATTTCTCTAAGTGTTGACAGTCGGGTCATCGGAAGGTAAGAGGTTCCGACTTCCGATGTGGTGGAAGGTCTAGCGTTTTCCCATCCTCCGTTACGGCTACAGAAGAGATTCGGTCATCGATTCTATGAAAGAAGGAAAGGAACAGGCGTCTGCCATTGCTGATGTAAAAGAAACTAAGCTTCCGACTGGAAAGTGGTCCGACTGCCGACAAATGTCATATTCAGCGGAAAGGAGTGAATTGAACTTCCACCAATCGGAAGAGAAAGGGTTTCGACGTCTACCGTTGCGGAAGCGGAAGTGATAAGCCTTCCGATGTAAAGGAATGTAGACACCGGAACAGTTTGAAGAAAGCCGCGAAATTCGTCTAAGTGTCCGCCGGAAGAAGAAAAAGTCCGAGCGTCCGCCATTGCGGAAGACCAAACCGTCCAATCTTCCGATGGGGAAAGACTTTCGCCGTTGCGGAAGAGTTCGAGGTTCCCCCGTCCGCCGTTGTGGAAACCAAAGTCATTTAGCTTCCGATGTAAAAGGCTTTCAATGTCGTGGAAGAGAAAGCAAATTCCCGTCTGCCGTTGCGGAATCCAAAGTCATTTGACTTCCGAAGTGGAAAGGCATCCGACAGCCGATGAGAGAAGGGAAAATTCTGAGTTTTTCCATGGGGTTTCTCGGCAGACTTCAACTGTTTTCAGAGGGATTTTTCAGCTGTTTTTCAATGAAATTTTAGGGCTGAGAAGGAGAAAGAGGCAGCGATTTCATGTGCCAGATTGCGCGAAAACCAATGATTTACAAAAAAAAAAAAATGAAGCCACAAGGGGGCAAGCCCCCTTGACCCCCTTCGTCCCCTGAGACAGTCATTTTGGTGGCTGAAGTTAACATTTTGTACCAAAATATAGTTGTGTGTTTTGCCTAAGATTGGGTGAAGGCCCTCATTCTTACAAGTGGTGTAGCTTTCACATCCGAGATCAGAATGAAGCATGTGGATAGGCGTTGGAAAGCTTATCCAGTGGGGAACAAGGGAAAGTCATCAGAATCTGAGCATGAAGTAGCAAAGTGCTAA
Source organism: Pseudotsuga menziesii (assembly GCA_001517045.1). Taxonomy (NCBI): domain Eukaryota; kingdom Viridiplantae; phylum Streptophyta; class Pinopsida; order Pinales; family Pinaceae; genus Pseudotsuga; species Pseudotsuga menziesii. The sequence goes on along the minus strand of LPNX010875448.1, from coordinate 54,461 downwards.
TGATGGCTGCTGCTATAAAAAAGGGACAAATCTGGACAATTGCATGCCCAGGGGTAGCGAGGACTATGAAGTCAACCAGCTGCAATGTGGAAGAGGAATTCAATGCAAGGATGAGGGATTTGGAAAAGGGGAGTTTTCCTTAAAACCCTGTCTTGCTAACTATGTTACATTTCCTAAGTTTTATGCTTGAAATGTATAAGGATATGTTTTGTATGAACCACTAATGATAATCATTGCTTTGATGTTGGCATTAGTGGCAAAACCAATGATGACATGGACCTGGATGAATATGTTGCTGATGCTGATGGATGTGACCAGCAACCCTATGAAGAAAGGGATAAGGAAACAAGTCCATAACAAAAGTTGGTGAGAAAATGCTGCAATATCCTGCAAGGACCAACCAAATTGGTCATGGAAAGGGTGTAAGTATGACCCATGCAGGTAAGAGTTTGCTTATGACAAATTCCAAGGAGTGGTAAAGGTAAGAGACCCCATACCATGTAGATATTGGAATGTAGAAAGGTGTCATGCCTATATATGTTGATGATATTGATCATAATAATGCACCCTATATGAATTAGTCATGGTTAGGCCATGCATGGTGTTTGTGCCAGAAATTGTTTCTAAGGCCAGAGAAACAAGCCAACACACACTCAAGATAAAATTCAATAAAACAGATTAGTTTTAGGGTTTCTGTAATGTTTTAGTGGTTGTAAACTTTTGGAGAAAGATAGGGAATACATTCATGAGAAAAGTAGTAACTAAATCATAAACAGAAGATGATAAAGATGCATAATATATCACACAAGATCCAACAAAAACAATATGCTGAGGTTCATTCATAAAAGACAAGCATCACCAGCAAATACACATAAACCAGTAATGAATATATCAATTAAGAAACTAAACAAGTTCAATAATGAAGCCAACATAGAAAACTGAAGGGAAAAAAATGTCATATATCTCATAATTTCATCACCAAATGCATATGAGAGTCTTGGTACTTAACTCCTGAACAAGTCTGAAGACAAAAGCAGTTTGAAGACCTCCTGTAGCTCCCAAAAATCAGAATCCCACTTCAGTCCCTTTGTCTCTCTTTTATAATTACAAAGAATTAGTTCTACCTCCCCTTCATTAGGTAGAAATTGAAACTACCCATCATTTACATTAACTAACTAATTCAACTAATTGACTAAAAATAGCAAATCGGATTCCTGGAAAATATGGCAAATTTCTGGGAAAATAGGTGTCAAAGAAGCTTCCACATCTCTCAATCCCTGACACCTGTGTAAAAAATGAGAGAATTTTTTGTGAATGGTTCCGTGATGGACAAAAACCTCTCTTGGTGTTTTAAAATTCATCTCCAATTGATCCGAATCTTCCCCGCAAGATGAACACTAAAACAGGAAAATATTAGGTATTTAAAAACCTTGAAAACTAGGTTGCAAAGATTAAACTGAATATTTCAAACCTTGACATATGTTGCAAAACTGTGAGAGGTTTTTGTAGATGGGTATCTTATGAACAAAAAAATCTTTTTGTTTTCAAAAATTCCTCTCCATCAGCTCGTGGTATGCATTTGACTTCAATCACTCAAAACAGGAAAAATAGAGCAGAATTTTGTTTCCACTCCCTCCTTTTTTCATTCATAAGTGCTGAGACTTTGTTTTCTGCATCTGCTAGCTCACTCTAAAGAGACTGCAAGCTTTGACAGTAAAAATAATTTGTCCTCTGAATTCTGTGCCTAATACCCTGTTGAAAAACATTTTTCTCTCTCTCCAAGTATCAGCTGATGAAGTGCCGTGTAAGTTGTATCTTGCAATTCTGGTGACTTGCAAGACATCAAAGAAATCAAGTTCTGAACAATATTGAACTTGAGTATTTTCTTGATACATGGCTCACCTCCGAAAGAACCAATTTCATAAGCAAAAATATAGCTTCAGATTTTATTCTATTATTGTAAAATGATATATGCTGCAGCTGTTTTGCTAAGTTCTCTACAAGGGCAGTTTTCAAAATCATCTCTCTAATCTCATGTACATCTACCTTTTCAACGATAGGGACAAGCATTGCCTCCATTGCATTGATGTTGTTCTTGTCCAGAATATTGCTAACAAGCTTTTCCACTGTTTGTGTCTTGGGTAAAGATGGTATTGCCCTTTCTGAATTTGTGAATTTCTCTAAGCTGAGCTGAGCATGCCATGGTAAATGCTCCATGATTCCTGACCTTAGAAATCCATGCACTAAATCAGAACCTCCAAGTTTAGAAAATGACTTCAATGCAATAACAGCATGATGTTGAGCAACCTCTGACCCATTTTCAAGTAATCCTATCGACTTTCTCTCAATACTAGCAATGAACAGTTTCTCTACATCCTTTTCTTTTCCATCCTTGGCCAAGATCATTAATATTTTCAATAAGCTATCATGTGACTCCTCAATGTCTGGATCTAACAGATCCACCAGCTTGTTCATCAAAATTTTCATGAGTACCTCATTTTCCATATCCTCATTTCCACATTCAGCAAGTCTTGAGAATACCATAGCAACATCAGTGTGAACCACTGGATCATCACATGTTTCTAGCAGTTTTGTAAGCTTCTCAATTATGTCCACACTTTCCAGGCTCTCCATGTATTGCATGTAATCATCTAAACAAAATAAATTGGACATTGACCTTGCAACAGTAGCAATAAGATTTTCTGATCCCTCTGAAATCAAGTACACTATCTCTGGGCCTACAAGACATCTGAAACTCACACTGCTTGCTTCTAATTCAGTAACTGATTTACTAGCTTGAAAAGATTGAACAATTGCTTCCAAGGTCACCACCACTTGTCTCTCACGCACTGATCTTAGAAATCCTTTCAGTTGTTGTTCTGCAACCTTCTTTGCTTCCTCTTTCCCAAAGACAAAAATCCATGGTGCAACAGCCGCAGAAGCTTCAGATATTGCATCCATTAGGAGCATCTTGATTGCATCATGAACCTTATTCTCAAGATACAAGGAAACCATATCATGCACATGATACATCATATATGTCTCTTCTTTTCTGAACAAAGATCCTTTCGACAACAAAGAAATTTCTATAAGTTTGCTCGCTGCAAGAAGAAAGGTGCTATCCTACCCTAAAACTGACCATACAGCTTCAAGGCAGACCTCAGGGACAGGTTCAACCCATGAAAGTGCTGCAAATGCAGTAAAAATATCTCTTTCATGACAAGCCATATATTCCAGGCTAAATTCAAAAGAGCCATATACGGTAGCTGCATTCTCTGCCTCTTTTTCATTCAAATATGGTATTGGAACAGGGGCACATGTGGCATATGTTTGAAGGTCGCTTAAGGCCTTTTCCTTAACAAAAATGGTTGGGAATAAAATTTTGAAGTGGAAGGAAATAGTATCCCCTGAATCTAATAACTGCAGTCTATGTCCACTTCTGGGTTCTCTCTAATTGAAGTTCAAAAATTCAAAATTTTAATTTGCTTGATCGACTGCTTAGAAAACTGCATTTGGAGTTTGTTATGTCCACGGGGTCTTCACTTATTGACCAATATCCTATCACGTTAGTTCATATTATGGCTTTTAAAATTATCAAAAATTGAACCAATATATTGCAGGTATTGGGGGGATGAGGGGTTTAAGGTGGGGGTGGGTAGGGTGGTTTATAAGGATTGAGGTATAAAAAGGGGTGGGGAGGAGGTTTTAAGTATTGGGAGGGGGTTTCAACAAAAATAGTTTGGGTCAATATCTCTGGAAATTAAGGGTATTCTTTAATATCCCACGATCGAACGTGCTATGTGAGAGGTTCACTAAGTGAAGTCCCCATGGTTATGTCACAACTCTATGGTGCCAATACATCAGAAATCAAAGAGATTTCCAAACTCAACTCGGCTGCTAATGTTGTAATGATCATACATAGGATCGCCATAGTCCACAGGATTAATCTCTACAGCCTCATTTTCGCCTCTAGTATTTTACTCTGCTCCAAACACTACTACATTACTTGAATCGTAATTTTTCTCATAATAAGTTTCAGGGGCTGAAGATTGGTGCCTCAATGATTGCATATAATTTCTATCTTCACCTTTATGACCAGGGCCACAGTTATTATGGTTCATGGAATTATCAGAGTTCATTGTGCTTCTAGTAACTTCTGACAGAACGGGCGTGAAGATTTTGAGTAAATTTTGAGGATACAGACGTGAAAATATGAGCATTAGAGTCTTCAGATGCAACTGAATTTTCTTAACCAGGTTCAGCTGAGGCTCAGCATCATCCTCTGGCACATGAAGAGTGTCACGCAGTGACCATGAATCTCCTTCCTTTTGAGGGCTCTTTCTTCCAGTGAAACCCCTGAGGTAAGCATAGCTACCACCTATGATTTCTGCTGCAAACTTGAATAGGTCCAGTATGAATCTCCCAAAGGACGTCCAACCTGACAAGCTGAACTGCATTCGGAGTAATGATGACCCCGATTTGCCTCATGATCTGAAACCACCTATTCTCATGACAATTCCTGAGTTCACACGTAGCAAACACCCTCAAAACACGTAATCAGTCACTCCATAATCAAAATCATGTGAAAATCTGACTAAAAAATCGGAGAAAATGGAGTCGCGATATTCTTGTAGTGTGCCTTTGTTAATTTCGGGCTCCAGCACTACAAGAATAACTTTTAACACTATTTTGACTCTATTTTTCAGCTTTTTGTCATTTTGAATGAAGTTTAAGCAATTTCTGAATGATGAACTAAACTCATGATGTGATTTGTGAATCCGCCATTAAATATAATGACCTTTAAAACCCCTTTTAAAACCTAAAGGAGGAAAACAATGATAAATCCTAAAGGCAAAAATTCAAAAATTCACTTGAAAACTAAAAATCTCCTAATAGAAGCAAAAACCAAAGTAAAGCAAATGGGTAACTTGAAGAAAATGCAAATCAAACACAAAATTTAAAGAAACAAGTTACTGACTTAACATCTGGCTCCAGCTGCGGGATGAAGTCCTCCCTGTGAGGCTTCAAGAACCTATAGACCAGTGCCTTCTGTAACCAAAACTGCTTGCTTTTCTGCAAAACATCCATTAGGCTATGGAGTCTTTATTCAATCCTTCACACACTGATATATACAATGAAAATCAAATCTCTTTCTCTGAGGAACCTTCCATCTACTGAATTAAATCGAAATCCCATTTCCAATGTAACCAAGAAAAAATTTGATCAACCCACCAAAACTTGTTTCCAACTCCAAATATATATGTAATCAGAAATATTGGAAAACATGAAGAGCAGAGATTTAACAACTTATATCCACTTTCATCAAATAGTGTCTCTGAAATAACAGATTTATAACCTGGTATTGACTCTAAATAATCTGCTATTGGATCATAAAAACTTCCACAAGTTACCTCTTCCTGCTCTATGAAAAAGACAGGCTGTCCATAAGAATATTTTGTTCCATGAATATCAATTAGGCGTTGGCGATAAAAGACATCAGAATCAGCTTGAATTTTCTCCATAATTTTTTGGATAGTATCATCAATAATGTTAACACTTTGAACCTCCTTTTCCACACTGTCTTCAAATAAATGACTATTAGGCATTGGCTTTTGCTGTTCAAGAATAATAAACTGAATGCATTCTTGAATCTGCTGATCAGATTTTGACATATCACACACCTCATAGATTTCTGGGTATTTCTTTTCAATTTCATCATCATATTTAATAAAAATTAGACCATCTTCATAATGATTTTGAATAGAAGATTTATCATAACCATGAATATAAACAACTTCTGAAAAATTTTGAACAGCTTGGCCTTCATCAAATTTAGTATCAAAACCAAAAGGAATAGAATCCAATTCATCACAGAATTCTTGCCTTGGAACCCTAATCTCTTCATCATAACAAGGAGTATTCTGAGAAATTTCAAATGATGATGCTAAAAGTTCATCTTTTCCTTCAATACAAAGTTGATCTTTAACACAACAATGATTTTCTAAAGTTTGTTGAACTAGAGATTGATCTTCAAAAGGATTAACATTCAAATGATTATCAAGGCTGTTGAAATCATTATGAGAATGTTCCAAACTATCTCTACTGATCTCATCACTTGAATAATCCTCAAACTGACCTAAAACAACAACCTGATTATCATAATGATCATGGCATTCTTCCTTGATAGCAGTATCTGAAAATGTTACCTTTTCATCTTCAATAAATTCTGAAACTTCAACTTCTTCATGACATGATTTGAACCCTTGATTGCACTCATCATCATGATTTTTTAAATTAGAAATTGTGTTATAAACATCAGCCTGCTCACAACAATCTTTTAAAAGGAGTTCAGCTGAGTACAGATACTTACAATGTTTCCAAAAGCATGTGTGGAATTCTTTCAGTGAGGAAATGCTAGCAGCGGGAAGAGAAAAATACTAATCTCGTGCATCTTGGTCAAGTGAATACATGAACATCTTCATGAGCACATCTTCATGCGGGATATTTAACTGGACCATACATTGATGAAATTTGATGAGGTGATCTGATGGATTATCCTCTTTCCTTTCTCTAAATCGTGGAAGACAATCTCCCCAAACATCCATAATAGGTACTGGATTTGGAAAACCTGGAATATCAGAAAAATTGAAAGGTGCAAACCTTCGAGCCATAATAGCTTCCATGGGCATTGGCCTCTACATCTTGAAATAGTGGAGTCGCCAATAAATTTGTCAAGATAGATTTTGTTTCTTCTTCTCAGAAAGAGAAAGGAATAACAGTACTTGAAACTAATTAGGGCTGCATAAAGCTGGGGATAACTAAAACTTTCTAATTCTTCCAACTCCTCTAGTAGCCACTGTGTCAAACTTTGGTGAAAAATAGCCTTATAAAGGTGTGCTGGTTTAAGTCCACCTCTTAAAACCAGTAAAATAGATGAGTATCCTAGGGAAGATATGTCTTCAACTTCATCCCCAGCAACGGCGCCAAAGATGTTTGTGCCAGAAATTGTTTCTAAGGCCAGAGAAACAAGCCAACACACACTCAAGATAAAATTCAATAAAACAGATTAGGTTTAGGGTTTCTACAATGTTTTAGTGGTTGTAAACTTTTGGAGAAAGGCAGGGAATACATTCATGAGCAAAGTAGTAACTAAATCATAAACAGAAGATGATAAAGATGCATAATATATCACACAAGATCCAACAGAAACAATATGTTGAGGTTCATTCATAAAAGAAAAGCATCACCAGCAAATACACATAAACCAGTAATGAATATATCAATTAAGAAACTAAACAAGATCAATAATGAATCCAACATAGAAAACTGAAGGGGAAAAATATCATATTTCTCATAATTTCATCACCAAATGCATATGAGAGTCTTGGTACTTAACTCCTGAACAAGTCTGAAGACAAAAGCAGTCTGAAGACAAAAGCAGTCTGAAGACCTCCTGTAGCTCCCAAAAATCAAAACCCCACTTCAGTCCCTTTTTCCCTCTTTTATAATTACAAAGAAGTAGTTCTATCTCCCCTTCATTAGGTCAAAATTGAAACTACCCAGGAGTTACATTAACTAACTAATTCAACTAATTGACTAAAAATAGCAAATCGGATTCCTGGAAAATATGGTGAATTTTTGGGAAAATAGGTGTCAAAGAAGCTTCCACATCTCTCAATCCATGACACCTGTGTAAAAAATGAGAGATTTTTTTGTGAATGGTTCCATGATGGACAAAAAACTCTCTTGGTTTTTAAAAATTCATCTCCAATTGATCAGAATCTTCCCCGCAAGATGAACACTAAAACAGGAAAATATTAGGTATTTAAAAACCCTGAAAAATAGGCTACAAAGATTAAACTGAATCTTTCAAACCTTGACCGATGTTGCAAAACTGTGAGAGGTTTTTGTATATGGGTATCTTATGAACAAAAACCTCTTTTTGTTTTCAAACATTCCTCTCCATCATCTTGTGGTATGCATTTGACTTCAATCACTCAAAAAAGGGAAAATAGAGCAGAATTATGTTTCCACTGCCTCCTTTTTTCATTCATAAGTGCTCAGACTTTGTTTTCTACATCTGCTAGCTCACTCTAAAGAGACTGCAAGGTTTGAAAGTAAAAATAAGTTGTCCTCTGAATTCTGTGCCAAATACCCTGTTGAAAATAATTTTTCTATCTCTCCAAGTATCAGCTGATGAAGTGCTGTGTAAGTTGTATCTTGCAATTCTGGTGACTTGCAAGACATCAAAGAAATCAAGTTCTGAACAATATTGAACTTGAGTATTTTCCTGATACATGGCTCACCTCCGGAAGAAACAATTTCATAAGCACAAATATAGCTTCAAATTTTATTCTATTATTGTAAAATGATATATGCTGCAGCTGTTTTGCTAAGTTCTCTACAAGGGAAGTTTGCAAAATCATCTCTCTAATCTCATGTACATCTGCCTTTTCAACGACAGGGACAAGCATTTCCTCCATTGCATTGATGTTGTTTTTGTCCAGAATATTTCTAACAAGATTTTCCACTGTTTGTGTCTTGGGTAAAGATGGTATTTCCCTTTCTGAATTTGTGAATTTCTCTAAGCTGAGCCGAGCATGCCATGGTAAATGCTCCATGATTCCTGACCTTAGAAATCCATGCACTAAATCAAAACCTCCAAGTTCATAAAATGACTTCAATGCAATAACAGCACGATTTTGGGCAACCTCTAACCCATTTTCAAGTAATCCTATTGACTTTCTCTCAATACCAGCAATGAACAGTTTCTCTATAGCCTTTTCTTTTCCATCCTTGGCCAAGATCATTAATGTTTTCAATAAGATATCATGTGACTCCTGAATGTATGGATCTAACAGATCCACCAGCTTGTTCATCGAAATTTTCATGAGTACCTCATTTTTCGTATCCTCATTTCCACATTCAGCAAGTCTTGACAATACCATAGCAACATCAGTGTGAACCACTGGATCATCACATGTTTCTAGCAGTTTTGTAAGCTTCTCAATTATGTCCACACTTTCCAGGCTCTCCATGTATTGCATGTAATCATCTAAACAAAAGAAATTGGACATTGACCTTGCAACAGCAGCAATAAGATTTTTCGATCCCTTTGAAATCAAGTACATTATCTCTGGGCCTAGAAGACATCTGAAACTCACACTGCTTGCTTCTAATTCAGTAACTGATTTACTAGCTTGAAAAGATTGAACAATTGCTTCCAAGGTCACCACCACTTGTCTCTCATGCACTGATCTTAGAAATCCTTTCAGTTGTTGTTCTACAACCTTCTTTGCTTCCTCTTTCCCAAAGACAAAAAGCCATGGTGCAATAGCTGCAGAAGCTTCAGATCTTGCATCCATTAGGAGCATCTTGATTGCATCATGAACCTTATTCTCAAGATACAAGGAAACCATATCATGCACATGATACATCATATATGTCTCTGCTTTTCTGAACAAAGATCCTTTCGACAACAAAGAACCTTCTATAAGTTTGCTCGCTGCAAGAAGAAAGGTGCTATCCTGCCCTAAAACTGACCATACAGCTTCAAGGAAAACCTCAGGGACAGGTTCAACCCATGAAAGTGCTGCAAATGCAGTAATAATATCTCTTTCATGACAAGCCATAGCTTCCAGGCTAAATTCAAAAGAGCCATATATGGTAGCTGCATTCTCTGCCTCTTTTTCATTCAAATATGGTACTGGAACAGGGGCACATGTGGCATATGTTTGAAGGTCACTTAAGGATTTTTCCTTAACAACAATGGTTGGGAATAAAATGTTGAAGTGGAAGGAAATAGTATCCCCTGAATCTAATAACTGCAGTCTATTTCCACTTCTGGGTTCACTCCAATTGAAGTTCAAAAATTCAAAATTTTAATTTGCTTGATCGACTGCTTAGAAAACTGCATTTGGATTTTCTTATGTCACAACTCTATGGCGCCAATACATCAGAAATCAAAGAGATTTCCAAACTCAACTCGGCTGCTAATGTTGTAATGATCATACATAGGATCGTCATAGTCCACAAGCTTAATCTCTACAGCCTCATTTTTGCCTCTAGTATTTTACGCTGCTCCAAACACTACTTCATTACTTGAATCATAATTTTTCTCATAATAAGTTTCAGGGGTTGAAGATTGGTGCCTCAACGATTGCATATAATTTCTATATTCACCTTTATGACCAGGGCCACGGTTATTATGGTTCATGGACTTATCAAATTTCATTGTGCTTCTAGTAACTTCTGACAAAACAGGCGTGAAGATTTTGAGTAAATTTTGAGGATACAGACGTGAAAATATGAGCATTAGAGTCTTCAGATGCAACTGAATTTTCTTAACCAGGTTCGGCTAAGGCTCAGCATCATCCTCTGGCACATGAAGAGTGTCACGTAGTGACCATGAATCTCCTTCCTTTTGAGGGCTCTTTCTTCTAGTGAAACCCCTAAGGTAAGCATAGCTACCACCTATGATTTCTGCTGCAAACTTGAACAGGTCTAGTATGAATCTCCCAAAGGACGTCCAACTTGACAAGCTGAACTGCATTCGGAGTAATAATGACCCCGATTTGCCTCACGATCTGAAACCACCTGTTCTCATGACAATTCCTGAGTTCACACGTAGCAAACACCCTCAAAACACGTAATCAGTCACTCCATAATCAAAATCATGCGAAAATCTGACTAAAAAATTGGAGAAAATGGAGTCGCAATATTCTTGTAGCGCGCCTTTGTTAATTTCGGGCTCCAGCGCTACAAGAATAACTTTTAACACTATTTTGACGCTATTTTTCAGCTTTTTGTCATTTTGAATGAAGTTTAAGCGATTTCTGAATGATGAACTAAACTCATGATATGATTTGTGAATCCACCATTAAATATAATGACCGTTAAAACCCCTTTTAAAACCTAAAGGAGGAAAACAATGATAAATCCTAAAGGCAAAAATTCAAAAATTCACTTGAAAACTAAAAATCTCCTAATAGAAGCAAAAACAAAAGTAAAGCAAATGGGTAACTTGAAGAAAATGCAAATCAAACAAAAAATTTAAAGAAACAAGTTACTGACTTAACACACAGTATATTGAATGCAAGATAGCATGAATGGATAGGCAATGGAAAGATTTTATGAACCTTGTAGTTATGCAATGGATGTATGCCTATGAAGGGTGTGAATGACTGATTGCATAAGTGTAGGTGCAATGTTGTGATGTATTGCATGAATGCATTGAGGTGAGTGCATGTGATATTATGAATGACTAATGACTGAAATGATGAATTGATGACAATTCAGGAACCATTTCAAAGGTTGTTATGAATGCAGGATAGTCATGATCAATCGGCTGCCAGAAATGCTCTATTGAAGAGCAAGGCGGTATGAATGATACGCCTATGAAGTAAGGAGTATCTAACCACTTCATTTAATTGCATGAATGTTGTGATTATACCTTGCAATGGTAGTATGATAATGATTGCATGAAGTAAATGAGTTTTGGCATATACTGATGTGACTAACGGCTGGAAGTATTTGAATTTTATAAATTCTGAAAATGCTTCAGTGATGGTTGTAGCAATAAAAAGGTTATATGCATCTAGACTTACCAAGTGTTTGGTTGATTGAAGATCATGTTTCAGGTAGATTATTTCAAGCACGGCATTGAGAGGTAAGACCCTGACCAATGCCAGAATCTACCATGTGAAAGAGCTTGTTAAATTTGAATTGTGAATTTCAAATTTAAGGAATTGCTAACAACTACTAGTCACTATTTGGCTTGCACAAGATTGTGTTTGGTTGGTTGAAGCTCATGTTTTAGGTAGATTATTTCGAGCACGGCATTGAGAGGTAAGACCTTGACCAATGCCAGAATCTACCATGTGAAAGAGCTTGTTAAATTTGAATTGTGAATTTCAAATTTAAGAAATTGCTGACAACTACTAGTCACTACTGGCTTGCATAAGCTTGTGTTTGGATGTTTGAAGCTTATGTTTTAGGTAGATTATTTCGAGCATGGCAGTGAGAGGTAAGACCCTGACCAATGCCAGAATCTACCATGTAAAAAGAGCCCAACTTTATGAGAAGAGTCTCATGGTTGTAAAAATAGTTGATGTGCATAATAGTTGGATTGTCAAATTTGAATTGTGAATTGCGAATTTAAAGGAATTGCTGACGACTACTAATCATTGTTGGCTTGTGTAAGATTGTGTCAGGAGGGATGCATGGTAAGTGGGTATTCATGTTATGATAGTAAGCATAAAATTGTAATGGGCATAGTATGCTGCTTACAAAAAAAAAACCCACAATTGAACAAGTCAATTTCTGTAGTAGATAGAATTGCGAATTCCTAATGAATTTGATTTCTAATGTCATTGCTTGGTTATGTAACGATCAATTTGGATTGTAGCATCAGGTAATGATTGACTATTTGGATATTTGATGAATGTGTCAGGGGTACACACTACAGGAAGACCATGTGTGATGGCCCGTAGAAGCCAAAATTCATGGGAAGGTTTTCCCTTATCTTGGAAATGGGTTTCAGGTGAAACGCCATTGGACATTTTGAAAATGTCTCATCTGCACTGCATGTTTGGTAATAACATGAGTGAGATGGTATGGGTTATGTTGGTAAGACATGTGTGAATGTGAAATGTAAAAAGGAGTTGGGATGGCTAACTGAGGGACTGTTAAATCATGGAAGGAGCCTCCATTCCTCCTTAACAAAGGCATACTGCAATGGCAAATGGATAAGTGTTATGTGACCCTTGCTAAGAATATGCATGTTTAATTATTAAATTCCATATGCAGAACATGTTTTGATTTAATATCCATTATGACCGATTGCTTGAGTATGAATAGGGCCTACATGGCACACACCGGGAATGGGTGCACACTTTTCCGATGTTGGATCATGAAAGGATTTTCAATGTTGATTACACTCTAGGGAGTGGATGCACTCCTGGTGTCTCAATACTTGATAGTGAATGATGAGAAATGTGATTATAGTTTTTGAGCAATAACGCTAATGGGCTTGCTTGTATTGCTTGTGTTGCTTGTGTTGACAGGCTAAAGGTAAAGGTAAAATGGTAAATGGTTGTTGTGAGGGGTTGCGGAGTAAGGGTTATTGTTGATATAAGTGTATGTTGGTATAAGTGTATGTTGGGATATTATATGCCTGGGGATCCATAGTAGATCCTAGACCTAGAAATGGTCATGATAAAGTTCCAAGCCTAGTTGACATGATTGTGTACTAGTTGGACATTAATTATTCAATATTGAGGAGAAGCCTGCATGAGGACCTAACATCTAAGTCCATAGGAGATCCCAAGGCTTATGAAG